>JANKOD010000192.1:19446754-19458518 GCA_026284645.1 Erythroxylum acuminatum
AATGAATGCATGTACAAATAATTCAATAATGTCATGTATGTGTATGTCACGTTATGCATAAGCATCAATTATGCTTTGTAATTTATCATTAATCTCTAATAATCCCCATTTTAATCTTACTTCAGATAACAGGATGTTATAATTCTCCCCTCCTAACAAAAATTTTGTCCTTGAAATTCTTATCTAATAATTCAAATAAGTGGAGATACTGTCACCTAATATGATCTTCAGTTTCCCATATTGCTTCTTCAGACGAGTAATTTCTTCAGCAAACTTTCACTAATGGAATCACTCTATTTCTTATATCCCACTATCTTGATCGGTTCTTCAATATAAATCAAATTGCTATCAATCTCAATATCTTGAGGCGGTAATACATGAGTAAGATCAAATCTGTACCTTCTTAACATATTACATATTTATATGAAACACATACTTGTTTTTTAGGATGTTCATTTATAATTTTACATTATCTTCATGTGATATTATATAGATTTATCAAAAACAACCTCTACATAATACCATGACCCTGTTTGGAAATCAACAAATTGCATTAGCTATTAGTTGATTGATAGCCACTAACCAAGAGCCTACTATACAACGACCAGCAACAAAATACAACAACCAGAAACCAATGCTACATCCGCCAGTGACCCCCACCAGAAAACACAATCATCTAGCAGTAGCCTCAAGGACAAGAAACACCACCTGGAATCTTGATCAACGCCAATAGGAGGGAATAACCCCTCCTCCTCATTGACCCAGGGAATACCCTGAACCTGCAGTAGTAGCAAAAGAAATAATAATAATAATAACCCGAAGACATTCATATTTACCTTCCCTTAGTGTTTAGGCGGAGCTGCTCCATAGCTTGTAAGATCACCTGCGAGGTAACCCGCCCTATATCCGAAGCTTCATCACGAAAGGTGCGAAGGTTGCGCTCATACCACAGGTTATACACAACAACTGACAGGACAAAACAAAAGGTCTGAAAATCACTAGTGGAAACTATGGGCAGCTGGTTAAACCAATGTAAAATAGCGCGAAGATCAGGAAAATTTAAACTGGTTAGGTGAAAGTGGTGTAGGGTATTGGCCCAAACCACACGGGAGAAGGCACACTGAAAGAAAATATGGTCAGTAGTCTCAGAATCCATAACACACAGGGAACAACGATTAGGGGTGTGGAGGAACTGGAGCTTATCCCTAGTCTGCAATTTGTTCAAGAAAGCCAACCAAAGAATAAAGGAACAACGAGGACTATTCCCCTTATGCCAAACTAAAGGATACCAAGGCACCGTCGGGCGGGTCAGTCTCAAATAGTTATAAGCTGAATCATTTGTATACTGCTTGGAAAAGCTGGCTAGCCATTCTAGGCGGTCCTCACTGGAAGGATCGGGGTTATAATGAATGGGAGATCAGGAACGAATAGGCTCCACATTTACTTGATGCCACCTCCATTCCTCGCGCCAAATAACATCTGAAACTCTGGCATTCAAAGGGAGATCCGACCCATTAATCAACCGCGGAGTTGATTGAGCCAAAAGGATTCCACTCGGATGCCAAGGGTCCTGCCAAAGATAAGTAGCAATACCATTCCCAATTCTAAATCGAAATTGGTCCCCAAGTTGATCTCTAACAAATAAAATTTTCCGCCAACTCCAGGAATGACTATTACTAGGAGAAATAGACCAGAATTTTTCCTACGCAAAATAATAGTGTGTACCCATTTGACCCATAACACTTCCCTATCAGTAAAAAGAAACCAAATTCTTTTCCCAATTAACACTTTGTTCTAGCTAGAAAGGTGTTTAAAACCTAGACCCCCCTCTTGTTTAGGCCTACACACATCATTCCAACTAACTTTAGCTGCAGCTTTTTTCTCGCCCGACCCCGACCAAAGGAAGTTCCTAAGCTTTTTGTCAATTTCCTTAAGAATAGAGGAAGGGAGGATGAAAATACTAGCCCAATAAAACTGAAAGGAATATAGGACCGAAATCACTAATTGGACCTTACCAACATAGGAGAGGTGTTTGTGGGTCCAGCTATTGACTCTACAATCAATTTTATCTAACAAAGGGATACACTCTCTCCTAGAAAGCCAGCCCAAAACAAGGGGTAGCCCCAGATAACGAATGGGAAGGCGACCTAGTTTAAGCCCCGACATGCTTTCGAGATGAGGAACCAAAGAACTCACCTTCGGGGAAACAAAAAGCTGACTCTTATTCACATTCATAACCACACCAAAAACACGAGAAAAGCCCCTAAACAATCAAGAAGAATTTGGACCGAGACTAAATCTCCATGACAAAACAATAAGAGATCATCCGCGAAAAGGAGATGAGTGAGCTTAAAGGCTTTACAACGCCAGTGATACTGGAAAGAGGGACTATCCCTAATGGAAACATTTAAACTTCTAGTGAACACCTCCATAAAAATGATGAAGAGAATGGGGGAGAGCGGGTCTCCTTGTCTCAAGCCTGATTTGCCTGGAAAGAATTTTGTGGGGGCTCCATTGATAAGGATAGCATAGGCTGGAGAAGTAATACACTCCTGAATCCAATGAATAAACTGGGGAGGGCATCCAATAGCCACTAACACATTCTGAAGGAACTCCCAATGAATAGAATAATAGGCTTTTTGTAGGTCCACTTTAAAAGCACATCGCTTATGATTATTGACTAAATGGTAATGTTTAAAAATCTCCTGAGCCAACAAAATGTTATCCCCTATTCACCTATCTTTAATGAAAGCACTCTGATTAGGACTGATAAAATTAGGGAGGAGCTGCTTAAGCCTGTTAGCCAAAATCTTTAGCGATCACCTTATAAATAAAGTTACAACACGAGATAGGTCTATAATCCTCTACTGTGGAAGGATTCGCTTTTTTGGGTACAAGGTAAGAAAAGTAGAGTTAATCTTTTTGAGGAGACGCCCATGGTGAAAAAAGTCCCGAATAGCCCTAGTAACATCTTCCCCAATAATGTGCCAGGTATGGTTGAAGAAAACCCCATTAAAGCCATCTAGTCTAAGGGCTTTATTCGGGTTAAAGTACTTGATCACATCCCTAATCTCCTGATAAGAAATGTCTATAATGAGAGAGCTGGTAAGAGACTCATTGAGCCGATTAGGGAATAACTTATCCACAAAATCTTTGGAGGAAGGGAGGACCTTACAGGACCCAATCGTGCTTTAAAAGTAGCCTAGGAAACGGTTTTGAATCTCATCAATAGCTACAAGGCGAGTCCTATTCTCACCTATAATCGAGTGAATGGTATTCGAATTTCGATTTGCCAAAATGGCGTTGTGGAAAAACTTAGTATTGCGATCCCCCTCCCTAAGCCATTTAACACGAGAACACTGCTTTAGGAAAGACTCCTGGTCAGCTACAGCTCCTAGCAAATTATTGATGGCCTTAGTTTCTTGAACAGCCAACACAGAGCTATTGGGCAAATTACGCATTTGGCCTTGAATAGACTTAAGATCAGCTTGACAAGTTGCTACTCTCTCATGGACATCTCCCACTTGCGTAGCATTAAGAGATTTAAGAGCCGACCTCACTAATTTAAGCTTAGAGACAACATAAAACATAGGGTTACCATGGATCTGAGGCCTCCACTTCTCTTCCACTATCCGGAGGAAAGACGGTTGAGACACTAGAAAGTTGGAAAATCTAAAAGGGGAAGGTCTAACCATTCTAGCAATGGAAACCCTTACCACAATGGGGGAATGGTCCGAAATATTAGGGTTTTGGATGATCCCAAAGGAGTTAGGGAATCTCGAAAGCCAAGCTCCATTCACAAGAGCTCTATCAAGCTTTCGAGCTACAAAAAGCTCGCCACATTGCTTGTTAGTCCAGGTAAATCGAGGGCCACTAGAATTCAGTTCAAATAGCTCACAATGATCAACACAATGCCTAAATCATACATGCTATTAAGAGTCAAAGGGCTGAGAGGGTCAGCCTGATGAGGGAAGAGAACCGAATTAAAATCGCCCACTATCAACCACGGATGAGAGCCTACAGAAGTTTTGAGATTGGAAAAAGCTGACCAAAGACACTTCCTATGGTTAAAATTGTTAGACCCATACACACAAGTGACAAAAAAACCGACATTACTATTGATAGGAGTAACCTCTAAGTGAATGAGCTGATCAGAAAAAAACTGAGGAGCACACACAAACCTATCCGGATTCCAAGAGACCACTAGCCTAGCATTTGCACTCTGCTCTATATTACTAATAAACCTCCAAGAAGGAAACAAAGAAGAGCAAACATTATTCAAGAAAGCCAAATGCTTAATCCTAGTCTCAATCAAACAGACAAAAGCCACAGACATTTGCTTCACAGCAGCCGACACACCTAACTGCTTCCTAACATTATTTAAACCCCTAACATTCCAAAAACCAAAATCCATTCTATCAGCCAACACAACAGACCACAACCACTACTTCATTTCATTTCATTTTTCGCCTAGTTTTCCTGTTAGGACGACCTGTAACAGCCCCCTCAACCCCCTCCAAATGCCCAGGACTAAGATTTTCCAACTCAGGACCCAATTCAGATTTAGAAGGGGATAGAGAATCACTTACTTGTCTCGGTGGCAGGGGTCCTGCATCCTCAATAGTCCCACTGACTTCACCAACCTGCTGCTGACCTTCCAGAGTCATGGAGACATCCAGAGACAAGCCTCCCTGCACCTCAGCTGGGACCTGTTCACTCAAATGGGTAATCTCGAGGGGCACCAAATCCTGATGAGCAGTTTGAGGCTCCACCACAATCCCCTCCATCCTACATTGGCCCTCAGACCCCTCACCATTGACCACCAGTTCCGGCACAGGGGAGCTAAATAAGTCACGATCCTTACCCAACAGTTCCTGTTGAAATCCAGTTTCAAAAACTCTCCCAGTAGGCGCCCAAGTCTTCTTCTGAACCATATTATCCGGCAGCCATTCATACTCAACAACAATCTCTTTGAAAACCATCTACCCCTCTTCAGTGTACGTACCTAATTGGAAGGATAAAGGCCAAGACTTACCCAACTTTAGGTCAAAACACATCCGAGCATACAGGATTTGAGACATCTTTGCAGTAGGGGTGTCCATTAAGAGAGGCTTACCCACTGCACTCGCAATCCTACCAAGCCCCTCCATAGTCTAGTACTCCACTGGGACATTATAGAATTTAACCCAAACTAGAGCAGCCTGGATTTCCTCAAGCTCGCCACTATTCAGACTCCACTTACGAAGGAAGAGTGGCTTACCTTGAATGTGCCATGGCCCCTTCTCCAAGACCTGCTGCATCCCTTCTATAGATTCAAACCGGAATAGAAATTTGCTAGCTCCAGTAATCAGCACCTCCGACAGTCCAAACGCTGCCCAGGACTTAGTCAGGGCCCGTTGCACTATCGAAAAAGCAGGTCTTTTTCCAAGGAAAAACCCAAGTAGAGTATGTCGCAGTTGACTGGCACCATGTTTGGCTAGTTCCAGAGGGGGAATGACCTTAATCTGATCATCTTGGATAATCGGAGGATAATAAGTCAACGAAGTAGACAACGATTCAGTAGCCACAGTCTCCACCACCATAGATTTGCAGGTTTTAGGGGAACCAGATGAGGGCTTCGAAGGCAGAGGGAATGTCATCGGAGAGGCATCCTTCAAGGGAGGGAAGCCAACGGGGAGATTTGGGTCAGAATTTTAGTCAGAGGAAGTAGGGATTTTAACCGTAGGCAAAGGGGGAAAATGACAAGGCGACGAAGGAGAAATGGCGGTAAGGGGAAGCCGAAGAGGAGAAGAAAAAGAAGATGATGAAGCCATGAAAACAGGGGGGACACGCTAGAGATCCAGAAAGCTATGGAGCTTGCCGCCGACGCTCATCGCTCATTTTCATTTTTGTCTTCTCCTTTAGGCTTGATAAATTTTCACTAGTCAATGTTAGATAAGGATTTATAACAATATTCACATTTATTTCATTTATTTGGTGTCATATGTGATGTTTGTCAGCCTTCCACTAATGGCGCACTACAACAAAAAGAGCTTTAGGTAACAATAGGTTTGCAACATTTTAAAAAAGAGTTACTAAAAATTAATATAATGCAACAATTTTTAAAATGTTGACTTTAATAATATTAAAAAGAAACGAAAAAATAATTTTTTGCTACATATAAGAAAAGGCAATAAAATTAAAAAATGTTGCAATAAAATCTTATATATGCAATATTTAGAATTGTTGATGTTGTAATAAAATCTTATGTAAGTAATATTTGGAATTGTTGTTATAGTTTTAATATCTATTTACAGACTACAATTGCTATAGTTATAATATCTAATATCATAATTAATCAAGAGAATAAGTACATGATTATAAGTATTAAGTGAATATACTATTGTCTGTATTATTTATTTTTTAAAAGTTATGTTTACAATTCAATAATTAAAGTCAACCGAAAATAAAAGTCTATACGGTTTTACTCCAAACTTCAAACACATAACCCAATTGAATTACTAGAGACGCACGTGTTAAAGTAATCCAATGGTAGCCCTAGTTAGGTGTTAGCTGATAGAGTTTCTTATTTTCCCAAGAAAGAAACTAGAAGATAAGTTTGAAAATGTGAAAACCAGATCGATGTTATGTTTTCTAACATGATCATCAGTGAACAAGGACTTTTCAAGATTTCGCTACTTAGATCACTCACTTCGTCGTTGAAATCTCATCTAAGGTGCACTTTTTTCTTACCTCTTTTTATTTGTAGTTTGAAATATGTTGAAATGCCATATCAACTTCTATTAACACGCAATTACAAGTTCTTGCTATTTTTCTTTCTAATTCTCTATTGTGTTAAAAAAATAAAAGGATTATTTGTTGTTCTGGGAACTCCACTAAAGCAATTCCATTGTTCTTTGATCTTAAAAACTTTCTACATATTGGTTTCTGACTAGACTTCTGGTGGTAGAGAACAAGAATATCTAGGAACGAACTTGTATAAATATGTAAAAGTGAAATCGCCTAAGCGTGTTATGTAATCAAGATGTGATTAAATTACTAGCTCATGGCAGCAGTATTAGTGCCAGAGATTTTGGGAAGAACATCCAACTTGACAAAGTTGATATGCTAATGTGGGAATAGGGAGTAACTAAAATTGTTGTACTCCACTTTCAGCAGAGGGATGTGTAGGCAAAGTGCACGAACTAGTGTCAAATATTTGGATAAAGTCATGATTAACATAATCTCCGCAGGATATCTCAACCAGATAGAAGGCTTCTAAAGAAGCATATCAAGCAATGATCAAGTCAGAAGAGATATTACTGACCTGTAGTAAAACACAATATATTATAAAGCAAGGGGCTAGTACTTAACAAAACTACCAATTAAAGAAGTAGCGAGCATGTCAGACAATTTTCATGTAAAACGAAAACACATTACACATTTAACTAAGTTGCACAGATATTCTACATACTAACACTCAACAAGCATGTGCATCTATACACAGATATTCACTCAACAAGCACATGCAGCTACACTATTGATACATCCTGGAATTTATTGTGGAACAACAATCTCTCAACACATTAGTCCAACTTTGCTCAAGACTGAGGATCAAAATAGGTACAAATTTACTTATGGCATTCCTTTTCAACATTACGACTTAATATAAACTAATTTTATTTCTATAACTCATTCTTGAGTTTTATAAGCAATCTTTTTCAGTTTGTATGATGTGCTGCCTTTTCTTTCAAGATGTATTCCCTTATACAGCTGAGCAGTTTCTAGATATGTTGTTGAGTGATGATTCCAGATTTACAAATAAGTATCGATCTACTCAAAAGTACACAAATCTTTGTGTAAGTTCAAAATTGTTTTCGCGAATCATTGATATAGAAATATTTCTTGATTGAATATACATGCACGTCTTCTATTCTTGTGGGACTTCATATCTTCTATTTATGTTTGGCATTAATCTTTAAATATTTTTAATGTTGTTTCTAATAGTCTTAAATGTTGTTTCTTGCTTCATATTTCTGTTTCACATATTTACTTTTCCATGCTATATAGTACAAATCTAAATCTTGTTATGTTTCTCTTTATATGACATGTATACTATAATTGTCATCTCTCTATTTTTTTCTCTGCTAATTGTTTATGTTTTTTTTTTCTAGTTGACCAAGGTTTATTGAGAATCCTTTTCACTTTTCACTTTTTAGGTATGCTTCAAACAAATGTTCGTTCACATTCAAAACGCACACAAGTAGACCTTATCTTTGTGGTCCTTCGAGTCGATCTTTTGATTTTAGCTACATTTCTTGGAGCTCATCTATTGTAGTAAGGTTATAACAACCTTAAACCATTATCCTGTCAAGAAAATAATTACTTTGGTTTTTATTCTATGAACATGCAAAGTCATTTTTTAATAACGTTTTATATATTTTTTCTTCTCATTTGTGGTTGTGGGAGTTGTGACATCATGGGGCATGTTATGGGACTAGTTGTTTGCTTTCCAAAATAGAAGTGACTAGTTTATTTCTATATTGTCAAACGTGTTGGGACCCATTTTCGGAGCCCAACTATCCGGAATCATAAAGCGTGAGCGGGTTTCTTTGTTAGGGTTATTTCAATGTACCCTCAATAACCATCATCGGTTCATCAACATCCTCATAACATCTCAAACCAAAAAGGGCGAGCCCACATAGCAGAATCACAATTGACTTCTTCAATTGTAGCTCTTAGTATCTAGTTTATTTTGGAGCAAGAACCATTTCAATCAGAGTTCTATAGATGAAGATATGCTTAAGAAACCAAAGTATGTTCATGGCCCAATCATGCTCTCCCAACCGACCCCTCACTTTCTTTCCATCAATATTTTTCAAATGAAACCTAAAGGATTCCAAATTTTTATGGAGAGATAGAGACATGTGTTAGGAATCTATTGCTTTGAGAATCACTTAATTTGGAGGTCGGGTTATGAAGTTATGGCCAAAAGAATCAACTATGCTCTTGTTCTCAATCATGATGAACCTATCTTGGAACAATTGGCATAATTTTTACTAGTATGTCGGATTGAGTTCATTCTTAGATGGTTTGAAAGAGGACTTCTGAATCTACAACTTTTATGAAGACTCTGAAGTGAAATTCTATCATTTGAATAAGACACGGACTGTGTGAATCTACATGGTCAGACCGTGTAACTTTCGGGTCTAATTGTGCTTCTACATTAGGAACACACGACCTATGTGAATTTACAAGGGCAGATTGTGTAACCTTCGGGTCTGATTGTGCTTTTATGTTAGGAAAACACGGCCTATGTGAATTTACACGGACAGACTGTGTAACCTTCGGGTCTGACGATTTCATTTGGAGGTTCAAGACACGGACTGTGTGAATTCACACGACAGTCTGTGTAACTTTCGGGTCTGATTATTTTCTCAGCATCAGGAATACACAGTCTGTGTGAAGTTACACGGGGACCGTGCAACCTTCGGGTATGCTAAATTTTCCCCTCTCCAAAAACCTTTCCAATGAATCCTACCTCCATCCAAGCATCCCTTTTACCCATAATCATCCCGAATTCAACTCTCCTAGTGCGATATCACTTCATATACTCTAGTTTTTTAGGATACACATCTTATGCAACATCTCCTACTCAAACGATCATATCTCTCAACTCCGATATCCAAAAATTGCATCATTTATATCGTTGGAAATCTAGAAAGACAAACTACAACTTCTATAAAGAAACTTGGTCAAATTCATCCTAAATTAGTTCAATTTTCCCCCAAATCCAGAACACTAATCCTAGTCCTATGAAAACTTAAAATTTTCAATGCAAAGACTTGAAATGCCACAATCAACTATAATGTATATGTATTTCATTCACATTAAAATAAGAGTTTTACAACGCTTTAGTGGGCATTTCCAGCCACCTTACAACATAATCCAAAATACAAACTTTATAAAAACAATAATTTCTCAAAATGCAACTAAATCCTTGTTTTACGAAATTTAACTTCAAAAGAACAAAATATGCAAGTTGGAGTGATGCCTTAATGCTTGACTCGATCACTCGATATCTTGCTCATCGTTTGTGGATGGGAAGGAATAAGAATGAGCTTAACGCTCGTGGGTAACAATTTTATAATAAGAAATAAGCAAAAAATCTTGAATTATTCATTTCTATAGTAAAATTCACATTGAGATCCATGCAACACATATTTCCCAAATTCACAACTTATCAAGCAATTCATAACATCAAGAATAATGAATTAATCAAACTTGTCACAAATCGTAAACACATAAGCAAATCAGAATGATTTGGGTGATCTAAAAATAGAACATACTATACATTTCCACATAGTGTTCTTGGGTAGCTATGAACTTAGGGGAGTCCGTGAAGGAACTCCATGCCACTAGCGGGCAGGTGGGAGAAGCCTTTTGTCAAAGTGCACTTGACTTAACTTAGGGGACTACCACAAACCTACATAACATGTAATTCATGACTTGAAAACCAATTGCCCAAATGGCACATTTCTAAAACTTGTTTGTCATGCACATAACATATTTCATATGCATTCTTATCAACATTTCACAATTCACCAACCGCATTCCTATACCAAGCATAAAAGCTATTTCTCATCTCATTCAAAAGTAACAATTACAACAATTGTGAAGCAATTAGAACTCATTCCCAAAATTTACAAAAAACAACATATGGCACATTCTCAAACATTTAGAGAACAATAAATACACATTTATAAGGTAGTTGGAAAATTATTAAATTTCATTTATTTGCAGAACCTTTATGGCTCATTAACTCAATTATAAAAATTTAACCCACCTTAATTTCCTTGCTTGAACACTTGCTCAAGGATGCCTCTCCTCTTGCTCCTCTTGTCTTCCTTGATTTCCTTTAACAATTGACAAAATCCCCATTCAAAATGAATTCCAATTGGAAATCTCAATGGAACCTATGCATGAAATTGATCATAGAATACTTGAACCCATGCATTTCCTAAGCTCTTTAAACCAAAATCCTTCCAAAAATCTAAAAGATTTAACACAAATTTACCTTGAATCTTCACCAAATGAAGAGTTTCTTAGCTTGAATGAGAGCTCTAATCCTCCTCTTCCTTTTTCCCTTCTTGAACAACTTGAAAATCCCTCTTGAAAACCAAGAAATGATGAAACCCTACCTTTTCCTTCTTCCTTTCTCTCAAAACCGAACCCTCTCCTTGATTTCTGTCTAAATTTTAGTTTCTTCTCTTCTTCTCCCTTTCAATCCACGTTTTCCACTTCTTAAAAAGCAAGACATCTCCTCCTTTTTCCTATAATACCCTTAATGAGTGTGCAAAGACCCTTCTACCCTTCCTTATATGCCTTGCAACTTAAATGCTTAAGTGATCTTCCCAAAAAGCCCTCATACATATATACTCTTACTACTTAATTCAACTACTCTTACTACTTAATTGAACTAAACCATATTTTATAATCCTACCAACATCAACATAATAATTAACTCCAAATAAAATAATTACTCTAGCAAGACCTCAAAATTATTCAAATCATGCTTAACTCCTTCCAAAAATCAAGACCTTTTTCTAATCATGTAACTGAAGGAATTTGATAGCACTTCCTTCTAAAAAAATGTTCCTCATTGTCTCAATTTTCTAATGACATCAAAATCATTCAATTTGATTCCATCGGAAGCCTAGCCACGCATAACGCCGGTGCACTCCATCACTGCTGGAAATCCGACGCTATCCATGACTCCAACAAC
>JANKOD010000192.1:19467089-19483959 GCA_026284645.1 Erythroxylum acuminatum
TCCGTCTGCTTTTCATTTGTCTTCTTTTTGTTTGTCATCAAAATTATTAAACACGTAAAGTCATTTTGACTTAACAAATATACCATTTCATATAGTATGTTCTTGAATATCCTCTAGTATGTTCGGGCTTATGCTCCATAGGAGTGGTATGTTACAGGTATTTAGTATTTTGTGTCTAGTTGGTTAGATGTTTGGTAAAAGGGGACAGAATTGTCTGGTCTGAAAAGGAGGGGGGAAGCATGTTGGAAAAGGAGGGGTACCTAGTGCAACAAAAAAATTTAAAATTCTTAAACTTATATCTAATTAAATAGACCTAATATATTTTAGAAGATACAAATATTTACCTAAATAATTTTATACTTTAGATTTTCCTTCCTAATGGTTATGTCAATGAAATTTATTAGATAACAATTATAAATTAACTTAAATTTAGGATATTTATAATATAGGATTGAAATGAATTTCTTTTAAAAATTTATTATTAAAACTCGACGTATAAATTTTTTGGGACTTAGTCTTTAAATTCGAAGTCTATTCATATGCTGATTAAGCCTAAAAGCCTATAATTTTTGGGTTTAATCCATTGAATCATGTTTAAATATGACTACATCTAACTGGAAGTAGTTATTTTTTTAAAATTAAATAATATTACATTAATAATAGAAAAGTGATAAAAGCCATATTGCAATGATACATTTAATCTATCCACAAATTAAAAATAATAACCTATAACACTAATTTACAATAGGCACAAGTAATTATAACATCCAGGTAACTTTCATGTTATAAGTAAGTGCATCTTGATTGGAGTTTGCGATAAGACAACTTGAACCCAGTTAATAATCATATCTGCTACTTGATATTTTTCGGTTTCAAGTCCTTTGTACAATCTCCTGTTTCTTTACCTCCATATTAAGTAGATGGTAATAGTAAAGTCTGATTTAATGAGCAACCCATTTGGCTTACCCTGCTTGGTGCTATCCGTGATCATATGCAAAGTTTATCCTGACTCAAAAGTATAGCGCGGGACTAGTAAAAAATGCATCATTCTGCTCCAAATTGCTTTAGTGAAACTACAGCAAAAATATAAGTGATTCCTACTCTCTTCAACTTGTTTACATAGAACACACATAGGATCATATATCCCAAATCATCTATCTTTAATTCTCAATCTATTCCTGATTACCAACCAAGAAAAGATTGAAGCTTTTGAGTTCAAAGTTTGCTTCCATAAAATGTCATACCAAGGAACTGCTTCAGCATTAGTAGCCATGATCCTATGACAGGAACTATTAGAGAAACCAAACAAAACTATCCTATCCATGCGTCTTAGGAATCTGAGGTAAATAGCCTGCAAGCAAGAAGAAACCTCTGAAATTGCTAAACCAATTCCTATTATGAATAAAGGTAGATACTATAGCATTAATAGCAATTCTATTCCTTTGTTAGGTCTTCTTTAATGACTCTCTTAGTTAGAACAACATATGTAGCCCAATGAATATGCATACTATTTAAGACCGAAGTAATAAGTGTGTTAATCTAGCCGCAATAGACAAGAATCTATTTTGCCATGCATAAATCCTACTTTTGATCTTCTCAATCAGAGGAACAAAGTCTGAAAACTTGGGTTTGGAGGTTGTTATTGGAACTCCCAAATATTTGAATGTAAGGGTAATGCATTGGGAAGCCGACATTATTAAGAATTTCCTCTTGGTTTCTAACATCCGATGATATGTATAAGCTAGTTTTTTTCCATATTCACCGTAAGCCTAGACCAACCTGCAAATATGTGCAATATGTGTAACAACATGCCTATAGAATGATTATCTATACTACTAAACATCACGAGGTCGTCAGCATAGATCAAGTGAGATAATATCTCGGCATTTGTAGTGATAAAGAAGTCTACCATTGCACTCAATAAGCTTGGAGATCATTTTGTAAAGTCCTTCCATAGCTAAGGTGAAAAGGTAAAGGGAGAGTAGATCCCCTTGCCTTATCCCCTTAGCACTTTTGAAGGTGGGAGTAGTTATTATCCTTAGTGTCTTTTTTTCTGACGTAAAAATGACCTAAATTTGTTCCCTTGATAAAGTTTGGCTCCCCTACTCAAATCAATTTTTTCTTGACATTGTGACTTTTATAATTTCTCTAGAGAATATCCTCATTAGGAGAGCATAACTTGGAATCTTGGCTTTCATATGTATGGATTATCTTGAAAACTGTGCTTTTAATTTTAGAAATATATTATTTCTTTAATTTCCAAAATAAAATGACTTTGATCATGTGCAGCGCCTTAATATTTTACAGCAAATTGGAAGTTGAGAAATTCGCCATAAGGCTTTTTTAACATGCACCATAGAGTAAATCATCAAATAGGCACCGTAAACATAAATCAATCATCAGGATAAAAATGAAATCCATCAGTAAATTTGAATCTACAAAGTTACCAATGACAATAATCTGACTAAAAAGAGGTTTGTAGGGACTAAAATAGAAGTAACACCTCCAAAATCGGCTTGCTCCAGTCTACAAATATGACGAATGAATAGATAGAAGAATGAATTTCCGTTCTAGTATTGGACCGGTCAAATCCATGTTGGGGAAACAATCACTAGATTACTCTCTCCTCACTAACCTTCCTCTCCAGAATTTGAATTTCATCTGATATCCGCATATAATTACTGAATTCAGTTGCACCATAATCTTTTAATCAGAAACTCTTCCCTTAGCTAACAATCATATGTCATTTTAAGGCCATGGCTAGTTCCTCGTCTGCAGCAGCAGTAGCAGAGAGATTATTTCCCACACCAGACTTAACAACTAAGAAATCACTCTCTTTGGACTACATGGTCCATTAAATTGTATAGCAGTCACATTAATTGTTTGAAAGAGAATTTTAGACCACCTTTTAGTGAGTCATCTGAGCTGTGCTTGTTTCTGGTCAATCTTCATGTTCGTCTTCACCTTCAGAATCTGCAGGGTGGCAATAGGCAGAGAGAGGTCAAAGATTCACGTATAAACAAGGAGATCTATGAATAAGGAGACCAAGTGGTACATAACATGGTTCTATCTACAAAATTAATCATCATAGCATACATCATGACTTAACAATCTGAATGGACCGTAGTGCAAGAAATAGTTAATTGCTTGATATTCGGTTTCCACACAAGAATTTGGATACATTACAAAACCAAATAATGATAATCTTTTTGATATACCTGATCGAACATCATCACTAAGCTGTCCTCTTGCTTGTATTTGCTTAATGAGCATTCGATAAATAAGGACCCACCAATAAATATGAAGAACAAGCAAACAATATAGAAGAGTATTAAATGTGTAATAACAGATTGGACCATCAACTGGGTGTTTCTCCTTGTCCAATGTCAGGATAACTTCATAGCTGCCACCAAAGGTAAGGACAAAGTCAAGAGAATTGTATGAAATGTGAGAACAAATGTTAAAAGATTTAGAAGTAAGAAAACAAACAAATGTCCAACGAAATCTGGGGGGGTGGGGGGGGGTGGGTGGGGTGATCCTGAAAGTTGCACAAACAACCAACGGGACGACTTCTGGAGCACTGCATTTACAGATAGTACCACCATTCTAAAAGTAACCGTCAAGATACTCAAAATTAATGAAAATAGTTTAACATCAAGATCCCAGTAATATGTTCCAGGAAGATCTAAGAAGTCAATGACTAATACGCATTAAATTATATGAACCTTGTACTCCAAAGAACCCAGAATGGATAGTAGACGAGGCGCAACAAGATCCAAGACAAGACAAAGAGAATAAATGCAAAGCTGGCAAGTCCTTCAGCACCACTGTATTTGGACATCTTTCCGACCTCCAAAAATATATCACTTGCATCATGAAGAGCCAAAACAACTGAACCGATTCGACCAAATCTGCAGGAAATAGATAAAATCTGAAGAAAACAGAAATGATGTATCAAAACTCTATGATATAGACTTCCTATTACTGCGACAGTGATTTGTATGATTCAGAGTTCCTATTATTATGCACTCATTTCCCCACATATCAAGATTACCCTTTATGTTTATAATCTCAACAATCACAGCTACCCTCTTTGTTAGCCACAGGAAAACCAGCAGACCATCCTCGGACAGTTGCATTAATTGAAAATAATCGTGTAATTATAATATATCCATAGTGCAAAAGGGATCTCTTTGACTAAATTTAAATAAAACCCAGAATCAACAGAATCACACTATCATAGGGAGTTCAGTTTAATTAAACAATAGTGTAGTTTAATTAAACAATTGAATATAACCTGGAACAAAGATAATCCAACCACAATAACTTAAAATCCAACCACCATACCTTAATATGTAGGACAAGATAATAAGAATGACAGTTGCAACATGATGACCCATTGATACCCCAAAGTCTGAACGTCTCGTTTCCCAGAAAATAAGGGCAAAGATGGAGTATGTATAGAATCCTGCAGCATACATGTATAATCCTTTCAATTTCAACCTGCAATTCATCATATAACTAATTTATCAACTCGGCAAAAATAAGATTTAGAGAAGAGAATAATTTGAAATTTTTTTTGAAAATGTTACTTCATCTTTTGATCTGGCCAGGCTTGATTTCCAGGCCCCACCCAAAAGTTTTGTGTGTTTGTAAACCAAGGCTCATGATAGGTAACACAAAGAGCCAGAACTTCGGCAGAAAGAAAATAGATGCATTTCCAAGCTGATTCCTTGAATTTCCTAATCTTTTTCATTCTCTCTTCCGTCTGAAAATCCAATGCCTGATGCTCCTTTCCAAAAATCAGTCGTCTTGCCACTTTCTGCAACATGCATATTCAGTTCAGAATGAACAGATATAAGATCCACGTGAATCCAAGCAAAAGAATAATTAGAAGGAAAAATATCCAGCAAGAAGAAGTAGATTAATTTCCTTACATAGAAAAGAACATGAAAAGGAACTACTATATTCACTTTAAGCAATGCTCAAAATACAGGATATGCACCCAGAAAGTCAGAAGAATCAAAAAGAGGTTCTTCACATCAAAGCAACCGAGTTGGTTTTGATGAAAACTAAATCTACAATGATACAAGGTAATGTCATTTTTCTTTCATCCATTTATTCTATGGTTGGCATACAGAGAGACATAAAACTCTGCAACTTGTGTTCAGCTGTAGAAAAAACTACGTGGATATAAGCTAAAATTCCAGATAAGGGCCATAATGTTTGTTTTCTATGTAGGTTTTGACGTTCACATAACTGAAGCAAACGTTTCAGATTATCCGAGTTCAAAAGGCGGAGATACTGTATGATCAGAAGGTTAGTGAATCTCTAAGTATAATTCTACGCATTGTAGTTGTTACCAGGATGTAATGCAATCAATTGACGCATATCAAAGAGAAGCTCCAACTCTTTATGCATATTTAAGCAAACTTCACATCATAGCCTTTATCGTGATCTCAACCAATGCAACAGTGACTCTACCTGAATTCCAGTTTGAACAATTAGAAATGGAACAAGGGAAACAAACTAAAATTTAACTCCAAAGCTTTGCAGATAAACAAACAAAACTAGAATACGTAAGTTTCTCTTCGCAAAAGCAAAAGAAGCAATTACAGCCAATGCCAGGGGATTTTAAAATGAAACACATCAATTTAAAGCTTAAATCTCATCCAAGCGAATTCACCAAAGAAAAAGAAAATAGAGCATTAACCAACACATTAAATCTTATCCAAGTAAATTCACGAACGCAAAAAAGAGCCAGCTTGCCAATGATCCACAAGTTATTCAGATGGAAAAAAAAAAAAAAGCTATTCCGATAAGGAAATAATCGACACGACACAATATCAAACATAGATAACCAGAATTCGGAAACAAAAACAGCACCTCGAATACGAATCTGTCGAGAAAGAAACGAACAGAGGGAAAGAAGAGCACGAAAAACGGAAGAACAAAGTAGTCGCCATAAGCAGGGTAGGATTCATCTTCCCACTGGAGTGATTGGAAGAAATCGAGTAAACCCATCAGGGAATGAATTAGAGGTTACTGAATTGATCCAAAAGAAACAAAAAATCGTGAGAAACAAACAAGGAAATAAAAGAAAGTTGCTCGGAGGAGCTTCGCTAAGATTTAACAATCGGAGAGCATAGATGACCCCCATAATTTCCACATATTTTCAAAATTGACCTTTTTGCCAACGTGTCACAGTTTAGTCAAAACGGCGGGCCTGCGGCTGCGGCTGCATTTGCACTTTCTTTTGACTAAGTTGAATTCCTCAATGAAATAGTAAAATTAAACCCTGAGAATGAACTATATTGGAATTTGATTTTGTTTTATTCTTCTTGGCATTGGAAGTAGGAAAATCGCCCTCTCCCGTTTATAAGGTAGCATCCCGTGAGAACTGGGTACAGATCTTCTGTACCCTACCTTATGCTCACATAGTTTCCTTTGATCTCAACCATCGTATAGAAGATTTGTTCCCCCGAGAACTATCGACAGTGAGAGTGCATGAATTTTTTTTAAAAAAATTAAATTGAATTTAATAAAAAAGGAGTTTAGTACAACCATTGTCCTACTAAAAAGATATCATAACATAGACAAAACTACATCTTAGACTAAAGACACGTTACCGTGAACAAAACCATCTCAAGTATTCTCGGATGTTCCTAAAACGATATAACAAAAATCTTCTTTTGGAGTTTCAATAGAAGTTTCCGAATTAGGGCTCCAAAGTCTCCTTTATCAGCGTCTCTGGATGATCCTGGAGGTAAGAACTTTAATATTGTGGAGTTTTTTCTTTAGGGCAATAAATTGCAAGCTTGAGAGTTTACTGTTACTAACATTAACGTGCAATCCAAAATTTTTTCCTTCTCAAAATAATAGCTCATGGAGTTGGAGAAAAATCTTATTTATGAGAGATAAACTGAGGAACCAATTCAGATTTAAGATACTCTACTCTTTTATGGCAGGATCGTTGGCATCTTAAAGGAATCCTGAAGAACTTCTCTTCACAGAGGGAGATCAATGGATCAGGACTACCTATGACAGCAAAAGTTTTTGCAATTATCAGTCATAATGAGTGGAGATGGCAAGCAATACCTATAGTGATCCTTGGTAACCTAGAATCTCTACTATACCAACCAAATAGCTTCAAACCTGATTATTTGGAATGGTTACCTAGCTCTTTAAAAAACTACACTAATGGATCAGCCTATAACTTCTTGAGATCTCCAACATAGACTGTTTTTTGGCATAATTTGTTTTGGTTTAAAAGCAACAATCCTAGGTGTTCTTTCATATTATGGCTGGCTTTTCTTCAAAAGTTGCAAACACTGGATAAACTTCTCTATCTACATACTTTTAACTACTGTTCCTTATGCATCTCGGATAATGAGTCTAACAAACACCTGTTTTTTGAATGCTCCTTTTCTAATTCAGTATGGGAACATTGTCTTAACCACTTCCAAATACACATTCCCAATAGTACAACCCTTCAATCCATTCTCATTTGGTTTAACCACAGCACCTCTCACATTAACCTTTTCCCTATCCTACTTTCTACTACTGTTTATAACATTTGGATTGAAAGAAATACATGAATATTCAAGGATGAAGCCATGGATGTGGAGAGCCTATACTTTAAAGTAATCTTCCAAGATATGGAACATCTCAGCTTAAACACTAAGGGAAGGTAGTAGAGGTATAAATTACACACTAACAACTTTTCTGCAGGTTTTCTATTTCAGGAATGGTAACTAGAGATATAACCTCTCTTCGGTTCTAAAGGAAAAGAGTAGACAGAGGCGGCAATCCCTCTTTCTTCAATTCAGTACAAATGGAGTTTTGGCAGGATATGGAGTCAGCAACATGGAGTTACAGGTTTACCGCTATTCCGTATAGTAGTTCAAATGACTTCAATGAAGGTGAGCATAAGCTTTAACAGTAGGAGAACAAATTCCTACAGATGTTTTATCACTGAAGGTATGTGAGAAAAAGGCAACCTTGACAGGGGAAAAGGAATTCTTCATTTAGTTAGGATGACTGTGGCTTTGGTTATTGTTTTGATTTGGAAAATGCTTGCTGGACGTTTCGTGTTGCTGGAATGGTTGTTGGAGAAATTGTGTTACTGGGTTGATGAGCTAGCTTTATAAGGCTTCTTCATAGGAAAGTAGTAGAGGAGTGTTGTTGGTAATGTTTGCTACACGGTTTGTTGTAGGTTCCTTTTGAATTTGCTTTACCTTATTCCTTTTCGTAGGTAAGAGATTTTTGTTTAGAAAATATCTAGTTGTGTACATAACATTTTCTTATTTGAATAAAAATTTTACCGATTTACCCAAAAAAAAACATCAATGTGCAAGGTTAATTGCTACTTATATTCTCTTGCAGGTCCAAATTGTTTTTTAAATCATTTTCCCAATTGCTTACTATTAGTAGTATTTTTTAAATGATAAAAATAAATTTAATATTTAAATTGTAAAAGTGTAGAAATACAAAAGGGGATCAGGAATCCCCTAACTAGCTTGTATCAATCTCTCAACTCACTAATAGAATACAATAATGGTATATCACTTTTATAAATCAACAATACATCTACTTAGTTCACTTAACATAATGATAATAAGAATTATAATGAATATAGTGATGAATGAAAATGGATATGACTTCCATTCCTCACTATATTGGGGAGTATGGAGTATTGCCCCAAAATGAGATAAAAATACTATTCATTCAATCATAATATATTACCAATCATATTTTTTCATTTTCTACTCATCATTTTCTTCTCATACCAACTAACTAAGCACTCCCTAGTTCTCCATGGTGGAGTATGTTTTCACTACAATTATGTGCTTGTTTGTACAACAAAACTTGCTCCCTAATGCTTAGTAAAGTAATCTCCTGCACCACTTTTTTTGTTTTCTCTTTACTAAAAAATATCTTTATGTTTTTTCTTTTCATATCTTTAACAGACAAGTTCCTAAACTAATAAAAAAACATAACAAGGTTACCTTTAGGAACATTGTTGTGAGCTTGAAGCCATTGTATGATCTTCAAAAGAGCATTCAAACCAATTTGTTAGTGACAAAGTCTTTAGAATTCACACCAAAATGCATTTGAAAAGCTGCATTCATAGAATAGATGATCCAAAATTTTCTTCCTTTTCTTATACAAAATGCTTGTGCTTTGGAAATTCATATAATGCATCCTATTAAGAGTACTCATATTGCTCCTTACTGCTAACCATAAAAGGAAGGATGTTCTAGGCATTAGGCATTTACACCAGACCAACTTATGCCGCTTGGAACTAGTCATTCTCTACAAGATTTATTAGTGAAATGTCCTTTAGGATGACTATTCCATAGATAACAATCCTCTATTTCAGAATTAGGGTTATAGTTTAGGATCATTTGGTTTATTTCCCTTGGTACATCCATCCATTATCCGTTCATGATCCATAGACTAACTTTAGCTTTTCTTAAGATGTTTCCTATTGCTTGAACAACAATCTAATTAATAATTAAAGAACCATGCCCATTCTAATTGTCATACCATAGAGAAGTTTTAGTTCTAACCCCAATTTTGCATAATACATTAGGCTTAAGCACTACAAGAAAATCATAAAATACAGACAGAAAATTATCGACGGAACAAATACCGTAGCTAATTATAGACAAAAAATCAATACCCGTTAACACTATCATAAAAAATTTCATTTTACAATGGACAAAATTTTCGTCGGTAAAAGTGGAGGGCAAATATCCCCGCAAATTTTCCAACGGAATATAGCGACGAAAAAGTCATACTCATTTTTAAATTAGGCGGAAATGCTTGCCGCAATAAGCTAGCATCGGGGATTTACCGACGAAATTTTTGACGTTATAATCACTTCGTTGATAAATTTATGCTCAAGCGTCAGGGTTTACCGTCGGTGAATTTATAACGGTCTGGTCACTCCGTCATTATCTTCATATCAATAGTTTTAAAAAGACCAAACGACATCATTTGGTTTAATACCATCTTATGTCATTTTTAGTCGTGGTTAACCCATCCGAGCCTTCCCTCCTCATTTTCTCCTCTGTGTTTTCGAACCATCTTCTCCTCGCTGTCGCTCATCTTCTCCTGGCCGTCATTTGTCCTTTTCTCCTTGCCATCGCTCATCATCGTCCTTTTCATCTTTCTTATTGCGAGGGTGGGATCAAGTATGTCGGAGTTATTTTATATCTTGTCCTTTATTTTGATTTCTGCTTCCAATTTTATCACTACCCATTTTCTGGTTGCTGGGTCTACAATGCCATGTTGATGAGAAAATTTTGAACTTGAAATCAAGTTTTGAAGTTTAATGTGGGTTCGTTTCTCATGATATTTGAAGGATTAATCTTTGCGGGTTTTTTCTGTTTACTTTATGTGTAAATAAGAGCATGCGATTTTGTAGTGATTTCTACATTTCGTTTTTCTCTCTCTCTTTTATTCTATAATAATACTTTCGATGAATTGGTTGCGAGGTGAAGGGAGATGGAACTTGCTTTAGTGTTGCATGCTTGTATATGGTCTATTTATGCTGTCAGAAAGAAACCAGTAGGAAGGAAAAGAAAGACTGATTATTTATTTTTCTTTTTTTCCTTTCTTGATCATCATCTTTAAGAACTTTATTAGATACAATAGGGTTAGATTCACCAAGCATACTATGTAAAGACTCTTTAATAATAAGACTCTTCCTATTAAATACCCTTTATACTCTGCTCATATTGGTTCATTGTTTGACCGAAAGTTTATTGGGTCTCCACATATTCTATACCCTGGTCTGTCTTCAAATTAAGTTGCCTTGACTCACATTTCATTATAATCTAATGTAAACTCCACTTTCCATCTTATGGAGACATGATCAAGCAAAGTTACTTATACCGATATATTCTGAACAATTACACCAAATTAGTTATAGTGTAATATTACTAAATTTGAAATTTCTAAAGGTATGTCTGTTATAACCTACAAAAGAATAAAAGGCAATGGTATTGTTATTTTACTTAATTAAAATGGAACATGGAGAAATTTTTAATGTAAGAGATTTATAAATCAAGTCCCTTTTAATTAAATCAATAAGTTGTTTATTGACAATGGACAGTTTACAAACTTTTTGAGTAAAACTGCAACAATTTGAGTTGAAAAAGAAAATGGACTAATGGTTTTGAGCTTCATAATATTGGATTTTATTGAATTTAGATGAGATTTGACCTAAATTTAGATTTGGATTTGGTTTTACGCTTTATTTTAGCTTTTAAATTAGATTGGATTGGTTAGTAAAATGGGACTATGGAAGAATTTGGACTTGTCTTCTAATTTTAAGCTTGAGATCTTTGGTCATTGTACTTAGGATTTCGTATGGAGGTCAAGAAATGAAAGGCCGTTATGGAATTATGGATTTGGTCTTTGACTTTGCTAGACCCTTAGTATCAAAAACTAAAGAATTAACACTGGAGATTTTTTAGGTTGGAGTTTAGAATATAATTTTTTTAGGTCCACTTCAATTTTTTCTTTTTCTTCTTATTTCTTATTTCTTATTTGTTATTTTTCTTTTCAATCCTAAAATCTAATCGTACTTGAGTCCCAGTAGCTAAGTCTATAAATTTATTGGTATGCTACTCTTTTTATTTTAGTAATAGCATTCCTCATTTTATTCATACCAGAAGCTATTGATTTTGATGAAGTAGTATATAGTTAAGACAACTCAACCTTGGTGAAGTTTTAGTATCACATCACTAGGACCTAAAAGCCTCAACGAACATCTATTGCCAGATGCAAAATTCAGTTTCTCCATCAGAAACAACCTTCGAACGGAAATGGTTCCCAAAATATAATTTTGATTTATTTTGATGCCCTTCAGCACCCACTTGACCATCCTGTAGAGCCAAATGAAGTAACATATGTGATAATGGATGATTGCTGGTTTATAGTATCATTGTTTTAGACACCCACCTAATCTAGTATGTATCCTTATATCCATCTTATATAGTTGTTTGTTCAAATTGCTAATCATGCCCTAACAGAATGTGGCCAACTTGTATATTTATCACAACATATAATATATCATCTTTGTACCTCCCAATCGAGAAAGAAACAAGGAGTTGCTTGGTTACCTTAACCTTTCTACTATCATTCAATCTTTATAAGTTGTAGGGTTTAGGTTCTTTTATAGTTGACAGCTTAAACTTCCCCACTAACTCGATACTTACTATATTGACATAACTCCCTCTATTTATGATTATATTACACACCCAATCCTTAATGGCACATCTAGTATAGAAGAGGTTTTTTTATTACTCATTTGCATCATCGTCTCCTGCATGCAAACTCAATTCCCTTATAGTGGCCAACATTCTTCCCTCTTTAGGCCTGTTAATGTACTTATCTTCACTAGCATCCTCTAAATTAGGAATATTCTTATTCACCTCTTTTTAAATATTGAACACATTCCATCTTCTCTCAACATCATCAGCTTTTTTGATGGAATATTGAGAAGCTATATACCCTCTTTCAAAGCACTTAAAATTATTTAATATCTCAATTCTTAGTTATTGAAGTGGAATCGATTTTAACTTTTTATCAGCTTAATGCTTGCACTGGTGGTGTGAATGTTTCATGCTTTATCTTTGGAGCTTTGTCATCCTCTTTACTCCATAGTTTGTTCTTTTTTTAAGTTGTCTTTCTACCTTCATGACCATGTACATTGCATCCTCTAACTCCATATAATAATATAGATAAAAAAAATTAGTATTTAAAATTATCTTGGATCTTTTTCATTGATCTCCTCTTACATCCAAATTAAGCTCCCATCTTGATATAATAGTGACGATATCATGGTTTGGTTTGGCAACTACTTCCTCAAATCCTACTAGACTAATCAAATATTTATTAAATCTAAATAGAGAGTTTACAATCTTGTGAATGCGTAGGTTATGGATTTCAATTAGAGAGTGATCAAAAGAAATAATGTTTCCAAAGTAAGCATCGTTAAAAGAAAATTCAATCATCCATTAGGTATTGATTAATGCTCTATATAGTTTCATTCTAATTAGCCATTTGCCAGTGTGCTTGTAAGACCATATATAGTGATTTGAACTACAATTAAGGTTAATGCACTTTATTTGTGACATATAATCCTTGAACTTAAAACTTAAGTGCTTGTAGCATATATCCCATTCCTCAAGATATTATGAGTATATAGCATTATTGAAATCACTTAGGATCATCAAAAAGGAAATCACGTAAGAGTTAATTTCTATTAGGTATTTCCAAAGTATGGTTCTTTAAAAGGCATGATTTACTATATATAAAAATGTGAAGTTGATAGTGGTTGGACAATGAGTGAAGTTTAAGGATATGTGTATAAGTTGGTCAGTGGATGTGATTTGAAGAATTCTAACTTTATTGGGGTTATAAACTATTGTCTTTAACCCATAAACATGGTCTTGATGGTGGTTCAATGTTAATCTCCAATTCTTCCTAAAAGACCATAATCCTTTATTATAAGGATTAGCTTTTATTTTTTTCGAAGAGACTTACAAGGCAAAGCTTTTTGCTACTAATAAAATATTATATTAGTTGTTGAATTTTAGAGTAGTTAAGCCCTCTCACATTTCATATGATCAATGACATTAATAGCTTGAAATGGGGGCTCTAGGAGCTGTTTTTTTATTTTAGATCTTTTTTTGGTCCTTAAGTCTACCCCTAGTTTTGGTTCAAAGTTGTATTTTAATAGGAAGGATTAAGCAAGTAATGTCCTATCTTATAATTTGTAGGCGCTATCAACATTTGATATGGGAAGTTTTCATTCTCAATAAAGTGGATGTTGCCATGCAAGCTAAATAATTCTTATGATTTGATAATCTCTTATTCCACTGCCGTATGTACATGTCTATCCACGTGATGTTAGCATTTGTGACACGTGAATATAGAAGAAAGCAACATAAAGCTATTCTTTTTAATTTCATAAAAGAAAAAAAATAGAAATTGTGTGAGTTCTAATATTATATAGTAGCCACTCTCTTGCACTGAAAGCAATTGATTGCTTAAGATTCAACTAGGCATATGAAAGCAATCTTTTTCTTTAAAAGGATATGGCAATTCTTTTAGTTAGTTTCAACAAATAAGTAATCAGAAAAGTCATGTATTATAATATTATATTTATGGAAAATCTAATTGGTTAAAACTCAAAATTGTTTGTACATTGATCCATCGAGTTGTCTTTCTATTTTGTTTGTAGTTATTTTCCAATAAGGGATGGATCTAACATATTATTAGATTAAATACCATAATATTTTTTGACATATTACAATCAAAGGTAA
Source organism: Erythroxylum acuminatum (assembly GCA_026284645.1). Taxonomy (NCBI): domain Eukaryota; kingdom Viridiplantae; phylum Streptophyta; class Magnoliopsida; order Malpighiales; family Erythroxylaceae; genus Erythroxylum; species Erythroxylum acuminatum. The sequence goes on from JANKOD010000192.1 coordinate 19,481,432, forward strand.
ATGTTCTCATTTCTGGAATTCTATATAAGAGTTTTTTTTGTCTGTTTTTGGTTTAATGGGAATCCATAAAACGTTATTGAAGCTTAGATTATACTTTTTTTCTTGTTTTGTTGGCCTTGATTGATTGTGCTTCATATTGAAAGTTTCAGGTTCCTCTATGGCCACAAATTTTCATTTCTTATATTGTTTATTCAGTAATAAGTATGTTATGGATGTATATATTGTTGCCTCCAGATTGTTAAGATGTTATTTAAAGGAATTGAGTGGAAAATATGTAAAAGTAATATTTTCAAGTTTATCCAATTGATTTAAGATCTCTTTCAAATACTTAATGTTCCTGGCTAAGATCTTATTGATTATTGCTTGGTTGTACGAACTCATTTTTAGGCAATATTTCTATTTTCAAGGAGATTGAAGAGAAGCTACAACAGGTATTCAATTTTGACATTCATTTCCTTTGCTAATTGACAATGTCAATAATGATTTTCGACACATTTTAATTGAATTTGTATCTGCTTCTATATTTTGCAGCATAGTCATTTTGCATCTTTTTACTTCAATGAAAAGGGAACTTTTATCATCCTTTTTATGTTTTAAAAGGCAAATGATTGGATTTTCTCGCATGACATGGCGACAATCAAATGCTATAACTAAGACTTCTGAACATGAATCTATATCAATTTGCATACTGCTTTGAAATTCGTTGTCTTCTTTGCTTTGTTTTGGTTATCTTCTTTAGTCATCAGCTCACTCTAACTCCATCATCTTCTTCCTTCAAATGCTTCAGTGACTTCTTTTGAGTGTCGGTTGAGGTAAGTAAGTTTTGTTATTTACTAGGTTTTTTTGTACTTGGATTAATTTGGGTATTTGTTTGTGGTCTTAACCTCCCATTTAAACTTCCTGTATTTTTAATGAAAATGGCCTGCACTAACCAAAACTTGTTTACGGTGTGAACTTCTGTTATATCAATGAATTAATATAGGATGGGTTTGACTTATAGTTCCAAATATCTAAATTTTGTCAATGGGTTATTTCATTGATGGTCTCTGAATTGATTATATTCTCTTTATTTTTCAAGTACGAATCATTACACGCATCTTTTTTAATATAATATTATTTTCTTCTAAACATATTAGATAATTTTTATATGTTACAATAATATGTTAATCAAATTATTCATATTTTATCTTTACTTATTATATTTGTTACTAGTACAAAATTAATTAGGATAAATATCAAGCTTCTAACATTAATTTTAAATTTCAATAACAATATCTAAACCATTTAATTAAAATTTCCAACTTTATAAAATTAAGTAATTCATTTTATGTTCCCGTACCAAATCAAACAGTTGTTACTTTTCCCTTTTACGGCCTTAAATGCGTCTTTGAAATGTCTTCTAACATATATGATTACAAACAGAAAAAAACATCTTCAGTTAATAAATATTTTTGCTCTTAACCCATAAACCTTAACCCATAACCCTTGATGCAGCTCCTATGAGGCTTATCGGTGAAAAATACCACGAGCCTAGGAGTCACAACGAGAACTTATTTTCTTGATTCATAGGTGTAAACTTTGGGGATTAATTCAATTGGTTAATACTTAGGGGATGTTTTGTAAAGTTTAGATGTTCTGTAAACTGTGGGGAACATGAAGGATACTAATTACGAAATCACTGTTTGAAATTAACAGTTTTGCAGAAATGAGTAATGTTGATAGATCTTGGATGTATAGACGATTAACAGCTGATGGTTTCATTAATCCTGAGTTTGACGAGGGAGTTGAAGCTATTATTCATTATACATATTCTCAACCTGCATATATGGATGGCCCAAAGATTAGATGTCCATGTAACAAGTGCAAACACATTCGTTTCCTTCCTATTGATGAAGTGAATGGGCATTTGCTGAGAAAAGGATTTGTCCCAAATTATTTTGAGTAGACACAATATAGGGAACCATTGATTTGTAACACCTCAAGAGGTAATAAAGTACAATCGTCAGTGAACTTAAATGAGTTTGAAGGAGGGATTGGATTTAGAACAAATAATGTGGATGTAAATGAAAATCCTTACATGCAAATAGTTTATGATGTAGCCGGTTATACCTTTCAAGAAAATATAGAAAATCTTGAAGAAGAACCAAACCCACATGCAAAATAGTTTTTTGACTTACTACACTTAACTTACCAAGAATTATGACCAAATTGTGAGACAATGACTTAATTGCCTTCAACTGTTCGAATATTGAACATAAATTCTAAAGGGAATATTGTTGATTATAGTTTTGATAAAATTCTTGGATGGTATAATGAATAATTATCTCCTGATCATACAATGGTTGATAGTTTTTACAATATGAAGAAACTTAGTAAGGTTATTGGTTTGCCTGTTAAAAAGATTGATTGTTGCAAATTGGGATGTATATTGTATTGGGGAGATGATGTAGAATTACAAGCGTGTAAATTATCTAGTCAATCTAGGTTCAAGCCTAGAAAGCATTATATAAAATAGAAATTAGTACCCT
>JANKOD010000192.1:19530672-19545490 GCA_026284645.1 Erythroxylum acuminatum
ACACGGGAGTATGTCTACTGTAGGCAAGTGAAGGATAGAGGTCGGGATCAGTTCGCGTCTGCATTAGTGTCTCATAAAATTTGTTTTCAAAATCTCTGTAAAAGAATGCTCTGTATGTATAGTGAGCCCAATTTGGTTAAGTATTCATTAAATGGCTTTTGTGTATTCTTATTGACTGTTTGTAATAACTGAAAATGGCTTTTGTAAAGTATTCTTGAATGATTGTAAGTAAATAACTGAAAATGTTTCCTTTTACATTTGGGCTCAAATTGTATACTGTTTTCCGCGCACATGAGTGTAATGAATGTTTAAAAAATATATATATATATTGATACTGAGTTTCGACTGACTGATGTAGCACGCCACCCTCGCGGGGCACGGACTCGGATATCACCAACGATGTCGGATTCGGGTCACGCGGGAGTGGGGCGTTACAATTAAACTTCCAGAAGAACAACTTCCCTTGTCACTCGACATTGCCATTTTATGAGGTTGCCATTCTCTGGGGTTCCTTTAACCTCCCCTTGTAATAAGTGTTATCGAAACAAAATTCTCAAAAAAAGTGTTATTGAAACATGTTTTGACATTCTAAAAGTAAGATTCCTTATACATTCGAACTTGTTGAGTTTTGATACGAAGATACGAAATTACATCATTATTGCTTGTTAAGTTATACATAATTATACTGTAATGTATAAACAAATTGATGAATCATTTGATAGTTGTGATTGAAAAAAAGAGCAAACTGTGAAAAGCGTAAATAAAGATGCAAGTTTTTAAGAGAAGTATAATATCGTTCTAATACAAATTTGGAATATATCTCGAAAGTAAGATGAAATTACTAGCCAAATTTAAAATGATTATATTAATGAAAGTTATAATTGATTCATTTTTCAAGTGATATTAGTATTATTTTTAAAACATTTTAGTATGATATACATCTTTCATTATTAGAATGCGTTAAATTAGTTAAATGTAATTTGCATATTTTATAGGCTCTTGTTATATAAAATTAATATGTTAATATCTTTATTTATATTAAATGTTCATATATTTTTATTTGAAATGAGAATGAGAATTAATTAATTTAAGAAAACAATTTGATATATAAAAAAGTAAATAAAAATTGATATTAATATCTACTATTATAATAACAAAACAAAAAGTAGGATGATGAATCTAAATATATTTTTAATTTTCATTAAAAATTTCAACCAAATAGATTCTTGTTTTTATTTTTTTATTACAATTCTCAATCAAATAGGTTTTTTTTAACCAAAAATAGAAACTAAAAGACAAGAAATAAAAACCAAACACTGTAGAAAAAATAGAAGTGTAATTGAATGACCCTATTCTAAAATATTCTTATTATAATCAATCTCAATTTAATTTAATTAATTTTAACTTGTTGACCTCACTTGTAATTTCTTGATTATCAAATATTGTTTTTTAAATTTCATTTTAATGAAATTCTTATAATTTATTTTATTAATTCTTATTCACATTACATTTTAATTTAATAACCATGTCATAATGACATTTTAAACTTCAACAAGTCATCGTATTATTGATTTAGATAATTTATATATAATTAATAAATTAATTGTTTCTAAATTTTACAAAAAATTCTTAATCATAACTAGTTACGCTATATTTGGTTAGACGTAAGGTTTTTAATAAAATTGAATGATTTATAATAAAATGAAATATAAATGGATGTAATATTAGAAAATTGTTGTTTGAGAAGGATAGAAGGGTTCATAATGTAATATAATGAAATGTTATTTCGAAGATGGACGGAATGAAATGTAATTAATGTGTATAATAATAATGAATAATTATTCTACCATTGATATAATAATGAGATGTATTGTCTTGTTGTTTGTTACTAGGGTTAATGGTATTAGTAGTATTATTAAAATTATTGAGATTATATTAGGTAATATATATTTATCGGTTTATATTTCATTCTAAACTCCTCAAATCGGAGATAACTCATTTTACTATTTATGATGAAATAGGATGTATTATGAAACTCTCCCCTTCTATCCTATTCCATTCTATTTTATTATAAATTTCCCGCTCAAATGATGAAATACTATTATATTATATTTCATTCCATTACTAACTTCCGTGTCAAATATAGCCTTAATGTTTATACTCCTCCCTTTCAATTTATGTATGTAAACATCCCAACTTAATGTTAAAAATAGTTGTTCAATAAATTCTGTTGATAAATTATGCTTGAAATTGATTATATGTTGATTAAATTTAAACTATGGACATGATAAAATATATATTTTAATGAAATCTACTTATTATTATTATTATTGTTGTAATGGCTCTTTTTTTATTTTGTGTATTTTTATTTATTAAGCAGTTTTTTATTTTTATATAAAATATTTGAAAACAGTACTTCTATTAATTAAATATAAAGTAACCTTTTCGAATTATTACCGTTGTTGATGTATTTATTGTAATATTTATTTTAAAGGATGATTATACTACCTCCCGATAACGTAACCTGGGAACTTTTCTCATTTACAGGGCAAGTACAACCGGGACGAATTTTATAACACATCTACTAAACCCGTTTGGTTGGTGAATCGCTGAGATAGACAGATGAAGTCAGTGCAAGCAGGCTTCTTGGCTGACATGAAAGAGCATGTTTCCACCGTCGCTATGGACGTCGACGACATTCACACTCTCGAGATCTTCGGCGAGGGCGCCGTCAACCTCGACAACAAGCTCGCCGACACCGATTTCTTCAACAACTTCGATGACGATTTCGATGACTCAGACTTCAATTGATTCCTATTTACCATCACCCCTCTCATGTACCTTCCAATTCCTCTTTTTCAAACTTAGCCCCGTCGTTTTTGGTCTCCATTTCAAAATATTGAATATTTGGGATAGCCTTCTAGTTTGGGAACGCATGTAGTTCATAGTTTTTCGTTCTTCAATGTACTTCCAAGGAATTTATGATTTTTTATAATTTTTTAAAATGTTGAATTCTATCTAGCGGTTGTGATTATTTGGTATCTGTGTTTTCTTTTCTTTGTTGAGTTGAGAATATAGAGTTTAATGATTTTTTTTTTTTTTTTTGTAGATCACAGTGTTTGTATATCTGAATGGGTGCTTATTTCATGTTATAGTTTTCGTATATAAAGGATTGGCATTGATTTTTAGCTAAGGATACGGGAATGGTTGGGTTATACTCTATTCTTTTCCCTTCTGGGCATCAACTGTCCGTGAACCCGAAACAAAATTTAATTAATGGGTTGAAGTTAGTTGTTCGTGTTCTCAATTTGGACCTGAATCACTTATTGAACTTCTGATTTCTATGTGAAGGGTGCAATACATAGTTAATTTTTCCTTCTCTTTTACAAATACATTAGAACAGCGATGACCATCGTCGCTGCCGATTCCGGGGCGGCTACTGTCGAGGAAGAAGATAATCTTGCCCGGAGCAGCAAGAAAGTCAAGCGCACGGATATTGGCCCTTCTGCGGAGGTAGGTAGGGATGAGGAGTTGGGGGATAGGGATGATTCGAAACGAAAAGGGTCATACCGAGACTCAGTGCTGGGTTGTGCTGCTACAGTGAGTGGGCCTGATGAGGAGCTCCCCAAGGCAGTCTCGGAGGAGGATTCTGACATTGACGAACCTGATGACCCAGAGTGTCCCACGGTGCATATTACGTCGACCGATAAATTGCGTATCCGCCGTGCGTGGTCTCACACGCTGATTGTTAAGGTTCTTGGGCGTCGCATTGGCTACCGTTTTCTGGTGGCGTCTCTCAAGCGCCAGTGGAAGCTTCAGTGTGATGTGGTCTTAGCTGATATGGGTAACGACTTCTAATTAGTCAAATTTCACTGCCTGGAGGACTTTCGTCTTGTGCTCGAAGGTGGCCCGTGGATGGTGGCGGATCACATCTTGACTGTCATGAAATGGCGCCCGAATTTTGATCCCTTCGCGGTTTCCATCGATAAGGCCACTGTTTGGATTCGGATTCCGAACTTACCGGTGGAGTATTATGATAGTCTCATCCTTACCAGGATTGGGAACAAGATTGGCAAGACGATGAGGGTGGATGGCAGTACCGCGGCTAGCTCTCGTGCCAAATTCGCCCGTATCAGTGTAGAAGTGGATCTGCGCCAACCGCTGATTTCCAAGTTTCGTCTGAAGCGGAAAATTTGGACAGTCGAGTATGAGGGTCTGCACTTAGTGTGCTTTGGCTGCGGCACTTATGGGCACAGTCGCGAGGTTTGTCCGGTCGCGCCGCTGGCAGCAGCAGCGCCGGGGTCCCCTCACGTTCCGCCCTGTGAACAGGGTCCGCATCCAGTGCCTCAGGCGACAGTCCCAGTGCCGCCGATGGAGGCAGCAATCCGGCCTGAAATCGTGGAAAGCTATGGGTCGTGGATGTTGGTCCAGAAACCTAGAAGAGGACGCCCCCGCCCTCCTGGCCCCCGAGACAAGCACTCCCCCCGAGGCAGATAAGCCTCTAAGTCAGCTCCTGTAGGGGCGGCGGGTGATCTGACGGGTCCTGCTGGCAAGGACCAGGTTCGCATGGGAACCCGCTTCCTCCCTCTGACGGAGGGGGAGCTTGACGTTGGCACCACTCCTGCTCCCGAGGCTCTCCCAGCTATCATCCCTCCTGCTACCGAGGCTCCCCCTCCTAGACTGGTTCTTTCACGTCAGCCTTCTTCTCGCCACAATTTGTGCAGCGGCGCCATTCCTATAGCTCCCACTAATAGGCCACAAGGAATTGATCCAGTAAGCCCACCCAAGCAGTCCACTCCTCTCCCGGGTGTGGCGGGTCCAGTGCTTTGTCCCTCTATTCGAGCCCAACAGGTGGTTACCGAGCCACGTCAACATGATGTCAGGGGCTCGATGTCTCAGCCATGCATGCATCCCATGCAGAGTGAGGTTACTGTCCCGGAGCAGATAGTTCCCAACCTTTTACCTCCCCAGGCATTGCCCCAGGCCACCAGCGTTCAGCCCATGCATTTGGATGAGCGGATTCCGGCCTCGGACCTTCCTGCTCAGCCCGATTCACCTGCTCAGTCTCCTCTCTCCCCAACTCTGCTTCTCCCACACCCCCCTGACCCTCCCGACTCGGGGTCTGAGGCGTCTAGGGTGGTTCGATTCAGTTCGGCAGGGGGTGGGAATCTGGATTTGACCTGTGTCCCGGAAACGCAAGAGTCCCTGTTAGTTCTTCGGGCTGGTCCTTCTGAGGACGGTGTGATGCTAGATGTGCCGGCGTCTCCTTCCACGCATTAGCGTGGTTATCCTCCTTCTTTTTTAATGATTAAGTTCATTTATTGGAACTGTCGGGGTGCGACCACCATGGAGTTTCGGGCGACCTTGAAAGATCTGGTTCGTATTCATAGGGTGGATGCGGTGGTCATCGCTGAACCTAAAATCAGTGGTTCTCGTGCTGCCCGTGTGTCTCGGACGTTGGGGTTTACAAACATCCACCGTGTGGATGCCCAGGGGTTTTCTGGTGGTCTTTGGTTCCTTTGGAAGTCCTCGACGGATCGGGTCACTGTGCTTCAGAGTGGCCGCGGTTTTATCCATGCTCAGATCTCTCGTCCCGACAGGTCCTCGTGGTTCTGTACGTTTGTGTATGCCCACCCTAATCCTCTCTATAAAACTGAGCTGTTTCAGATTCTATCGGACTATGCTGCGACGCTCTCCCACCCTTGGCTTATAGCGGGTGATTTCAATGAGATGCTGGGTCCGGAGGACAAATGGGGCGGCGCACCTTTTGATTTCAGACGTTGTCGAAGATTTCAAAACTGGGTCTCCGGTTGCCAGTTAGTGGACCTAGGCTTCAGTGGTCCCAAATACACCTGGCGCGGCCATGAGAGTCGTAGTTTTGATCGGGTTTTCGAGAGGTTGGATCGTGCCTTTGGCAATGTGGCTTGGCTCTCAGCGTTCCCGTCGACTTCTATCCGGCATTTACCCCGCCTTCGTTCGGACCACCATCCCATTCTCATCAGTATTGAGTCCAGTCCGCTTCCCCCCGGGGTTGCTAAGCCTTTCCGCTTTGAGCTGGCATGGACCACTCACCCTGACTATCCCCAACTTCTTGGTACGCATTGGGATAATTCGGTTTTCCTCCCACATATGCTGTCTCGTTGGCGCACTTCTCTGCTGGCCTGGAACTCCTCTGTGTTCGGCGACATCTTTCGCCGGAAGCGCCGGTTATTAGCCAGACTTGGTGGTATTCAACGAGCGCTGATGGAGCGGGGTAATGTCTTTTTACGGTGTCTGGAGACTGAGCTTCAGGCTGAGTATTCTCTGATTTCTCGCCAGGAGGAGTTGTTTTGGTTTCAAAAGTCGCGGAAGGATTGCTTATTTTTGGGCGATCGCAATAATCGTTACTTCCATGCGACTACTATGATCCGACGGACGCGAAACCGGGTCGCGGCCCTGCGCGATAATAATGGTTGCTGGGTTGACAAACCGTCTGCGGTCAGGTCTATTGTGGTCGAGTTTTATCAATCTCTATTCAGAGAGGAAGTGGCATCCCGCCCCCGCTATCCTCTTTGCGTCTGTTTTCCACAAGTGCCAGGGGATATTTGGCTTTCTATGGGCCGCCCGGTGTCGGCCACTGAGATTCATCAGGCCTTGTTTCAACTGGGAGCGCATAAGGCCCCGGGGCCGGACGGATTTCATGCCCATTTTTATCAGGCATACTGGTAGCAGGTGAGCGTTAGTGTGATCTCCCTAGTCAAGAGGATCTTCGCAAACCCGTCCCTTCTCTAGGAATTGAATGATACTTACATTACGTTGATCCTGAAAGTTGACAGTCCTGAGCTGGTTTCGTAATTTCGGCCCATCAATTTATGTAATGTGTCTTATAAGATCCTTTCGAAGATTATAGTCCAACGTATGAAAGTTAGCCTCCCTTCTCTCATCAGTTCGTTCCAGAGCAGTTTCGTTCCCGGGAGGCAGATTTCGGACAACATTATTGTTGCGCAAGAACTTGTGCATTCCATGCGCCGGTTGCGAGGTAAACGGGGATATATGGCTATTAAGGTAGATTTAGAAAAGGCCTATGACCGTTTAAGCTGGAGTTTCATTCAGGACACCCTTCATGATGCCGGGTTTCCAGCTCCTTTGATCAGCTTAATCATGAGCTGTATCTGCACGGCCAAAATGCAGATTCTCTGGCATGGTCAGCCCACTTCGGAGTTCCAACCTAGTCGGGGCCTTCGGCAAGGGGATCCATTGTCCCCCTACATCTTTGTTCTTTGTTTAGACCGATTATCACAACTCATTGCAGTTAGGGTGGGTGCTGGTCGGTGGAAGCCATTTCGCGTTGGCAAAGATGGTCCGTGGATCTCTCACTTATGTTTCGCTGATGACATGGTGCTCTTTTCGGAGGCTTCAGTGGATCAATTACAGGAAATTATGGAGTGCATGGATCTGTTTTGTTCGGCTTCGGGACAACGTCTGAGCAGAACTAAAACGAAGGTCTATTTCTCCCCTAACGTGCCCTCCAGTGTTTGTGGTGACATTGTTCGTTTGTCGGGGTTTGTTCCCACGAAGGATCTGGGTATGTACCTAGGAGTCCCGCTCCTTCACCAACGGGTAACCAAAACCACTTATTCTCATGTTTTGCAACGAGTACACGCTCGCCTATCGGGATGGAAGGCGGATAGTCTATCCATGGCTGGCCGCTTGACTATGTGCCAATCAGTTTTAAGTGCTCTCCCACTCTATACCATGCAAACGGCTCAGCTACCTAAAGGGCTCCTTGCTGAGATCGATAGCTGTTGTAACAAGTTCCTGTGGATTGGAACGGGGGATAAACGCCGCCTGCCTTTAGTGTCTTAGGCCCAAGTGTGTCGTCCAAAACGTGTTGGGGGACTCGGGTTGAGAAACTTGGGCGCGATGAATACCGCCCTTCACATGAAACTGGGCTGGTCGTTTCTCCAGGAGCCAGGCAAACTGTGTAATCGGGTGCTTTAAGCTAAATACAACGTGGGTTCGGGCATTTCCCCAACTATAGTGGCGAAACCAGGGTCGACCCTGCTCTGGCGCAGCATCTGTTCCCATATGCCCCGGTTGATGGATGGGCTCATTTGGTCGGTTGGCGATGGCAGGCGTGTTCGGTTTTGGTCTGATCTGTGGGTGCAGGGTGTTACCGGTCCCTTACTTTCCCATTCCATTGTTGAGGTCCCTGCGGTACAGCTAGAGAAACGGGTGTGTGACTTTGTTGATGTCGATGGCAATTGGTCCTGGGATGAGTTTAGTATGTATCTGCCCTCTGCTATTTTGTTACAGATTGTGGCCTCCTTTCCGCCTGACGTTTCTCAGGGGGCGGATCGTGTTTGTTGGTCGTTAGAACCTTGCGGTTCCTTCTCCACTCGGTCGGCTTACCGTCTCATCCAACAGCCTTTATGGTCGCCTGGGGCGTCAATTTGGAAGCTGATTTGGGAGTGGCAGGGACCCCATCGCATCCGCACTCACCTCTGGTTACTGGCGAAAGCCCGACTTATGACTAATGCCTGGCGATTCCAGTTAGCTCTGACGGATTCTCCTCTGTGTTCTGCATGCCCAACTCATGTTGAATCTCTGGCTCATGTCTTCCGGGATTGCTGGCGGGCTCGCCAGGTGTGGAACACTTTTGTTGGGCGGAGGTTTCAGCCGAATTTCTATGCCCGCTCGTTCCAACCATGGCTGGAGCGTAATCTTTCGAATGCTGATGGTTACCATGGTGCAATCCCATGGCCCCTTCTCTTTGGTGTGGTGCTTTCCAAGCTTTGGGAATGGCGGAATGAAAGATGTTTTGCACCAGCCTCGGTGACTACACATTCCCCTCAGGAAATCTGGTCTTATGTTCATGACATTTGCACGGCCTTTCCCATCTACCGTCTTGTTGTCCATTCCCCTGCTCAAAGGGGAGTTCAGCTTATTGAGGTTCGTTGGCTCCCACCCCGGGTTGGTTGGGTTAATTTGGCTACTGATGGGTCTTCTCGTGGTAATCCCGGTCCGGCAACCGCGGGCGGGCTTATTCGAGATGGGAATGGCCGGTGGCTTGTGGGCTTTGGGGCCAATGTCGGTTTGTGTTCGGCGTGGCATGCTGAATTATGGGCTGTATTTTATGGGCTGAAGCTCGCCTGGGATTTCGGTTATACGCATATCGAGCTGTCTGTGGATTCGGCCTTGGTAGTCTCGCTCATCTCCTCTGAATCTCAATCGGTGGTTAATGCTCTACTTCGTGCTGTCCGTGAGCTCCTCTCCCGCCCTTGGGAAGTGCACGTGCGTCATATATATCGTGAGGGTAATCGTTGCGCCGATTGGCTTGCAAATTATAGTTATGGTCTTCCCTTGGGAGTGCATTGGCTGCCTAACCCGGTTGTGGGCATTTCTCATTTATTATTAGCGGACCGTCTGGGAGTTTCTCTCCCCCGTGTTACTCGTTTGTAGTTTACTTTCTTTAGGCTTTGGCCCGTTTTTCTACCAAAAAAAAATAGTTAATTTTTCCTTTATACATTATTTTTGTATAGAATTTAGGACGGTTCATTTGTAATTTGGTTCAGTGATTTTCCACCATCGTCACACATTATTTGATTCCATGGTTCTAGAATTTTCTAATTCATTTTGGTCAGGATGGAGGTATCCATGCTTCTCATTTCTTTCATTAGGTTATCTGGTTGTGATGTTCGGAGGATTGAACAGGTTAAAGTGTTGTTATGGGCTTTGGATTCATTTCATACATGTCTATGAAGCCGAAGTGTTTTGGTTGGGAAAAATTTGAGAAGCTTATGATGTATTTGTACGTAGCTATTGAGTTGTAACTGCATGTATTGTATAGTGAGGTTTTTAAAAGAAAAATGAACACTATTTGTGTGAGATCTAGAAAGATAGCAGCCAGATTCGGCCCATTGCCATCCCTACTTCCATCTTTGTTTTGGTTCACTATTTAATTCTTTATGGGCTTCTCTCATGTTCCTCTGCTTAGTGTTTTGCTCTGTCTTTCCCCTTCTATCCATTTTCCCTTGTGTGTTCTTTCTTCTAAGTGTCTGCCTTTCATTTTCTCCTTTTGTGCACCACGTTTCTTATCTCACCACCTTTCTTGTCAACATTTATTTCTTTTTCTTGGTAAAATGTCATCTACTATTAAAACTTTCCTACCTTTGTCAACAGTTTCTTCCCCACCAGCGTCTGTCAACCTTTCTTTATTTCCATTTTTTGTAAAATGTCATCTACTTTTAAAACTTTCCTAACTTTTCCACAGTTTCTTCTCCTCAACCTCTAGTTACGTAAATCCCTCCTTTAGGAGCTTTTAGCATTGTTTCAGGGCTTGTTGCCAAGTTGTGTGACTCCTCTCCACTCCCAACCAAAAGAACCTTGCTTAAGGTTGTAATGATGGTATGCCAAACTCTAGCCTTCTTTACTATCTCCAAAAGAAGCTAAAAGAGTCTCCTACAGTGGCTCCTCCTTTTTAGATACTTATGGAAGGTGCTACCAGGTCAGAATACTCTTATTGTGTTCTTTTTAGATAAGGGGCCCTCTTTTTTGATAATGAGAGCATGCTCTCTTCCACTCGAAGAAGAGTGGTCTAGAGGAGGTTTTGGTCTTTTGAGGAGGACTCGTTCTGCTTTAAATTTGGTAGTTTGACCCAAGCAAGTACTTGGCATGTTCACAATAATTACTTATTCAAAACTCAAAACGTAGACTATGGCTAGATAATATCAAACAAAATTAGGTCTTAGTTTGGATTTGTATACATGGTGTCTCGTTATAGTACAAGATGACCAAAGGGCTGAGCTACCTTGTCTTGATGCGTGTCAAATGCACCATAAATAATCCTAACTTAGTACAATAAGATATATAGCAACAGTAAGGATCGTATCCATAGGGAGTATTCATGTAGCTTTTGCAATGAAAGAAATTTGTGTTTACGATATCAGGTGGGGGGAGTGGGGGTTTATTTGGATGCAAATAACAAAATAAAGTAAAATTGAACTAATACAAACAAATCAAACTAAACTGACAAAAAATGAGAAAATTGATGAATGAGTTTGGAATCTAATTTTTGGTTCAATCTTAGCCTGCATACAATCAAATATACTTCATTGAATTGTAATTTTCACACCTCTCTTAGAAACTATTAATCGTAGGCTAATAACAAACTCTGCTAACTTTGCTTTTTCCTTAAGTCGTGTTTAATTAAAATAAACTTTTTAACTAAACCTAGCTATCGAACAATCTAGAACAAGCTCTCTAGATTTAATTGAACAACTGCATTACAAATAAGAAAAATATATCAATCTAGGAAACAATCACACAAACTCAAGTTATTTAACCTATGTTACGTTATCTCCAATGATTCAACGTCATTAGTTTCCACAAATAAATCTAAAACATAACTGTTACGTATTGTATTTGAGATTCTAGCAATGAGTCTACATAAAAACAATATAATGAACACAATTGGATCATCTTTACATAAATACCCAAATTAATAGACATAGAATAATACAAACAATCCCTAAAGAGAGAGAGATTCGACAATACACAATGGAGATATGCTCAAATGTGATCCTCAACTATGATTTCCCATCCAAACCAGAAGAAGAAGATTAGCCCCCCATAAATGCCCCAAAAGTAGGAGTTTTGTTGCCCCTCTTGTTCCAAAAATGATCCACACCCCTCTTAGCCGCTCAAATGTCACTTTATATAAAAAAAACTAGGGTTTTGGAAAGACGCACGATTAGGTGCACGACTATGCATCTAATCGTGAAAACCAATTAAAATGCCCAATTCGTAAATGTGCACAACCATGCAAAATCTTACACTGCATGATATATTCTTCTTTTTATGGTGTTTTCTTGTCCCATCTTCACTTATATCCTTCTCCTTTTTATTCCAAAATGACAATTGAGTGTGAACATCAAGAGGATGGTTCGAAGAATGTGCTTTTAACTCACTTTAGTATGCTTCCAAATTGTATCTAAAACCAAATATGAACTAAAGTGAAAGTCTTAAGCATTTCAAAGCATTAATCACTAAGTGTCATGGAGTAAATGTATAAACAATAAGGAAACATCAATTTTTCCCACACTTAACCTTTGATCGCCTTCGAGAAAAACAACAAAATAAAAGTCATAAACCAAAACACTTACTTATTGTCACAAACCAAAGCACTTACTTATTTTTCCATATTTTCCAAGAATGGATAGTCATATGCAAAGAGAAATAACTTCCAAAAGCATAGCAAGGATTCAACATTCAATGCTTCTATTCATGACCAATCAATAATTATTCCCTTAAGAAACTGAGCAATCTAGGGGTAGAATTTGATAAAATGCGTTTAAATATGATAAATTCATATGTACACTCAAATACCATTCATGATCAAGACATTCCACAACTTTACATATCATTTCATTTCTCCACTATTAAGATTCACATGCATAATCATGAATCAAAGGAAATTTTAAGGTTGTAATATGAGTAAAGGTTAAGGAGAGGTGCATTTGGGTAATGTATTATAAAATCCATCAAAGCTAGTGAAGTAAGAAAAACACTCAATATAACATAAAGCACAAAAACCAACATTCACTTAAAATTGTGTATATCAGCTATGAAATGCAAAAATTATGTTTCACATTCAAGCCTTCACACCATAAACCATATGAAGTATCTATCACTAACAAAAGTTGACCATAAATAACTATAAGGAGTGTCCTTTGATGACTAAATCTCACTCATTCACATCGTAATCAAGTAACCCTTTCCATCCAACTTTAGAAGGAAAGACTAATTATGATTAACTTTACAAAACAAATGCATTTCCTCATTGATAATTTTATTTAAACATATCTTTTTCTTTTATTTTTTATTTTTATTTTCTTTTTTCAAAAAATTGAAAGCAACTACATTAATATTGGAATTTATTGATAAGACATAAAATGACATCCTAATAATTATAACCAACTGACACATATGCATACATTCACACTTATACTTTTGTTCATCTACAATCATCAATAATCAATAATCAATAACTGCTCCGCTAGCTTTAGGGCTTAGGTAGGTCATTTAATAAGGTAAAAGTATGTAACGTGGTTAACACAAAAGGAAATGTTAATAAAGCTTAAGAGGGATTAACAAAAGAAAAAAAATCATATCAATAGGTAGGCTAATTGGATAATGTAGCTCATAAAAGAAAGAACATCTATATCGTTGTCATGTTAATGCAAGTGATAAATGTAACATCCTGTTCCCATATTAAGGGTTAGAACCATAAAATTTGGTACATGTGAGCTCAAAGAGAGATTAAGAAAGTGAATTTCATGCTCACGCATAATGTTAGCATATACGTACATGAATTTAAATTTTTGCACACATCAAAATGACTGTGCGTGCATTCATTGACAATTTTCAGGTATAATTGATCTATAAATGTGATTATAATTGGAATTGTGGATTATATGTGCAAAAAAATTGATTTGGAGAGTACATTTATTAACTCACAAAATTTGGTGAAAATTGGAAATTTTTTGGAATTTAAGAGTATTTTGGATTAAAAAAATGCTAAGTGGCAAAACAATTAATGAATAGTGGTATAAAAAAATGTCAAATAGTAGTGGAAATTTTTGTATGTGACATTAAGATTTAATGACTAGTGTCATTAAAAATTGGGAGACAATTGGATTAAAAATTAGAGACAAAATGGACTAGTTATTATAGTGGACCAAATGGAACAATGGGAAAGTGACATGTGTCACTTGCCACACCACTTATTGAATCATGTTTTTATAAAGTGAAACACCATATTTTGGTCTTTCACTTGCTAGAAACGACACTTGCTTACATTTCCACCTTCTTCATTTCTTTGTCTTCTCCATTCTTCTTCTTCACTCACGATGCTTTCATCTCCAAGCTATAAGGTTGAATCTTTCTTCCCTCCATCTCTAGCCACTTAAATACTTTACTATCTCCACCTTGCTACTAAAGGACCCAACCTATTCCTCCATGAAAGTTGATGATCATGTAGCTAAAAGAGTTAGGGTTTAATGGTGATTTTGAAGATTTCGAAGCTAAATCAATTAAGTAGCTTGTAAAATATTATGGGTTTGGTTAAATGAAGCATTTATGATGATTGTTAGAGGTTAAATGGCATATAATGGTATTTAATGTATGATGAACGTGAGTGATGAAATGCTTAGTTTTTTTTTTGTATAGTGTTTGAAGTGTTATGAAGTGATATTGCATTAGAATAGGTGAATTTGAGAAGATTATTAGTGAAAGAGATGTTAGAATGGATTTAGGATCCATTAGAGTTGTCTTGGAGAGTGAAAATTTTTGTTAAACCCGAAGGTTTCATTGTCAGGCCGTGTATATTCACACTGGCCGTGTATTCCTGATGCAGAAAAGTTGCCAGACCTGTGGGTTACAAGATCTGCCCATGTGGTTTCACACGACCTATTTTTTGACCTTCCAAAAGACAAAATCTTAGTTTGAGTTCTTCACGAGAGATCTAGAAGTGCTCTTTGAAATCATCTAATGACGACCTTAATCCGATATCCCTAGTGAAAGTTATGCCAATTGTCCTAAGATAGGTACAACATGATTGAGGACATGAGCATGTTTGATTCTTTTAGCCATAACTTCTTAACTCGACCTCTGAATGAAGTGATTTTTGAAGCAATAGATTCCTAACATAGTTTCCTATCTCTCCATAAAAATTGGTAGCATTATGAATTAATTTGAAAATTTTTGATTGAAGGAAAGTGAGGGAATCTATTGGAATAGTATGAACTGGTATGATTTTACTGAACATACTTCAATATTT
>JANKOD010000192.1:19553814-19569375 GCA_026284645.1 Erythroxylum acuminatum
CTGGAAGGTTACGGGTTTGAGTCACGAAAACAACCTCTTTGTAAAAATATTAAGGAATGGCTGTGTACAATTGATGATTTCTTCTGACCCTCGCAAAGCGAAGAACCTTGTATACTAAGGCAACTCTTTTAATTTATAATACTCCCCCTAAGTTGGAGCATAAATGTTAATCATGCCTAGCTTGTTACAAAGATAATCAACCCGAGTCTCATTTAGAGCCTTTGTAAAAACGTCTCCTAGTTGTTCCCTAGTCTTTATATTTCATGTAGCAACCAAATTTTGTTGTACTTTTCCATGAACAAAATGACATTCAATTTCAATATGCTTAGTTCATTCATGAAACACAAGGTTAGAAGCTATATGAAGAGCAACTTGGTCATCATAACATAAATTTGTTAGCATTGAGTGTTTGAGAATTTCAATCAAGACATGATATATTCACATTATTTCACACACAGATTGAGATATATATATATTTTGATTTGGCACTCGATTATGATACAACATTTTGTCTCATGCTTTTCCATTTGATCAAATTTCCTCCGATGAAAAAATAATAACCTAATGTTGATTTCCAATCATTCTTGGATCCTGTCGAATCTGCATGTAAAAAGCACTCTATACGAATGTGGCCATGATTTTGATATAGTATACCTCATCTAGGAGCTACCTTCAAGTATTGCAAGATTTGTTATGAAGCGGCCCAGTGATATCCGGATGAGTTATCATAAGATAATTTAGTTTTCCAACCAATCTCTTATACTTCTCAGGATCTTCAAACAAATCTCCATAATTTGTTAGTTTTAAATTAGGTGTCACAGGAGTACTACATGGTTTAGCCCCTAATTTCCTGATCAGACAACAAATCAAGCATATATTTTCTTTGAGATAAGAAGATACCTTTCTTATTCCTTGTCATCTTGACTCTTAAGAAACACTTTAGCACTCCCAAATCCTTCGTTTGAAACTGGCTATGAAGAAACAATGTTAGAGATGAAATTCCCATGACATCACTACCTGTAATATCAATATCATTCACGTACACAACAAAAATGATAATGTTGGATGTGGAGTGCTTATAAAAGACTGAGTGGTCAGTCACTCTTGCTTATTCCAAACTGTTCAATTAAGTGACTAATTTTTTTTAAAGTAGAATAATTCTATTTTATCTTTTACTTAAATAGGTTACAAGAAAATATATACAGGAAAGATCCCTAGAATATATCCTGGAAATTAGGGATATACACAATCACACAACTAATTCTATAATATTCATAAATATATAGTTAATTAATAATCTTATCCTATAAAATCCTCTAACTAATTATTTCATACGCATAATACCGACACTCCCCCTCAAGTTAGTGAATGAATGTCTTTCATTCCCAAGTTGATAATAAAGTCTTAAAAGGCTATCCAAGACAATCTTTTTGTCAAAACATTAGCTATTTGCTCCTTTGATAAGATGAAGGGTATGCATACTAGGCCATTATCCAATTTTTCTTCTATAAAATGTCTGTCAACTTCCACATGCTTAGTTTTGTCATGCTGAACACGATTGTATGCGATGTTGATTGCAGACTTATTATCATAGTATAATTTCATTTGACCTTCCTATTTAATTTTTAAGTCATTAAGAATTATTTTCAACCAAAACAACTTGCAAATCCCTAAAGCCATGGATCTGAATTTTGATTATACACTTTATCTTGCCACAACATTCTGTTCTTTGCTCTTCCACGAAACCATTTTTCCTCCCATAAAAACAAAGTATCCTAAGGTTAGTCTTCTGTCCAATAAGGAACTTAGTTAATTTGCATCTGTGTAGACTTCCATTGTAATCTTTTCTCCTCTTTTAAATAAAATTCCTCTTCCTGGACTACCTTTTAAATGCTGCAAAAATTCAATGTATAGCCTTGAGGTGTACTTTGGGCTTATATATAAATTGACTTACTACACTTACTGCAGAGGCAATGTTTGGTCTTGTATGTGTTAAGTATATTAATTTTCCAATGGACCTTCAATAGGCTCCCTTATCTATTGCTTGATCATGTGGTGCATCACTTAATCTATGATTTCCAGTGAGATGAATATATACCTTACCTTGAATGTGCAACCTCAATTCTTAGAAAATATTTCAACTTTCTCAACTCCTTAATGCCAAATTCTTATAATAACTTTTACTTTAACACCAACATTTCTTCTTTATCATTTCCAGTGACTATGATATCATCTACATATACCAGTAGTAGTGTTACTCCCCCAGTTTTTGAATGTTTTATAAATAGGGTATGATCTACATGACTTTGCTTATACCCGAATCCTATCATAGCCTTAATGAATCTCCCAAACCATGCTTTTTGTTACTATTTTAGTCCATAAAGGGACTTTTTTTTAATTTGCAAACCAATCCCTTTTCTAGGCAAAACTTCCGTGTATATTTCTCCTTTTAGTTCTCCATAAAGCAAGGCATTTTTAACATCATATTTTTTAAAGTTATAGCCAAAGTTAGCAGCTAGTGACAATAGATCTTGATAGCATTCATTTTTGCTACTGGTCCAAATGTTTATAGGTAATCTTTGTTATATGTTAAGGTATAACTTTGGCAGCCAACCTAGCCCTATATCTTTCAACGGTCCCATCAGATCTGTACTTCACTTTGAACACCCACCTGCATTTGACCAATTTTTTTATGCTTGGCCAATTTCACCAGCTCCCAATATTTATTTTTTTTTCAAATGCATCCGTCTCACTTTTCATAGCACTTCACTTATCATCTCCAAGTGCATCAGTTAGATTTTCTGGAATGGGAATGTTACGGAGATTTTTTACAAAGGTTTAGCGCTTTTTGGATAGTTTTGATATGTCATGAACAAATATAGTGGATGTTATGTGCAGGTTCCAGTACCTTTTCTAAGGAATGGGTAAATCTAAATGACTAGGTTCAATTTGTGGGTCGAAGTTAAGCTTGTCATCAATCTGTGGATAAAGTTCAGATGAGCTCGTGGTTAGTTCAATTGGATCCAAATCTGTTTGGAATGTTGGATCAATAGCTTGTGTAGGGACTTGGACATTCTATGTGTTAAAAATAGGTCTCTTCCTGGTTTTTCCTTCATTTCCTTCCCTTAAAGCTTCCTTAGGTTCAATAGACTCATTTGAAAAATATGGTTCAAACTCTATTTCAGTGGGACACTCAAGGAAAAATAATTGTCTAATCCGTTCAAATTCTCCCCCTAAAGTGAAGAAAGGTTTGGTTTCATCAAAAGTAACATTAGTGGATGCAAAAAAATTGTGAGTTTTGGGGTGGAAACACTTGTATCCCTTTCAGGTGGAAGAGCAACCAACAAAAACACATTAAGAGCACGAGGTCAAGTTTCCCTCTATTTTGAGAGTGAATATGAACATACGCTATACTTTTGAAAATTCTAGGAACAACAATATTGGAAAGTCTTAGATTTAGATAGAACTACTAATTGAAAATTAAGAATTCTAGTTGGCAATATGTTATGCAAGTAGGTAGAAGTTAGCAAAGCTTTCCCTAAAAATGTTTTGGAACATTTTTATGAAAGAGCAGGGCCCTTGTGAACAAATGACTATTTTTCAATTTAACAACTCTATTTTGTTGAGGAGTATTAACACTTCAGGATTCATGAACGATCTCTTTTTCATGAAAAAAATTTGATAGAGCTTGATTAAATAATCTTTGGCTTTGCTAGAACGAAAATTTTTGATTTGTGCATCAAATTGAGTTTTGATCATGTTATTAAAATTTGGGAAAAGAGTACTAACATCTAAATTACGTTTCAACAAATAGATCCAAATGACTCTTGTGTAATCATCAATGAAGGATACGGACCATTTTTGTCCCAGAAACATTAGGAGTTGAAGAGGGATCCCAAATATCACTATGAATGAGAGAAAAAGGGGTATGACTTCTTTTATTACTAACCGGAAAAGATGCACATTTGTGCTTTACAAATTCACATTGATAATAATAGAAAGACTCAACATCTATTTTATCAAAGAAGGTTGAAACATTGACTTTATTACATGAAAAGAAGGATGTACTAAATGACAATGATAAAGCCATACTTCTTCTTTACTAGATATGACTGATTCTGAAAGAAAGGATGTGGGAACAAAAACCTTGGGTTTGTTATATGCCTCCTTTATTCTTTAGGTAGTAAAGGCCATTCCTCTCACATCTCCAATTCCCCTTTATGCCCTGTTCCTTAAACATGCAAGAGGAAGGAGAAAAAAAAGGTTGGCATTTAGTCATAGGTGAGTTCATGCACTGAACAAGTTGAGACAATTTCAGATAATTCTTCCCATTCAGGCTGCCTAAATGTTTGGTAAGTCCCCTGTGAGGGTTATAGTAGTGTTGTTTAGTAGAGAGGCCCCACTGGTAGCAGTGACTTCTGACATGGCTTCTTGTCTAGGTTTTAGTAGCTACCTTCCCTTGCAGAAGAACATAATTTTGGACAGAAGTTTCACAAGAAAGAGTCGATGGCTTTGATACCATATAAAGCAAAATAATTCTATTACATCTTTTATTTGAATAGGTAACAAGAAAATATATAGGAAAGATCCTTAGAATATATCCTAGAAAATGGGGATATATAAAATCATACAACTAATTATAGGATATGCATGAATATATAGCTAACTAATAATCTTATCCCATAAAATCATCTAATTAATTATTTCCTATGCATAATATCGACATTTTTTGAACCTCGCACGAGCACTTCATTTTAAAATATATAGAGATCTTCGAAGGTGGCACTGTTTCACATAAGGATTAGCAGTTCTAAAACCTAGATCAGATAAGGTAGAATCATCTGCTAAAATGACTTTGGAAGGAGAGTTGTGGGGTTTAAAGGTTGAAAGAAGATTAGGGTTACCTATTTTTTAGCACTAGAATCAATGACCCATTGAGTATTGGAGGAGGAAAGGAGGCACTTATTGGGATTACCTATCTCAATATTAGCACTTATAGAGTCAGAGGAGCTCTACAGTGCTTGGTACTAATGGAATTTCGCAAATTCATATGCTGAGACTAAGATTGTTTGCTTTGAAGATGTGTTGAGTGTAGTAGAAATAGTCACAATACGAGTTGAGATATTTGAGACTTATTTTGTAGCTTTTAACATGTACGCTTGATATGCAGAGTCTTATGACAATAGTGACCATGATTTTGCTTTTCCCAACCTACTGTATTGCCTCCTTTATCCTGATTCTAATTAGAAAGCCTTCCATTGTTATGACTGATAAAAGCATTAGAAGCCTAAGCAAATGGAGGAACAATAGTACTATTCGTTGTGGCAAGAACTTTGGCAAATACTTCATTTAGAGAGGCAATTCCGTTACTGAAGAGAATTTGGGACTTTGTTGTATCAAATTGAGAATTGAGGACAAAACAAAAACTCACAACTATAGTTTTCTGTCGTTTAGTTTGTTGTACTTTGATATTAGAACTAAAAGTTAACAGGATATTCAGTTCTTTATAATCCTTTTTGAAATTCATAAAATAGGTTTGAAGAGACTGATAATGTTGTTTTGCCCGATCAAAATTCTTATAGACTGTATAAATATAAGAATTATTTTCTTTTCCCAAATTTAGAAACTCCAAATAATCCGTTAATTCTGTAACATACTCACAATGACTAATCATGTTGACTACTTCCATGTCCATTGAATTCTGAATTTGCAAGAAGAGTCTAGCATCATCTTTCAACCATTCCTTTCTTACACCATCAATTGATAGATCATCTCTAAGGTGATCATCTTTGGAAATACTGCACAAATAAATCCTAATTGACTTGCTCCAATCCAAAAAATTAGGACCTATCAACTTATTTTCAGTAATCTTCTTCGACATTACTGGAATAACGTTAGAAACAACAGTTGATTTCTACTCATCAGCCATATTAAAATATATATCCGGACAGATATATCAAAATAGCTTGGTAAATAAATCTAAAAAGTTGTAGAGAACCACACCAAACAATTAATAGTTTAGGTCCCCAACCGAGAAGCCTAGTTAAAACTAAGTCACGTGATAAGCGAAGGGATTTTGTGACCCTGAATGAAAAGTCCAGTAATAAGAAGAACTAATAATCACAAACAATGGCAAGGAGAAACAAATCAAGCAGGAACAAAAGCAGTGCCAACAAAGCACTAGAGTTCTATGACAATCGGATGAACCAAAAACCTAATAGCCACAAGAAATATAAGTCAGTAATTCTTGACAAACCAATTGTTGAACCCAGAAACGTTAGAGAGTTAAAGGAGCATTAGTAAGAAGAGGATAGATTTAGCAAAAAACACCGGCAATATAGGGAACTAAATCTTCAGAAACACCAACAGGAAGGAGTTGATGCTGGAGAACTTGGCCGAAGGTGAGGGTGCTGTTGACTGTGCTTAGAAGCATCGACCCGTGGGAAAAAAGGCTGGAAGCTTTGGATAGCACATGTGATACATGCACAGTGCTTTTAGCAGTCAGATTTCAAAGGGTGGTGCGCTGGTGAGTGACACTCCCACTGGCACCGACGCTAAGATCAAATGGTAACCTGAAAATGTTGACCTTAAAAAAACGCAAGGTTCTGTTGTCCAGAGAGAATTTCAATTAAAATGTCACGAAGAAGAAGAGACAAGAGCGAAGTGTTCTTGCTCTTTTTTTTTTTATTTCAGTCACGAGCTGTTTTATTAGGGTCTCAATTTTAGAAAGGTGCCTCTAAGATGTCTATATATATAATAATTTTCGCTCGCATTGGGTTAGCTCATAAGGAATAAAGTACTGGCTAAATAGATTTCTTCATTCTCAAGGCCCAAACAAGGTTCTGCTCCCTGGAGAGAACTTCAATTAAAATGTCACGAAGAAGAAGAGACAAGAGCTAAGTGTTCTTGATCTTTTTTTATTTCAGCCACGAGGTGTTTTATTAGGGTCTCAATTTTAGAAAGGCGCATTTAAGGTGTCTACACTCATACTAATTCCTACTCACACTGAGTCAGCTCATAAGGAGTAAAGTATTGACCAAACAGATTTTTCCATTCCTAAGGCTCAAACTCGAGACCTTTGATTAAGGGATGAGAGTGCCGAACCACTCACATTAACTATGTTTAGTTGTGTTCTTGCTCTAACAGGAGAAGAAGAAACTAATATTCTCATTTCAATATATACAAAATTGAGTCATATATATACATGTATATCACTACTTATTAGGGATTATAATCCCTATAATCTTAATCACTATGATTAGGACTATAATTTGTGTATAAGATCTTCTATAATCTATTACATCTATAATTTGTAACAGAATCAAAATAGGACTTATAAAGAATATGCTTGCAAATACAATATAATAAATTTATGAAAATTTTGGGCAAGAACCTGAGCGTCTGTATTAAAAAATCCATCGTAGAAAGATCAGGTGAAAACGGCTCGTTAGGCCTTTTTTTATTGGCTTCCTTTTGATCAATCTACCCTTTTTGGCAAACAATATTTCTAGAATGCATCACCATGTGATTTCTAATTGAGTGCTTTTACATGTTTACACAATTCAAGTTCTATGATATGTCATTCTTCTAAGTCGTTATTTGTGGGTACATATTATTGTGCTTGTGTAATCATTCCTTTCTGAGTCCAGTATGCAGGCTCAGCCTGGGATGAACTTAAGCAAACAAGGCAAGCTGTTGAATTTTTGGTATGCTTCTTCTCTCCATCACACATAAGCTATTCCATTGTGTATGAAAATTTGTTTTTGATTACTTCTTTAATCTTTGTTGTCTCTGTGCTTGCCAATTTCATCTATGCTTATGGAAAAAAAGCTGTTTTCTGTTCTTTTCGTGGTTAATGAAGTTCAAGGCATAACTGAGTCAAAACTTGCATTGCTAATCAATAACAAATGTTAATCATGGTTTATACTTTTTGAATGCTAAATCTTGACCAAATAAAATATTGGGTTGTTCAATGTATCATATTCGTGTTGCAGGATATCATATATGCTAACTTCCTATTCTTGATTTAGCGTAAACAATTATTCAGAATTGCTTTAAATGATCCTAGCAAATGAGTTTTTCAGTATGCTCCTAATTAAAATAAGGTTTCATGTTGCTTAATTTATTCTTCATGAATCATTATGGTTTTTAGAATGTATTAGTATAATTTGATTGTTCAAACTAGACAATTGATATTGTTTCTAGCTGCTACTTTTGTGAAATCTTTAGATAGTTTATATGAAAATGTAATACAATGTCTTATTGACTCTTTTCTCCTTACTTGGAGAATATTTTTTAATAATCTACGTTTTGTTTCTTTTTATTGTTTCCCTAACTCTGTCAAACGTTTTTCCAGATTACAAAACAGAAGTCAAGCATAACGTATGACAACATGACAAATGATCTTTGCCCAGTACCCTCTCTCTCTCTCTCTCTCTCACACACACACACACACATAGAATGATCATTTCTCTCTTTCGTTCTTTCTCTAACATAAAATCATCGTTTGACAAATATCTAGTAAAACCAAAATTGATATGGAAGACTACTAAGAAAGTAACTTAAGAGTATAATATCTCTGTCTCTCGAAAGATATAGAACGATCCTTGTCATAATTATCATATCGTAATAAAGAGAGTGTAATGGTAACTATATTGGCATGGAAAACTACCAAGACAGTAGCATGAGTGTAATATGTCTCTCTCTCTAAAGACATAGAATGATCCTTTTACAAATTAGTTATCATATTGTAAGCTAATGTAATAATAACCAAATTTGATATGGAAGATTGAATATGGATGAAAATGCGAGCAGCTAGTAAATTATTTCAGATCTTTTTGAAATATGAATAAAATATTGAATTAATATATCCAATTACATATCATTATCAATAAAAATGAATACTTGTGTATCTTACCATCAATACTATTAATAATAGAATTTAATTATACTGATGTGATATGAATACAATATGCTAAGGACTACATGTACAATTTTTTATTACATAACAATTTAGTACAGTTAAGTTGTGCCATTAAAAGGGTTAACAGTAGAATTCCCAAATATGTGTTTCCATAGATTATAAGATATAATCTTACAAATGAACAAATTGTGTGTGATAGTTTGCTAGAGTTCAATATATTCAAAATAATTTTATTACTATGAAGAAGTTAATGAATTGTCAAAATATCAGGTCTTCATTCTTGTACTTAATTGTTAGGTCAACGTCCAGTTAATGGAATGTAACTTCTCTATGTTTTCAGGCCTTAAGTGTGCAACAACTCTATAGACTGTGCACCATATATAACGATGATGACGATGATATGGAAAGTGTATCACCAGATGTAAGGAAAATATAAATTTTAATATCTTTCTAACATTTTTTTCCGGCCAGGGTTAGAGGATTGATTTTATGTTTATACGTTCAATGTTTGTACAGGTCATTTCAAGCATGAAAAATATAATTACGGATGATTCGAATGATGATGACAGAAGCTCCTATGTGCTGGAAGAAGATTCCAGGTAAATGTCAAAACTTATATCCCTTTCAAGACTCTCTCCTCTCTGTTGCATTTTTGAGTGATTCTTATCTCAAAGTAAATGTGATGTCTGAATTTTAATCAAAATTCCCTCTGAGTGCAGCATTCCTTTCTCAGTTGATGACATTTCTGGTTCCATCCAAGAAACTGATTTTTCAGATGTAAAAGCACCTGAAGTGCTTCTAGAGAATCCAGGCTTTGAATTTTTACAGGATTAAGGCCACAGCTCTTGCAACAATGTTTATCCTTACCATTGTCTTGCCAATATTGAGCTAGAAGTTTAACATTAGTTCATTTCCAAGTTGTAAATTCGTTGTCTTCCTTTTCCATTCTTTTATAGTCTCCATGCCTCGCCCTACATGTAATATTATTCAATTAGAAGTGTAGAAATCCTTTAGGCTGGTCCTCATAGTTGAAGGGGCGTGGATGGATTCTATGTTTTCCTTTTGGCTTCCTGACTCATTTTTTAAATGCTAACTCTCACTGAGGACCACCATTTATGTAGGAATGAATATTCCGAATGTTCATTTGTGGACGAGTTGATTTCAAGACCGTCACAACTCCCATTTACATGTACAGACGTGCAACATGTGAATTAACTTCTCTAGTAAAATGATTTGATTATATGGTTTAAACTTTTGCTTTTGCATTATGTATATTAATGTCCTATTGCCTTCGATTTCC
Organism: Erythroxylum acuminatum; assembly: GCA_026284645.1. Classification (NCBI taxonomy): domain Eukaryota; kingdom Viridiplantae; phylum Streptophyta; class Magnoliopsida; order Malpighiales; family Erythroxylaceae; genus Erythroxylum; species Erythroxylum acuminatum. The sequence goes on from JANKOD010000192.1 coordinate 19,564,038, forward strand.
ATTTTTTATAAATTAAAAAATTCATTAATGGTAAATAAAAATTTAAGGGTACAACGTTTGGAGAGCAGAACTTTGCGACAACAACAATCCAATACGACCACGTTAAGTACACAGTACAACATTGCAGATTCACTATAACCAAACATGCCAAGAAATGACGACATTGCAATAAAACAAGGTTTGAGGAGGTCTGATAGTATTCAGCCTTACCTCTACATAGTAGAGACACTGCACTTTTGAGTTGATTACCTACTGAGATTAAAAAAATGCTGGTAATCTTCTGCCCTCGTGAGATGCTCCTCTGTTTTACAATTGAGGCAGTAAAAAGAATGAACTCATGTTAACATGAAATAAGGGCCATTATAGTATCTCTGATCGTTGATGGTAATTATAGTACGCAGTTTGAGGCGGCTGGTCTTTGGCTCTACAGAGACCTCAGCTTGTTTTGACGTGTTAGGTTCAACTTCTGCTAGATGTGGTGCCCAGGTAATCACTATCAATTCAAATGCGTTCTTGTTTTTGAATGAAAAATTATAAAATAAAATAACAAAAGACAGGTATTTAGAAATATTTCATTACCTCGACTGTTATACAGTCGAAGTCCATTCATTAGCTAAATCAATGATTGCATAATCATAGTTAAACTGAAGAGAAGTAAGTATATGGGAGAGTTTGATTTAATGGCAGGATGATAAAAGTGTCTTTCTATTTGTCATAAATTCTCAAGATTTCTTTAAATTTAGGTTTAGTCTAAATTTGCAGCAAGCCATAAGAATATGACTCGAACAGCATTTCATAATCATACAAATTCTAATAAACATAATATAGCTTAGCCTCATTCTAGCATATAATCATCCCATTATGAATTCACACTAGAGGATTGAGCTCCTCTTATATCCATCAAGGCAGTGCAAATTCCAATCTCAGCAATCTGTAAGCAACAAGTAATAACCAAATATGTAGTGTGGATTGATTCAACTTAAGATGAATTATCAGCTGCTCTCATGTGGATTTGATCAGATCTATTAAAATGAAGTGTAATTAAATTGTTTTATGTTGAAAGATGGCTTGGTTCTTCCTCTTCACTTGTAAATTTTTATGCTTAAGGAGAATTTAAAGGCAATAAATTCACCAGTAACATTTTCTTGCTCAAGACTCTTAACCCTAGATTAGCTCAAGCTAGTTAGATGAGGGAGCCATAAAATTGCATATGCGCTAGATTCCATACTAGATGGCTAAAGTAATAGGACACTGAAAACCCAAATGTTCCACAGGCTCTTGGTTATGAGTACAAAAGATACAAATATTACGAATGCTAAAAAATTTGCACATTTGTTTAAGGTACTTAGCCTACCTTTAATTGCCAATCAAAGAATGAAGGATGCTCTAGACCAAATTCGATACACCATACTATCTTATGTCGGCCAACCTTAGGTGTATAATCCCTAATAAGCATCTTACATAAATTCTTACTAAATTTTTCAGAAGAGTGCCTACTCTAATGTGTTCACTTATAGGGGGTCAAAGAAGAGATTAAAAAGATTCATTGATCTATTAACCAAAATCATGGTTTCACATACTATATGTAGCAGTTTAAGAGTATCTATATAACGCCCAAACCACTATAGAAATATACACTCAGATAGGAAAACTAGGCTTTCAATAAAGACCACTACCTTTGTATGGACTTACAAATGGTACATGTCTAGACAATAGTATGAATGGGGAGTAACTTAGGGAGCTCTAGTAATTTCCTAATTTCCATTTTTGATCTACTCAAAGAAATAGTCAAATTTTGATTTATTAGAGAAGAACTAGGCAACTTAAAGATCCCTGAAGCTATATTAAGCCCTTCTTCTAATTGTAGCCTTATTTGGAATGATACTGTCGTATTATCTGCTGAATACTCTATGGACATACTAAATAAGGAAGATGAGTGTCCATTGCCAATCATCTATTGGAACGCCAATCTTACTGCCTTTTTAAGTTTGAGTATTTGCACCATAGTTTGTGAGGAATCATGTTTTGGTTTAATGGACCAAAAGCTGGAATTCCTAAGGTAGTGAGTATGTAATCATCTAACTTAAAGAGCTTATTTGTCTACAACAACCTCTAGATTCTCTTAATCATAAGAACATTGTTAGTGGTTCTAATAGACAAAATTCTAAGGCCACCCTTATCCTTTGGTAAACAAAGCTTGTTCCATTTAACTTTTGATAAAAGCCTATTCATGTCACCTGACCAAAGGAGTTCTCTCATGATCCTCTCGATGTCTTTAATGATGTTTAAAAGGAAGAAAACATGAGATGACGAATATACATTCAAGTTACTCAACATTGAATTTATTAATTGAACTCACTGCATCCTAATATAAGGTTTTTATTATAACAACTTGATGTTATCCTCTGAATTATATCAATAAGAGGTTTGAAATCTTAAGAATTTGGTTTCTTAATAGAAATAAGAATGTCAAGGTAGATGATAAGAGGATCCACAAGCTTTAAACTAGTTAAATTGCTAAGTCGGCTAGCAAAATGTTAAGCACTCTTTGAGACTACCAACTGATTCTTCTCCTTGATAATGGGAGAGACTTATCATGGGCTTGAAAGTGTTCAATGCTAAAAGGAGCATGCTAATGAACTAGATTTTGCCCTAGACAATATTAGATCATTTGTAAAAGTAAGGCTACATACCCCTATTTTCATATATTTAGAGTGATATTTAAAGCATTGCTCCTAGTTTATTACTACTTTTAGCAGTCTTATAAGCACCTCCATACTAAGTGTGAAGAGATAAAAAAGACTGGGGATCTCCTTATCTTAATCCTCCAGCTCCCTTAATAATCCTTATGGGCTCTCCATTAATCAAGATGTTATATGACAAGGGGGTTAAACATCACTCAATCTATCCAAAATACATATAAGGAAAACTAAAAACTCTAAGATTATGTAAAACGAAGTTCTAATCAATAGAATTTAAAGCTTTATAGAAGTCTATTTGCTAGGAGCTTAGAGATGACTTATACCTAATGTTATAATAAGAAATGGACCTAAAATCCTTGATGTAATTAGGGGATTGCACCTTGGGTATAAGGTAAATAAAATTTTTACCAATCTCTTTTGACAATGTTCCTTGTTGAATAACTTAAGAACAAATGTTGTAATTAATGATTTATTGTGATGTCATGTCTTTAAAAGAAGAATGCATTCATTCCATCTGGTTTAAGGGCTATGTGCGAGTTAAGGGCAAAGAGGGATACTTTTATATCATGCTCATATAGATGTTTGTAACAAAATAAACATTAAGGGTATTTAGGAGAGTACTTTAAGAGGAAGACCTTGTGCTTCCTCTTAGATTTCCTTCTAAAGGCACTTTCGAATTCCTTACCAGAGGATGAAGCCTTTGGTTCCTTACCTTAAACTTATTGATCATAAGTCACATTTGGGAGTATTCTTTCTATAAGGATGGAATTAGAGGGAGCATAAGTTCGTTGTGTTTCTAGAGTAGTTACTTGATCACTCCTCTTTCCATTAGCTAAAGAACCTATAGTATCCTCCTTTGGATGGAGATTAGTTTCAGGATTGAGCAAGACTTGGATAGAAGTTGAACTAATTACTATTTGAGGCTTAGAAATTACGTCATGTACTCTCACAAAGTCTTCTTCTTCATTTGATTCATTCTTCTTATTGGTTGACTCCTCTTTGTCTTCCCCTTTACCATTTGATCCCCAATTCACTATCTTTTTGAATTCACCTATTAAGAACTTTTTACAGGGTGCCAAGCTTTTGCTTGAGAAGACGTATCTAATCTCCAGAAGTAGGAAACTTTAACCTCATCCTCGACTAGCATATCCTTATCATCTAATCGCAATAAGGGAATTGTTTTAGGGAGATTCTTTTGGCTATTAATGAGAACATGTATTCTCATATAATTGAATCTCCTCATTATTTCTATAGGCTTATACAAACACATGGGTTCAATAAAACTAGGAAGATGACTAAGCTACTTTGTAGTCCAATGTTCCAAAGGAATATTATGTATGTTGACCTAGATAGGATGCGGTTTTTCTTGAGATTTGCTATTAAATCCTAGGTTTTTATTTCTGAATTAATATTGACTTATTGTTAAAATGCCATGGCCCTATTTCAGTGACTCTTTAGGAATGTTTGGGAGTGTCAAACTTAAACAAAAATAAATTGTCCTCATTGACCATGCATCTTCTAATTCTTCTCAGCCCAAAGGTTCATAATAGGATATGAAAGGTCTTTTGTCTATAAAAAAGCCAAAAAACATAGCCTCCCACCTAAAAACCCCTTCCATCAAAATTTATAGAGATGGAACTACTATAATTCTGCCATCAACCTTTATTAAAGTGTAGTAATGAAACTTCAGAGAGCCAGAGGAATCCCCTTAGACTTGCAACCAAGTTCTCTGGTTAGTGATGTATAAGTTAATATCAAAGGTTAAAGGGCTTAGGAAGGAAGAGCATGGTTTTTCTGAGGGGGCTAGGATAATAGGTGAGCTGAGTAAAGTTGTTATAGGTGGAGTGAGAACGAGTGAAAGAAAGTTTTCTAAGGCATGGGGATATAAGGATTGACATTACTATAAAAGGAACAAAGTTGAAAATAAGATGAAGTTTCATTAGACTTTAGGAAGGAAGGCAAAGAAGGAAAAACTAGTGGAAATGAAACTAGAAGAGCAGCAATTGGAGCAAGAGAAGTGAATATTAGAAATGGATAGAGTAAAGAGAGTGAAATAGCAAGGAAGGAGGGAAGCCAAGGGGAGTAGACTAAGGTAGCACAAAGAGAGTGGCAAGGTAAAAAGAAGAAGGGGATAGCTCTTTCAAGGATTTATTAGGATGGTACGTGCGAGAAGCGTAAGTGACATGGGTTAGGAGAGATGCCTTCAGGTCACGCGAATGGAATTAGTACAAGCAGGTCGGTACGAGCAACTTACAGGAATAAAGACTGAGATGACATATTAAGGATAGGCTCTTGGAACGTGGGAACCCTCACCGAAAAGTCCCTAGAATTGGTAGAGACTTTAGACAAGTATAAGATACAAATAGCATGCATTCAAGAGACTAAGTGGGCAGGAGCTAAAGTAAAGGAGATAGGAAGGTTCAAATTATGGTACTCGGTAGTACGCAAAAGAAGAATAGGGTAGGTATTTTAGTACACAAGTGACTTATGAACAGAGTAGTGGGGATCACAAGGATCAATGATAGGATAATGGCGGTAAAAATTGCTTTTTAAGCAATGGGGCTCTTAATGTAGTATGTGCGTATGCACCTCAAGTGGGCACAGACGGACAACAAAAATGTATTTTTTGGGAGATG
>JANKOD010000192.1:19575597-19593128 GCA_026284645.1 Erythroxylum acuminatum
CACTACCGGTTGAACCTCTAAACCTTAAACCTTTCCTTCGACCGGTTCGATGTCCGGTCCGGTTTTTAAAACATTGTGTGAAGCACTTTCTCTTCACTGTATTATGCACATTCTCATCATTTTCATTGTATAGCGAAGCACATTCTCTTCATTGTATGATGCACTTTCTCATCATCTTCACTATATGATGCACTTTCTCATCATCTTATCATTATTGAGCACTTTCTCTCAACTATTTCAAAAAAGATTCTTCTTCAGCCACTTCAAACTTTGCTAGAGAAGCTCCTTCCACTATCTTTTCATTTTCTTGATTTCTCATTGCCCTTCTTTTCTCTTGAGCTTACAAAATATTAATCACTCATAGGTCCCTCAAGAATCTAAATCTCTGATACCATGATGAAATTTTAGAACATAAAAAATAGAAAGAAGAGTGAGCAGAGAAGATGAGAACAATGAGATAAAAGGAAATGATATTAACTCACACACTTAAATTAAATAATCATAATAAGGCCTTATATAAGGTTTACGCATAGTAGACAACATGGGTCATAAAAGCATTAATAAAAACTCAACAACTTACTGACTTTCTAAAGACTTGGACAACTAAATAATTTTGCTAAACATGTGACATAAATCAAACTAATTCTTAACATTGTTCATATTTTTATATTATGTTGAATTGAAAGAACGAGAGTTGAAGATTCAATATTTGGATTCATATATTAAGATTATGAGATGATATGTATGACTAAATCATAACATAACTATTAAGGGTTAAATAGGTTACTAAAAATCAAATAACGTGATCCTTTTAGGTTAGGGTGAAACTTATCATGAATATTTACAAAGTGATTAAATGTGTTATTAGGATGTTTTCATTAGAAAGAGGTTTTAGTCAAATCAATTTAAAGATATGTACTATATTTAAGCAAGAATGTAGTTGTAAATTAGGAATTTCCATTGGTCCAAAGAACTAGGATTAATGATTAAGTTAGAGATCCATAATTCTCCAATGTTACTTAATCAACAGAGACGGAGCCACGTTTGTGGCTAGGGGGCCATGACCCTCCTTTTCAAAATTTTTTTTAAATGTACTTATATAATTTTTATTAAATAAGGACATTTTTTTAAATGTTGGCTTTCGGCCCTCCTTAGAGTTGGCTCCCGGCCACCGGCCCCCGACCTCCGGCCCCTCCTTAGACTTGAGTCTGGCTTCGTTCCTGTTAATCAAACCCTAAATTAAAATACATATTGAGAACTAAAAGTTGTGACTATACAAGGAACATTTAACACATGGAAATTTGATGATTGTATTATTGCATTACAGAAGGAAAAGTTTGAGGAAAGAAAAATTTCATTAGTTCCTTTACACATTTGTCGGTTTATGAAGAAATTTTCTTAAATATCCAGTACAAACAATTTTTCTTTCAGCGGACTATATTTAGTGGGGCCCTTAACGTTGTATATACAATAGATGTGGTGCATATCCACAGACAGCTCAGAGATTACCATGGTGATAACTTCTGCAGTCAGCAACCTTTCACTGCCCATAGTTTCTTGCTCCTCCTCGTATTCTTCTTCTTCCTCCGAAGGTACCCACTAGTCCAATCTCTCTCCATAAAACTCTTACTTTAGCTTTAACTACTTGTATGTCAGACAGATTCCAAGTCTACGAAGCTAAGGCAGGACTGGAGGCAACGTTCCAAGCCCATTCCACCTGGTGGCACTTATCCAGCCAAAGACCATTGCAGGTTTCCGATTAAAACTTCCCCATTCCTTTTGTCTTTTCTATTATCATTTTTTGCCATCTTATCTCTTCTTCTCCTAAATACTTGTCGTTTTGGTTGTCTTCCTCTTGGGGTTTCGTGTTGTTGTTAGTCGATGTGGCCTGTGCGACACATATTACATTGCACATGTGAAGAATGCTTGTGCTTTTCTTGGAGATGGAATGTCTAGAATTGAAGTAAGTACTTTATTTATAATGACTCTTTTGTTTCTCTTCCCATGTCTTCATGTATTTTGATGTAATTATTATTGAACTTGTAATTCGTTGTGAATTTGCGTATGCGCAGCTAGAAAAACGAATGCTGCTCTATCAAACTCCTTTGTTTCAGCAATCTTTATGGGTTATTATGCTCTAAGTTGGCATGCAGATAAGACTATCAATGCAAAAATCTTATTAGTTATCTTTCCTCCATGAGTTAAAATGATGCATCATGCATGGAGTTCAAATCTTTCCGAGCAAGCCTTCAGTTTATGAGTGGCATTTTAAAATTTAAACTTTTATCAAACAATGTGGAGAGAGACTTGTAAAAGTACGAGACATTGGATAAGTTGCTCCAGTAAATGGCAATTGCTTCAAAGTTTTAGAATGTATGCGGCTATTGTTTTATGCTAGCAATAATATGCTTAGTGGAATTAATTAACATACTTATTGCTAAGAAGAACTCTAGGTTACCTGATTTTCCATTTGTCTTTGGCAATAACTTTCCATGAAGGGCAACGCTGAAAAGTTTCTTCATTAAAATAATTTAATAAATGCTATGCCTTCGGCTACATATTCTAGGTATATATGCCTAGCTATAATTTCGTCTTGTGATGGTGTTCCTCGTATGTTTTTAAAGTTGCTATTTTAATCTTCTCATACAGAGGTTTGAACCTTTGGTCCACGGTAGAGGGAGAAAGACCAATTCTTTAGATGAGACATACATGGGGGTTCATGAGGAACTCATGTATGCTCGTAAAACTGAGCCAGTAGAAGGTACGTTTTTAATTAGAAGGTGTACATTATTTGGCCTTTTTGTACACTTATTATGTTTACTGTAATCAATTTGATTTGCTATGATTTATGATACTACTATACCCTTTGTTATAATAGATTTTTAGGAGAAAAAAAAAAAACTCAATTTCCAACAATTCTAACATTTCACTATTTTTTCTCAATTTTATAGCTGTCAATAAAACCTCATTCGCTCTTTTGATAATTGAACTAGAAAAGAGCACTTTGCTCATACATTCATGTGAATGTCCTTGAAAGGAGAGAATATGGTCAATTGCTTTTATTTTAGCTTCTAACTAGAAATCTGATTAACCCTGGACTTAGTATGTCAAATTTAACTACCTGTAGGCTATTTGCTTCAAATAGAAAACTAGTTTCATGTGGCTAATTACAACATTAATATCAAATGCACATGTTATTTTCAGTGGCAACTATAGTTTCACTTGTCCACCACATCTCTAGTCACAGGTATCTAAAGTATTCATACTTAATGATTTTCTACAAAGTAGTGATGCAAGGTATAAACTTGTACAAATCTCTCCATTTTCCAACTCCATCCTATCTATTTGTTTGTAGAGCTATTTATTCATTTACGGAGCACCTTTAACAGAGGGACAAATAGTGAATTATGAAAAAACTTATTGTCAACCTCTTTTGGATATGAATATCTTATTGAAGAAATTTAACAGAAATTCCACTTCTTTAATGTCATTTGTTCTTACATATTCTCCTTCATTTTATGAAAACAAATTGTATAATTTAATACTTCAGATTTTGCCCCTGCATTTAAATTCTCTTTTTCCATGAGAATTCCTTCTGGCAGTCCTCTAATCATAATCCATGATTTCTGAAACAGTTAATGTTCAAGACATTTAAGTTGCTTCACTTTAAGGCTTTAATTTGTGTCAAGTCAAACATATATGCTCTAATTGCAGGGGCTCAGTGGACTGGAATAGTGACTACTATTGCTATTGAGATGCTAAAATCTGGCATGGTTGAGGCTGTTATATGTGTACAAAGGTACTGCTACAAGTTCTTAATGAAGAAAGTCATGGTTGATAAAATTGAAAGCAGATTCTTCTAAAATTTAATGTTTTTATTATTTTCATTTACCTGATAATGCAGTGATCCCAAAGATAGACTCTCGCCGATGCCTATCTTAGCCAGGTTACGATTAATTATTTCTTTTTTTCCTTTATGACAGTGTGGATGGTTGCAGTTTACAATACACTTTCGATCGAGACTTTTCTTTAGTAGTTAAATATTTTTCCTTCCTGATTTTTTGTTCATGCTGCCTTCTTTTTAATAGAACACCAGAAGAAGTTCTTGCTGCTAAAGGTGTCAAGCCAACTTTATCTCCTAATCTCAATACCCTTGCGCTGGTTGAGGTATTCACTTAACATCCTTAGACTTTCTTTACTACAAATATGCATAATCCTAAACATAGCTCTCATGAATAGATTCAAGCATCACGTGCATGAGTGAAAGATGAAATGTAGATAGCAAAATGGACTATGTGGAAAGTTTAAAGATCATCTTGAGACAACTGCATGAGTGAAAGATGAAATGTAGGTAACAAAATGGACTCTGTGGAAAGTTTAAAGATCATCTTGAGACAACTGGTCTAGTTACTGATTGGGATTTAGAAATGTAGTTGGGCCAAATTCCTTGCTCTCCTAGAAGGCATATAATGTTTTTCTTTTCTATTGATGTACATGTAGTGTCCAATTACAAATATATTGCTTAATGCCGGTTAAAACTGTGTCTTTGATATACAACCAATCTGGTGATTCTTATTATGAATTTGGGCTACCAGCTTTCTGAAGGTGTCAAAGTTGCTATTAATAGTTGAACATCTTGGGAAGAGAAATAAAAAGGATTCTCAACCATTTTAAAATGCCAAAGAAGCATTTTAGATTCCCCATCCTCATAATTTCATGTGGGGAACTTTTTCGTCATCCTATGAATTTGATTTTCTCATTATGTTAAAACTCTATCATGGTCCATCCATTAGATCAAGATTTTCAATGTCCAACATCTCACATTTTTAGCGGGAAATGCGTTTAGCAAAGAAGAGGATCCAGATATATGAATTGAATAAATGGAAGTGTTTAGTGGACTAAAAGAACATGCTGTTCACAGATTTGTTGTATTATGTGTTTTTCCATCTTACAGAAGATGCCTTTGACCCTCACTTAGGATCTCCTTAATCCTCATCCTTTTTAACCTTTCTTTTTTTTATCATCTATTTAGTATATCTTAAACACTGTCAATGGATGCTTGTGTTTCTGTTGAGCTATTACTGTCAAAATGTGATTTTAGTATCATAAAAATCATAAATGAACAAAATCATCTGGCAACCTCAACCTTTTACAAGTTTTTTGAAGAGCTTATGACCTGATAACTAGCAAAGGTTACCTTGGGAAATCAGAGATATAATGATAGTTTAGTTACCCACACGTGTTGCCGTTTTTTATTTTAATTTGTATGTGCTTGGAAGATCCAAGTCATTTTCTTGGTGATTTACTAAACAGTTAAGGTAACAAGATGCTGCAGTATATGTGAGCTGTGTGGTTCATGTAGCATGCACAGGTATTAGTGGTGCTTAGTTTTGGTCCTTGGGTAAAAAATTTGGATTGAGACAGTGACAAGTTGCTTCATACATAGGCAGCAGGTGTTAAACGTCTTCTTTTTTGTGGCGTGGGTTGCCAAGTGCAAGGTACATCAATTTTTTCCCCATGGAATTATTACTTTCAGTTGTCTTTTTTATTTGTGATATACTATTGTAATGCAGATTGATTCTTATGCTGCAGCATTAAGATCTGTGGAGCAATATTTGAACTTGGACAAACTCTATGTATTGGGCACCAATTGTGGTAATTAAGAAGTTTCTATCCACTTAGATCTTGTCATCAGTTGCATTATCATGTTAATTTATGATTTAAATTTCTTATGTCTCTAGTAGGTCATACAATAAATGGCCATTATCTTGTTTTTTCTTTAAGAACACAATTCAACCTTTGCTTCTTTTCCAACAGTTGATAATGGAACTCGAGAAGGGCTTGATAAATTTTTGAAGGCTTCAAGTAATGCACCAGAAACGGTTCTCCATTATGAGTTTATGCAAGACTACAAGGTTTGCCGTTCAATTTTCATTCTCAAGACTTCTGTTCTTCCTACAATATATTCTAATGGACACTAGCTCCTCTCCTCTTTGCCCTTCAAATAAAAAGTAGGCATTCTTTTTTATTTTGCAAAAAAAAAACTTATTTCCTTGTCTAGAAATGTATTAGTATGCCTGCTCTGTAGCCAGTTATCCTACTTTTACTTCATGTAATTCCCACCTCCACGAAGGTCTAGATCATGAGGGAAATTGTTAGTAATCAGCCCATAGTTCAGCAGCCTAAGCCCATCCAAACCTACATTCGTAGGGGTAAGATGGGGAAGGGAACAATTGCGACATAGGTAGGTTGTTAGGAGTTAGTTATAGAAAGAGATTGTGTTGTGGATTGTAGGGTACAACATATAGATGGAACCTAGGGTTCATACATTGGAATCATAGACATTGTATTGGCCTGGAAACTATTTCCAGGAGGTAGCCTACTGCGGTAACTCTACTATATACGTAAATAATACAATCTCTATAGTTCTCCCTATCAATTGGTGCTTTCATTGAGAGACCAAGTGGGTAGAGACTGTATGCAGACTAGAATGGAGGCTAGGGTATCTGCAGTAAAGGTGTCTCTTAGGAGACAGGAGTCATCTCTCTCAGCCTAAGAAGGAATGGTTATGTCACATGATACCACCTTGAAGGACCTACGAACATAGCTCAGTTCTTTGATGGCTAGCGTAGAAATGCTGGCTAAATCTCAAAATCTATTGCAGTCAGAGCTGAGAGATGGGTTCCAGACTTTGATGGCAAAAAACCCGCAGAAACAGTACGTGGGTAGTGAAAGAGAAGGACCACCGGCGTTTACCCACCATGCATCCTCTTCTGTTGGTGGCGACAGACCCGCATTCCGTGCTTCAAACCTTGCTGGCAGTGATAGACTCGCAAGTGGGGCTGGGAATCGCCGACAAGGTGATCACGTTTCTTTAGTTGCTACAGAACGTGTATGGGAGGAGTATAGAAATGCAACACGTCGGGTTGACCTCCGTGATGACCCATTCGCATGGGTCATGCGAGCTGAATCATATTTTATGATTCACGAAATTCCTTCTGAACTTCGTTTACCGATGGTTCAGATTTGTATGGAGGGTACTACATTGTATTGGTTTATGACTCTACGTGAGTTCGACCCATGCATGACTTGGGAGCGGTTTAAGCGTTCATTGTTTGATCGTTATGGGGGCAAGGATGAAGGTGACCTGATAGAGCAATTGAAGTCAGTCTCCCAGCGAGGATCAGTAGACACGTACATTGATGAGTTTGAGTGGGTGGTGTCGCAAATAGGTCATTTCCTCGAAGAGTGGTACATGAGTTGCTTCTTGGGTGGATTACGTGAGGAAATAAGGAACAGGGTTTGAACCCATGATCTTCCAAGTCGAGCTCGACTCATTTCCATCGCACGGAACGTGGAGAGGGAATTAGTTGGGGAAGGGGTAATACGACCGGGAGAATGGAAAAACAAGCCCGGAAATTTTCGTCCGAGTTAGGGATTTCGACTGGGAACTTCTAACATCCAGCATCCAGGTCAGCCAATCAACATAGCCGGTAGTGCCAGGAATGAGGCAAGGGAGCTACCCAACAAGAACCAAAACACCATGACTGATGGTCATCAGCCAGGAGATTCAAAATGGAGGGGAACAGGGAATTTATCCTACAAACAACTTATGGAGAGAAGGGCCAAGGGGTTGTGCTTTAAATGTGGACAAACTTTCGGTCCACTTCACCGATGTCTAGATAAGGAGTACAGATTAATTTTTTGGGAGGGTGACGAAGCAGACGTGGGATTGAGTAATCAAGAAGCGACAGTGGTTGAGGAACAACAAGAAGATTGGGAGTTAGTATGCAATTTAGTTGAGTTCAAGGAATTAGGGAAGGATCAATCCTCACCCACGAAGTCTATGGTCTTGATAGGTAAGCTTAATGAAATGTCTATTGTCATTATGGTTGATAGTGGAGCTAGCCATAACTTTGTGTCCAACAGATTAGTTGAAGCTATGGGTATTACCATTACACCAACTAGAACATTCAGAGTTAGATTGGGCAATGGACATTGGTCCTTCTCGCAAGGAATTTGCAAGGAGATAAAATTGGAGCTGAATGGAGAAGAGTTTAGTGTAAATGCCTATGTCTTTGACATTGGAGGGCCCGATTTAATCCTAGGTGTTGCATGGTTAGAAACATTAGGGGTGGTGAAAGTTGACTGGAAGAAGATGCATATGTCATTTGATCGAAAGGGGATGATTACCTTGCAGGGAATTAACATGCAAGCCTCTTCTCCTCATGCTCTACAATAGATTTTAAAACATCAGGAATTGGAAGTAGAGGGGTTGTTGTGGTCTATGAGAATCGGTGGGTCCTTATCTGAAGAGATGGGAACCTTGGATGTAGGTCAACAAGAGGAGTTGCAGGCTGTCCTATTCAGGTTTAGTTGTTTTTTTTCAAGAAGCAACCACCTAGGAGGGCTCATGACCACGCAATTAACTTGAAGGAGAGGGTAGAACTTGTGAATATTCGTCCATATAGGCACGCACACCATCAGAAGGATGAGATTGAGAGGCAGATTCGAAATTTACTGGAAATTGGAGTTATCAGGCCTATTATCAGCCCTTTCTCAAGTCCTATTATTCTTGTCAAGAAGAAAGATGGGTCATGGCGGATGTGCATCAACTACCGGGCTTTAAATAAGCTCACAGTGCCTAACAAGTTCCCAATTCTAGTAGTGGATGAGTTGATGGAGGAATTATATGGAGCTAGATACTTTTCCAGGGTTAATTTAAGATTGGGTTTTCATCAAACCAGGGTCAGGGAGGAGGATGTCTATAAAATGGGATTCTGAACTCACGAGGGGCATAATGAGTACCTAGTGATGCCCTTCGATCTCATGAATGCATCGGCTACATTCCAATCCACCATGAACTCAATTTTTAAACCTCTATTATGGAAGTTTGTTTTAGTTTTCTTTGACAATATTCTAGTTTATAGTTCAGATTGGGGGTCAGCATTTGGAGCATTTGGCTTGTGTGTTAAAATTGTTACTGGACAGTTAGCTGTTGGCTAATCCGAGGAAGTGCATTTTCAGATAGCAATCTGTGGAGTACCTAATCCACGTTATCTCATGTGAAGGGGTAGCAATAGACCCATCGAAGATCAACAGTATTTTGGAGTGGCCTATTCCTAAGAATGTAAAGGGGGTAAGAGGATTCCTTGAACTCACCGGGTACTATTGGAAATTTGTTAAAGATTATGGTAAAATTGCCAAACCTTTCACTGAACTCACAAAGAAAGATGGTTTCAGATGGGAAAGGGAGTCCTAAGAAGCTTTTGAAGAATTGAAGAAGAGAATGACTTCATCACCAGTCCTAGCCTTACTCGACTTCTCCAAGGAATTTTCCCTCGAATGTGATGCCTTGGGAAGAGGCTTGTGTGCTGTCCGAATTCAAGAGGGTCACCCACTAGCCTATTTCAGCAAGGCTTTGGCCGAATCAACATATTCTAAATCAGTTTATGAGAAAGAAGTGATGGTAGTAGTAATGGCCATTCAGAGCTTGAAGCACTTATTGGACCAGTGGATTCCCTTTATAGATTAACAATGTTGGCAAGCTAAATTGTTAGGTCTGGATTTTGAAGTGATCTATAAACCTGGAAAGCAAAATGGGGCAGCAGATGCTCTATCAAGGGTTGAAGATGACATTTTGGCTTGATATGGATGTAGTACGACGAGAGATCAAGGAGGATACCAAGCTAAACTCACTCATGACAACACTCCAACAAAACCCCAATTCTAAACCTGATTACCACTTAAGGGATGCCCTATTATTCTACAAATATAGATTAGTCCTTTCAGCTACTTCAGTGTTAATTCCTCAGTTTCTGCATGAGTACCATGCCTTACCTTCAGGTGGCACTTTGGTTTCCTCAAGACCTACAAGAGGTTAGCTTGCAGACTGTTTTGGCTAGGAATGAAGTCCTCAATTCAGAATTATGTGCGTGAATGCCTGCTAGAAGAATAAATATATGGCAATGTCTCCCGCTGGACTTTTGCAACCCCTACCTATACCTCAGCTGGTTTAGGATGAAGTCTCCATGGACTTTATTACAGGACTTCCTAAATCTCACAGTTTTGAAGTTATATTGGTGGTAGTGGATCGTTTATCAAAGTATGCCCATGTCTTACTCCTCAAGCATCCATTCACTGCTAAAACAGTGACTGAAAGATTCATCTGTGAGATAGTGAGATTGCATGGTATTCCTAGCTCTATAGTAAGTGATAGAGACCTACTCTTCACTAGTAATTTCTGGAAGGAGTTGTTCAAACTGCAAGGAACAACATTGAAGATGAGTTCCTCCTTCCATCCGCAAACGGATGGACAAACAAAAGTGATTAACAGGTGTCTAGAAACCTATCTTCGTTGCTTCACTTCCAAATCACCTAAAAACTGGTCTTATTGGTTAGCTTGGGCTGAATATTGGTATAACACTAGCTACCATGTTTCGTTTAGGAAGACTCCCTTTGAAGTCGTCTATGGCCGCCTTCCACCTACCTTGTTGCAGTTTTCTCAAGGGGACGCTCAAGTGGAATCAGTGGCACTAGCCTTGGTTGATAGAGATGAAGCCCTACGCTAACTCAAACACAACCTATGGCAGCACAGTCTATGATGAAGAAATTTGCCGACATTCACAGAAGTGAGGTACATTTTCAGGTGGATGACTTAGTCTTTGTTAGACTAAGACCACATAGGCATCCTATTGTTGCAAGAAGGATATGTCCTAAGCTTTCGACACAATATTATGGACCTTTCAAGATCATTGGAAAGGTGGGACAGGTTGCCTATAAACTACAGCTTCCTACTTCATCCAAAGTCTACCCGGTTTTTCATGTTTCCCAGCTAAAGAAGGTCGTGGGTGACCATTTTGTCGAGCACAATCTACCTTAAGGGTTGGAGATGGACCATAGGGACTTCGTTGAACCAGAAGCAATCTTAGCCTCACGCACGTCTAAGTCTAAGGGTAGAAGCACTCTACAGTGGCTTGTTCGATGGAAAGACAAACTAGCGGAAGAAGCAACTTGGGAGGATGCAGAATTCATCAAAGGGTAGTTTCCTTCTATTCACCTTGAGGATAAGGTGCCTATTGAGGAGGAGGGAATTGTTAGTAATCAACCCATAGTTCAGCAGCCTAAGCCCATCTAAACCATTCGTAGGGGTAAGATGGGGAAGGGAATAATTGTCACATAGGCAAGTTGTTAGGAGTTAGTTATAGAAAGAGATTGTGTTGTGGATTGTAGGGTACAACATATAGATGGATCCTAGGGGAGAGAGGGGGATTCATACATTGGAATCATAGATATTGTATTGGCCTAGAAACTATTTTCAGGAGGTAGCCTACTGCTGTAACTCTACTATATACGTAAATAATACAATCTCTATAGTTCCCCTGTCAGAAATGGAGGATCCATCAAACCGTTTTGGTGAACATTAACATTAAAAGTAGAGTTATTCTTCACAAATAACATTCATTCATTTCTTGTCTTTCATAGGTTCATTTTAAGCACTTGGATGGTCACATTGAAGAGGTATTACACCCCATAACCCTTCTAACTTTATATAATTCTCTTTTTCTTGCTTTTTCATCTTCTTTCAAATCTTTACTAAAACAGGTTCCATATTTCTGTCTACCAGCAAAAGAGTTAGTTGATGTTATTGCTCCATCATGTTATAGGTAATTCCTTGTTAATTTTTGTTTCAAATATATGGTAAAATATTAATCAAATTCATAAAATATTAATCACATTCCAAAGTCTGGATCTTCATATCAATTATGATATATTTGAATGGCTAATGCAGAAGAAATAGGATTTATTGGAAAATAAGGTTAGTTATACCAAGATTTCTTTGGAATATCCAATGCAACCTGAACTTAGTCTAAGAGATCCCTACAATTTAACAATTAGGTCCATTTTGGTAATATTCCATCACTAATTAAGTTATAGTTTTTATTGCTTTTGTTTAAACAATATTGTCTAGTAGTTAGAATTTATATTAAAAATTTTCTAAATCAATAATAAAGTTTTAGGAAGAAGGCCTATTTTACTTGTTATCACAGGGACCTCTTCTATTAAGGTCAAACTCTTTATATGTAAAACAATAATAACTTTATTGTTTTTCATTTAAAGTTATTATTAATAACACAGAGTGCTCTAATGATTTTAACATGGATATAAATTTATGATCCAAATCCTTGGCCCATGGAACAACTTAAGTTTTTGGATTTAATGGTTGATTAACATTGTATTCTCTTTTGTTGTGAGATTTCACGGTCAAAGTAATAGGATGGGAGAGTGTAATATAGTACAACACCTATTTTCAGTCTGTTTTGGTAAAATCGTGTACTTTTAGGTTGAATGATTTGTTGTTATGGTTGCAATAACTTTGTTCCTTTCCCAAGTCTTATGATGAATGGTTCTTGGTTCCAATTATGTTTGAGAGTTGAGGCATTTGTTATGATATATATCATCTAGATCACCTATCAACTATTGTTGGAAATCTGAAGTTGTGTTTAGTTTGGAATGGCGAGTAGTAGTTCAAAACAATAAAAGAGGAGATTTCTGTGTATTGAAATCTGATCACTTTGTTTGTGTAATAACATTTGTCATAGAATGGATGGCCTTTTATACTGGAGGAAGGTCATAATTAAAAGACATTAAACTCAAAATTAAAACTGAAACCCATAACTTTTAGTATTCTTAGGTTACAAAATTTATTTCTGGAGTTACTTTGACTAGACTTTATGTTATAGGTCTTATGGGAGAGCCCAACTCCAAAAGCTAGCTTAAAGGGTAGGAGAGCCCATAAGCCTATAAACCCCACATCATACCCTTTTATTATCAATGTGGGACAATTAGTCCGTAATATTCCACCACGCTTTGTAGCGTAGGCACTCGCGGTCTGGCTGTGCGCTAGACCTTTTCTAGCCGGCTGAACACTGCAATGCTGATGTCACCATCCGTGGCCCTAAGACTCGGAGTAGTGGTGTTGGCTCTGATACCAATTGTTATAGGTCTTATGAGAGAACCTAATCTCAAAAGTTAGCTTAAAGGGTAGGAGAGCCCATAAGCCTATAAACCCCACATCAGCTCCTTTTATTATTAATGTGGGATAATTAGACTGTAACACTTTCATACAACAAAATATCTCATTTCTTAACAACTACAACTTTGATTATTAGTACAGAATTATTTATGTTCTGGTTACTCTTTTTTTTTTTCAGCTGCTTTGACTACACTAATGGATTAGCGGTGAGTCTCATTTGATCTTTGTATTTTTAGTTTATTCTTACTTTGTTATCTACCAGTTTATGCGCTTACTATTCCTTCATGTTTCAATTAAACCTCTTCAAGTCATTGTATAACCAATAAAAAAGTTGAATTATGGTGAAGCTGCTTACATATATCATAGCTAGTCTTTGGTATTACTTGAGAATTAATGTAACATAACATGAGCTGTACCAAAATTGTTATTATGGTTCAACTTTCTGTAGTTCTTTCTCACTACTATGGTCAATCATTTTGAGTCCAGGATCTGGTTGTTGGATACATGGGTGTGCCTAAATATCCTGGAGTAAGCATGACTCACCATCCACAATATATTACAGTCAGGTGATATAGATAATGTTATGCTGGCAATTTGATATTTGCATTTCTATGTGAAGTTCTCTTTCTTATAATTCCAATTCTCAACAGACTTCTCAATATTCTCCTTCGACCTTTACATATTTTCAATTGCAGAAATGAAAGAGGCAGGGAAATGCTTGATTTAGTAAAAAGTCTCATGGAGATTACTCCAACATCCAGTAGTGTAAAACACCATGGCCTGTCCTTTAGGTTTCTTAATTAATTTTGAAATTGAAACTTTGAATGTGATGTAATCGTATATTTCAGGGAAATCGACGACCTTTTGTCGTGGAGACTGTTAAGGCGGATGATGATGCAAAGTTTGGTATGTATAATGCTTATTGCTGATCAACTTATGATCTCTTGGGTGTTAAGCCTTGCGGTTGGACTCAATAGGATGTGATGCAATATTAGGATATTGCAACTCAGTTCCTAATGCAGTGATGTTGGACCAGTGATCTCAAATGACACTTTAATTTCTCCTGAAATTCTCTTACATCTAATATGACTGCTTAATTATAGTTAATCTTGAGTATCATGTCCAAGATTTTCCTTTTAAGTTACTACGACGGGCAACACTTATTATAATATTGGCAATGAGTTAGAATCCTAATACTTTTCCTCAGGGAGGGGTCCATCTCAACCTGCACCGAAGTTTGTGGGAAATGTCATAGCTGTTTTGTTGGGCTTGGTAACCACTACTATATATGGTGATTTTTGAGTTAAAAGTAAATGTATTTTCATTGTCATTCTAACATAGATCTTTGGAATTAGGTTGGCCCCAAGGGTCTGGAATTTGCTCGTTATTCACTAGATTACCATACAATAAGGAACTACTTGTACACAGTCCGAGCTTGGGGAAAAGAAAGGTACTTCAAAATGCACAATGAATTTAATTTTCTTGCATTTGATTCCTGTAATATCTATAATTTATAATGCACGCAGAGCTGAGAAGCATACACCTTGTTATGCTAAAAAGATTGTCGCACTCTATAACCAGAATGGTCAAATTGATCAGATGCTACAAAACAATTGATTTTAATGACCATGTCTCAAAACGTTCAAAAGCAGAAGCTGAGTATGTGTCCTGCGAGCATAAGCTGGCTGAATATGTACAGACCCCAGTCGACAGTGGTGAATTAGAAGAGTGGAACAACTATCATAACTAAAATTTAGAACAAGGAATGGGGGCTTTGAGTGACAAACTCTGAAAGGTGGCCACTCCATGTGTTCCTCATCTCTTGGTAACTGTGATGTCGAATTCATATTAGCTAGAGAGCAAAATAGCATATCTGTGCCCACGTCTGTGCGTGCGAGAGTATTATTTTGCAAAAAATCAGAAGGTAGTGTGTGATGATGCAAAATCATGGGAATTTCTTCATACTTGTATTGTGACATCAGTCTTCATTGCTATATTCGTATAATTGGTACTAACTATGATCTGACGTCGCCACTTAACAGTTATATTACAAGATCAGATCTTATTTCTGAGCATGGATTCTCGTGTATGTTACATCTCAACATTTTAACGTTAGGATATTAATCACGATCGAATCTTATACAGAGTTGGAAACATAGTTTTTCCAGCTTTTCTATTAATCTTTTTAATTGAATAACATTAAAAAAAACATGGATTATAAATAAGAGACCAAGTTATACCTGATTTAAATTCTTATAAAAATTTTCTCAAGCTATATCAATCACAAGTTGTCCATATATTTAACCTTTTAATAGTAGAATTTCTAATTAAAATTAAACTTCTCAATTATAATTATAGTCTAATTCTAATCCTAATTTTAATGAAATAAAATGTCATCTTCATTCTTAAAGTTTTAAAGTTAATTTAAATTGATTTTTCTCTTTTTAACTATTCTTTATGTATGATTCATTAGATTCTTAAAAAATAGATAATTATTATAAATTTTAATTTTAATTTATAATTAGAATTAGATAACTTAGTTTTTTAATTTATCTTTAATTCTTCAATTATAATCACAAATCAAGATTGATGCCTAACAATACGTTAGGATTACTCAAATATTAGAAATATTAAGATAGTTTGACTTAACCTATCTGTACATAATTGTAATGTACAATTTAATCATTTCATTATCTAATATTTAAATTGAACATAGACTATAAAATTATCGTCTACTCCTTTAGATCTAATCAAATTCGTACTTACTAATTAGTAATTGATTTATAACTGATATTTGAAAATATTTTAAATCTCAATTTACTTTGACTAGAGAATTGCTTAAATTACTAGCAATCAACAACAATGAAACAATTTCTCTAATTACTTTAGAGTAATGAATCATTCATTGAATTATTTAACTATATTTATATGGTTTATGTTATATCCATGTACTACTAGTTGAGCTACTCTAAATAGAATAGAGTAACGAATTATTCCTTGATTTATTTAACTATCTTTATATGGTTCATATTATATCCAAGTACTATCGATTGAACTAATAAGTTATTACTAGCACTAAAATATAATAATTCTCACACGAGATACTTTGATAATCTCAAATATAAAGATAATTAAACAATCATCATAATGAGGAAACTCATATACACATAAATAATATTTCATTTAGGATCTCATAATTAGGCTAAGTCAATGAACTTATTCTTTAATAAGTGCTTATACATTTGTTCAATTATCTCCATACTTCGATTTATAAGATGAATTACTTTCTTTATAAGAAAGAAATATAACGCACGCTAATTTTACCACTCTATCAATATTTGATATTAATGAAACTACAACTAGAAATAAATTAGGAGTAATATATAAATGCAAATTGAATCTTATAATTATAATCTCATTTTGATTTTAATTGTACAATATTTATTATAAGGACTTTATCTATAATATTAAAATTTCAAATATAATTAACACAAAAACATAAAGACAAAGAAAGTCTCTATTAATTAAAATAATAGACATACATAAATTTGCAATCAACCAATTAGATGTAAGGACATAAACTAACAATCTTATACTTACACTAAAGCCAATTGCATATTTACCTAATATCATAACCATCCATATACTGATCACGTCTATTTTAAGACAATGAGTTAGTGAGAGGATTTACAAGATTCTCTTTAGTAAAAACTTGCACCAATGCTATTTCTTTTCCCTTCACTGTCTCATTAATCAAGTTAAATGTTTTAGGAAAAGTTGCAAATACCGTATCGGATTTGGTACCATATTGAGTTCTAGTACGGTATTGTACCGGTACCAATCAATATTGGGTATCGTTTCGGATAATTTTTTAAATTTATGAAATAGTCCCTAAATTTTTTAAAAATTGTAAAATAGTCTATTAGTATATTATACAGTTGTACTGTATACTTTACTAGTTTACTGTTTACATAAACCATGTTTCTAAAAATCATAATAATAAATAATAATCACAATTAATATGAAATAACATTAATTTTTAAATATTTCACATATAAATAATAACCACAATTAATATAAAAAAGACAATCATCATCATAAAAATATAAAATTAAGAATAATACAAGGTTTTTAAAATATTACAATAATACAATTTCATCATTTTAATAAATAATAATTGCATCAAAACATACAATAAAAAGAATAATAGATATCCTTAAATAATTTACAAAAAGAGTTCATGACAAAGAAACAATGAAATAGAAGTTAAATCTTAAACAAGAACATTTACAGTTACATTATATATATAGAATTTAACATAAATATCAAATGTAAGTAAAATTAAAGAAAAGGAAAAATAAAAACCTGGAACGAAATTCAATCATCAACGGGAGGATACCCACTATAAACTGCACTGACCCTAGTGATCATTTGGTACAAAATTCTCATCATTGAGAGGAGTTTCATCATCATTATCATTCAAATTTAATGCACC
>JANKOD010000192.1:19597013-19607864 GCA_026284645.1 Erythroxylum acuminatum
TTATTATTAATTTCCAATTGTATAATTTTATACTCAACTAATTATTTACCTTAAGTCAATACCCAAATATTAAAAATTAAACTACAATTTTTTATTTACAACTTACAACTTACAAACTTAAAATGTTAATTGTCAATTAATGACTTAAGTTTTTAAAATTTTACAACTTTAATAACTTTAATATTTTTGGTTTATGTATGTTTTAAATTTAAGTTGTTTCCAGCATCAAATTTCAAGTTTCAGAATCAATATTCAATAAGCCCATGCATTTCATAATTTTCATTCATCCAAAAACTTATCATAAATTTATGATAAACTTAAACCAATATTTATTCTTTATAACCAAACAGAACAACCAAACAACTCATTCATCACCGTGACATTCATAAGTCCATTTCCAATATTTAAATCACAAATGACAAAACAAAACCGTGATCATTCAACAATTCAATTCTAATATCCAACTAATTTAGATACACGCAAGTTGCACATCAGAAAACCAACTTCCAACATTCAACCAATTCAAAAATCCATCATCTAACCAATTCACAAATCCATCATCCAATTCCAATCCAACACAATAAAAAATGCAATTAAGCAGGAAAAATCTAAAACTAAAAAATCACACCCAAAAATAATTCACTTACTTCGGGTCTTCGGGTTGGGTCTTCGGGTCTTCGGGTTAGGTGACAGGTCAGAGGCTTCCGGTGTAGATATGCCCGAGCTACTATCTTCTCTCCTTCTTCAGACGTTCAGTGACAACGATGTGGTGCGATGCTCCCTGTGGAAGAAGGTTGAAGATGGTGGCATCTTCGAGGGACACCAGGAGAGGAGCTAGGGAGGATGTGGGAAGGAGCAACACTGTCAAAGAGGGACCGGTCACCAGTATTGTCAGAGATGAAGAGGAGAATGAGAAAGAGAGAACAATGACGGTGGTGAGTGAAGACGTGAGATTCGGTGAGAGAGAGACAGAAAATGAGAAGGAAGGTACAAGAAGGTTTGGGAGAGTGGAGAAGACAGAGACAGAGGGGACGATGGTGGTGGCTATGAGAGAGAGAGAGAGACAAAAACCAAAAGCAAGGAGGAGAAGGTTCGAGAGAGACTGAGAGGTGAGAGCGCAGAGCAGAGGTCAGGGGAAGGGTCGGTTTATGTTTGGATTTTTTAGGGTAAATTTTTAAAATTTGCAAATTGGTCCTTAACTTTTTTTTAATTTTATGGTACCTACCAGTATGTCCCTGTATTGCACGTACCAACCGATATCAAACAAAAAACACTGGTACTAACGAGTACCGATGGAACGAATACTGTTCTATTTTTTAGTCGGTATGGAATGGTATTCGTTACTTTGATTTTAGGTGCATGTTTAGACCGTTAATGAAACCTTTGTTCTTTTTCCTGTGTAATGACACCATTGTTATCACAGTACAATGATATTGACTCAACAATGTTAGGAACCACTTTAAGTTTTGTGAAACAATTATTGATCCAAATTGTTTTTTTAGTTACCTCTAACACTGAAAAGTACTTTACCTCGATCATAGAATTTGTAATAGTTGACTTTTTAGAACTCTTCTAACTTGGAACACCATTAAACAAAGTGAAGATGTACCTTGATTATAATTTAGTATCATTATGATCATATTTGAAACTAGTATTTAAATACCCATGAGCTCTTAGTTTAACTCCACCATAGACCAATAAAACATCTTTAGTCCTTCTCAAGTACTTTAAGATATTTTTTACAATCTTTCAGTTACCATCACCAGGATTGGCTTAAAATTTGGTCCTTATGCTTAAAGCACGAAAGACATCTACTCGAGTACTTAGCATCACATACATGATTGATCGAATGACGAAAGCATATGAAACATAATTGATGTTGTCTCTCTCTTCTTAAACATTTGAACAAATTCTTTTTTAGAGAAATCCTATATGAAATAAGAATCGCCTCTTTGAATTCTCTATGCTAGACCTCTTCAGCCTATTATTTATGTATTTAGATTGGGATAAGCCAAGCAACCTCGTTGATTTATCTCTATAGATCTTTACTTTCAGAATCTAAGTTGCTTCGCTTATATCCTTCATGGAAAAGTTCTTCGATAACCAAATCTTTTATAAATTAAAGCATTGATATATTGTTTTGAATTAGTAATATGTCATCCATATGTAGCACTAGGAAGACATCTGTACTCATACTAACTTTCTCATAAATGGATGGTTCGTCCACTTTTTGGAAAAAAAACAAACTCTTTCATTTTTTTAATCAAAATTGATGTTTAATCTTTGTGACACTTGTTTAAGTTCATAGATATGTTTTTAGATTCAAACCTTTAGGTTATATTATATACATATCCTCAAGAAAATTCCCTTTGAGAAATGATATTTTAACATCCACATGTCAAATTTCATAATTCAATATGTTGCTCTAGCCAATGAGATCCATATGGCCTTAAATATAACTACTAGAGAAAAGTTTTCATTAAAATCAACTCCTTATTTTTATTCTAACCTTTATCCACCAATCTTACTTTGTACATATGTACATTATCATCTATGTTAGTTTTTTTCTCTTAAAAAACCACTTGTGACCAATAGGTACAATACTATAAAGAGCATCCACCAAAGATCATACTTGGTTAGTGTATATGAATTCCATTTTAGATCTCATGGCTTTACGAAAATTTAAAGAATTAATGTTAGAAATTGCTCACTTAAAAGTAGTAAGCTCATCAACCATAACTGATACATATATATTTCCTAATGGGCTATTAGATTGAGAAATTATCAAATAATTTCCTAGTGGACTAGGACCCCATTCAAACTAAGTTGATCTTACAATTATGAATTTTCTCATCCAAATCACACAAATTTAGTTAAGTATGACCCTTTAATTTAATATAAAACATATTCGAGTTAAAGAACTCTTGAGTTTGCTCAATAAGTCTTATAATAAACAAAAGTCTAATTTTATTCTTAAGTAATTGAAGACAACTATCATATTCTTAATGTGTATTTAATATTTAATTGATGATTTAAAGCTTCAAAGATTCAAGCCTTATGAAAATTTTATAATTTCATTATGCTAATTATTTCCAACATAATCAAATAATGAAAGAAAATGTTTTAAAAATTTGCGTGATTGTAATTATTGATTTTATAAATAATTTAATTTAATAATTTAACTTTTAAAAATTAAACTAAAAATTGAAATTATTGCTAATAAAAGTTTACCAATTGAAAATAATTTTCTATTAATAAGAAAATACTTTTTAGATTTATTAGTAGTTTAATCTAATTTAATATTAAATAATTAAAATTTGGAGGATTAAAATAAATAATGATAAATATATAGATGGGGGATTGTTTGGTTCGTGTAGTATGTGACCTAAATAGTCAAGGCTAGTGTTAACATTTGGTTTTCAGCTTTGGTTGGCTTCTTCCTAGATAAGATGGTTTCTTACCCATAATTGAATGTTTGGGTTGTTGTATAATGGAACAAAGATGGGTTAGAAAAAGCATTGCTAGTAGAAGATAACTATTTCATATTTAGATTTTCAAAGGAAGCAGATCTAACCAATATTCTTGAGCAAGGCCTACGGTATATTGCTAGAAAACCTCTTATGTTGCTTTGATGGCATCCTAATTTGACCATATACAGAAATAACACCAGTAGGGATTATTTTTCATTATCTACCTCTAGAATACTGGATAAGGGAAAGGTTAAGTTACTTGGTCAACTCACTTAGAAAGCCTCTCAATATGGACTCCTTAATAACTAAGCTAAAACATATATGATATGTAATAATCCGTGTTGAAATAGCTCAGAATGCAAACTAGCCTTCATCTCTAATCATTAAGAGGCTCATGAAAGGAGGGGATTTAACAGATCATGTCATTAACAGGTAAGCTATACATAGAAACCTTCAACTTTGAGGGTTTAGAAGCCTATTGGTAAATTATTCCAGAGTGGAACTTATGAAGAACTAATGGAGTTGTAGACTAAAGCTCTAGAAGTTACATAAACTAAAGTGAATTTACTGGAGTGACATAAGGAGCCTTCAAAGATAATGCCTATGGAGTAGAATAATTCCATTAATACTAAGGAACCTATTGCACCAGCTCCTTCGTAGAATACACAATTCACTGCATCTAATAAGGGATGTATGATCAAAGTAGGAAATAACAATTATCCACCAAGTGTTGCTAGTTCCTTAAGCCAGGAGGAAATCATTCTAAAGAATGAACTTAGCTATACTGAGGTAGCTTTAGGGTCAAAATCTAAAAGGAGCAAAATATCTAATAGAAAGAGGAAAAGTGAGGCTCCTTTCTTGAACCAGCCCTAATGAATATCCTTATCTGGAATGTAAGAGGGCTAAATAGCCCTCTTAAGAAGCAAAGCATCAAGGATATTATCTTGGAAAAGAAACCAATTTACTTTTCCATTGAAAAAAAATAATGGCAACTAACTTCAAGGAGGAGCTAGGTTTTTTGGGTAAAAAATGGTTCTTTATTTCTAATCACTCATATCACTACATTCAAAGGATTGTTGTAGGATTCAAGCCCTCTCATTTATTGGTGACTAAATTAACTTACTCAGATTAAATGATACGTTTAA
Organism: Erythroxylum acuminatum; assembly: GCA_026284645.1. NCBI lineage: Eukaryota > Viridiplantae > Streptophyta > Magnoliopsida > Malpighiales > Erythroxylaceae > Erythroxylum > Erythroxylum acuminatum. The sequence goes on from JANKOD010000192.1 coordinate 19,601,629, forward strand.
ATTGCCAACTTGTTCTTTAGCAAACAATATTTTTGTTCTCTACTACTTATGCAGTCATTAAGTTTCCAAGGAACTTCCCTTTGGAATCACTTAAGTAGAATTCATAGATCTATTAACCAACCTTGGATACTGAGTGGGGCTTTTACTTGCATTCTCAAGATTTAAGAAGCTGAGGGTCTATCCATAAACAAAAGCACTAATGGGAATGAGCTTTCCATTTTCACTAGTACACAAGGAATAACAAATTTGAGCTACTATGGTCAACTATTCAACTTTCCTAATAAACAAGTTGAAGTAAGCTTCATGAGGAAGAAACTTGATCTTGTCATATTAAATAACCTTTGGTTGAACACTTATCCAACAAAATATGTTTATTTTTCGCCTCCTCTAACTTTTAATCACTCTTTTATAGAGAGTAAAGGCTTGAATGGAAATAACCAACATATATCTCCCTTAAGCAAAAAGCTTGGGTACATTGGCTAAAAGATGGGGATAAATATACTAGTTTCTTCCTGCCAGCTTATAGGAACACCAACAAGATTAATGATTTAATTGAAAATGAAATGAATTCTTATATGATCAAGAAGCCTTGAAAGGAATAATTTTCAGATACTAACACCTCATTTTATGCTTTGGTTAATGGAGAACCAACTCCAATCTTCAAAGGAGCTAGAGGGATTAGGCAAGGAGATCAACTATCTCCTTACCTTTTCATCATTACGATAGAGATTATCTTCAGTATAACCTAATAAAAAATCTCCAACTCAAGGGATTTTAGGTACCATTTCAAACTTATTTTTCTTAGCCTATGCTGATGACCTACCTTTTTTTTGAAAAGTGACCTAATTCTTTAAAAACAATTATAGATTCAATAGATCTATTCTCAAATATGTCTACTTTAAAAATCAATTTTGAGAAAAGTAGATTGATGATCTTAGTTTGTATGCATGGTAGTCCATACTTCAACAAGTATCAAGAATACAAATACATGAAGTACCTTTCACTTATTTAGGTTTGCCTATCTTCCCTAAAAAAAACTACATCCAAAGATTGCTTTGGAATTATATAAAGTAAAAAAAAGACAGTAGTAATATAGTAAAACAAATTCTCTCATTTTTAGGTCACATTCAACTGACAAAGCATGTGCTTGCTAATATTCACACCTATTGAGTGTCTCACATAATATTTCTTAAGAGACTAATTAAAAAGATAAAAAGAATTTACAAGAGATATTTATGGTATGGAGATATTGACAATGCCATGATTGACAGCGCGCCATAATACTAGTCAAATTAGAAGCTAAACCTACTACTATAGCAATGAGTCTAGGTTAATCCCTCAGAGAGTGTTCAGTTAGCTTTTGGAAAAAAAATTAATCAATGTTTAGGTTTTGGGGGAATTTGGTTGGTTTGAAATAAGAAAATTAAATTAAATTAAATTAAGAAAAACAAATTAAAGAAAACATGCAAAGTGATGAATGTGGTGAATTCGTTAGGAATTCGGTTCTTTAGTTCTATCTCGACCTATACCCTAATTAAACATATTTTGATGATTTGTTTTTCTCAAACTCTTCTAGAAACTATTAATCATAGGTTAATCTATTAACTTGAGTTTTCCCTTAGGTTATGTTTAATCAAGATGTGATTGCTAATTAAACCTAGCTGCCAAATAACCTAGGATACAATCTTTAGATTCAATAGGAAAATCATATTATGAATTAGAAAAATTGATTAATCAAGGGAACAACCACATGCGATGTGTCATTTAACGTAGGTTATGTTATCCCTAATAATTACGAACCATTAATCGCTACAAATGAATTTCAACATAATAACTACGAATTACATTGAATATTCTAACAATGGATTTGTAATAAAATGATCCATGAACTCATCACAATCATCTTTTCACAATACCCAAATCCATACACATTGGATAACATAATCAATTTCTAAAGAGATAGAAATAACAAATACAAGAAAGAAATGCTTAACCGGGTTGTCATCGTCGACATCGCCTCCGAATTGGCATCGAGAAGCTACCCTTCTATAAATATTCTTATGGTGAAGAGCTTACCTCCCTCTTTGTGCTGTCCTGAAGTTCCCGAAGGTCCCTCACGATTTAGCCCAGCTGAAAATATCTTATGCTCTTTTCTCTCGGCCGAAACACACCTATTCGTTCATAAAAACATTTGACCGTCAACTCGTTAGGTTTTATATTAAAACTTAGGGTAAAATGGTAAGCTGCCATTGTTTACTTTCGTGAGCTATCTCTCACAAGTGTGAGACAGTGAGCAGCTTCTCATGACCGTGAAAAGCTTTCCAACCCTCCAAATGTTCACTCTTGTCATTATTTCAAGTGCAACCATCCGACTTTGTCTTCTTTAAATGCTAGGTTAAATGTAATGGACATGTGTCTTTTTCTTTACGTCATTCATAACCTATCTTCTTCTTGTATAGACTAGAAGCCTCTTATTCCAACTCAGGTACAACTCTTGAAGACTTAGTTAAGTCTCTTGTTACTAATACTTTGCAATTTCAGCAGGATATGAAACATTTTCAATAAGATATAAGGTATAAAATCCAGAACTTGGTAAGCCATATAGGTTAGAGGACGGTAGTTAGTAACTGCATAGAATTATGAAGTGGAGAGAAGTAACCATCTCAACCTGAGGTGAATCTAAAAAATGTTAGTGCAATAACCTTAAGGAGTGGACAGGAGCTTGGGAATCTTGAGAGGACTACTAAAAGGATTGCCAATGAAGAGGAAATTGAGAAGGAGCTCGACGGAGAAAATGATATATCATTTGACTTGAAGGTAAATACTAAGTCCCTAATTGTTGTTAAGGCTAACCCTTCACCTTTACCTAGCATGTTGAATAAAGTGAATAAGGCGGAAAAGGGTGAAGAGATAGTGGAGATCTTTCAAGACTATAGGGACTCAGTAGAGATTAAGAGTTTGAAGATATGGAAGACACTGAATTTGAGTGGTCATCAACTTAAGTCCTATCCTGAAGAACCTCAAGTGGAAAAGTAAAAAGTAGAGACACCTGAAGACCATAATTTTGTTATATGAGGAGGAAAGCATGGAGTCCAGCTAGCAATCATAAACAAAGACGCTACTTGGGAAGCAATCTAAGGGAAGTTTGTTTCATTTCCTTTACTTTTTATTCTACAACACAATCTAATTTTTCTGAAACTGAAACACAATCTAATTTTTCTGAAAATGAATAATATATTAAATCCTTAAAAGGCATTAAAAAGTATAGTAGTTGAGATAAAATATTACAGCACGACTACTATTATGATCATTGTATAATTTACCAGGCTAAAAGAGTGGATAAACCGGTATATTCTCCAAGTAAGCTTAGTGTGAGGGACAAATTTATGCTTGTCTTTGTAAGAAAATATATGAGTCCTAGTTATGCTGCATATTATCTTCAAGAGTGTCTCCTTAAAGGCGCCACAAAATAATCCAAAATATTTGGATTGGTATTGGGTTAATAAGGTTGTTATCTTGAGTTAATAAGGTTTGTTATCTTAAGATGATAAATTCATACGATGAAATGCTTGCTGAAGATTAGGTTTAAGAGTAATTATTTAAATTCAATAATATTGTTGTTAATAGTGATTGGGTATTCTCACTATCTTTTAAAATCTTAGTTTTTAGGAAAAGTTGTTGTGTTTCCTCTATATTTATTATCATTCGATGGACTAAAAAAATGGCAAGCTTATTCAACAAAATTTTGTGGTCTTTCTCACTTTAAATAGAAAACTTTTTGTTTCTTAAAAGTTTTGATTGAGATTTATCATTGGTATTAAAGCTTGACAAAATTCCAGGGTAGATCACTATGGCAACTAATACAGAACATATTGAGACTCTTAAGGTAGGACTCGGTGCTTTGCGAGATAGTTTTGCCTACTTAGAACTAGGCATGGTTGATCGATTGCACAGTTTGAAAGGTGCCATTAGCAAGACGCCTGAAGTCCCACTTTCAAAGTAGGAAAACGAACACTGCAGAAACTCTTCAAGTGGCCAATTTCACAACTCAGGAGATGACGCTAGGAATACTCTAGATGGTGGGCATCCTTAGTTCTCTTTAAAGCTTACCAAACTTAAATTTCCCGGATATTTTGGTAATGGCCCCACCGAATGGTTCACAAAGGTGCACCAATTATTTGAATATCAAAATACTCAGGAGGTGCAAAATGTTTATTTGGCTTCCTTCTGTTTTGAGGGTGAAGCTAATTATTGGTGGTAATGGCTTCATTAAGCTTACAAGAAAGAAGGCAAGCAGATGATTTGGGAACTCTTCATCAAGGAATTATGGGCTTGGTTTGGTTCTACAGATTGTGTGGACTTTGATGAGGCCTTATCCAAAATAAGATAAGTCGAATCCTTATGAGATTACCAGAAGGAATTAGAGTGACTAGGTAACCATGTACACGGTTGGGCACAAAAGGCAATAGTTAGGACATTCATAGTCAAATTCAAGGAAGAAATTTCAGATGGTATTCTGATTTTTAAACCGAAATCATTGAATAAAGCAATTAACCTTGCAAGGATGAGGGATGATCAAGAGAGCAATAGTCAAAATTCACCCAGCCAATCACTCGAGCGACAATTAACTCTCTTTTCTCAACACCAGTCAAGAATTCAACCCAAATGAAATAATTAACTTACAATGAAATGCAGAAAAGGTGAACACAGGGTCTTTGCTTCGATTGGGACTAAAAGTTTACACCTATTCATAAGTGTCAAGGACCTCAACTTCTAGTGATAGAAGGCAGCGATGCAACTTGGAAAAATTCTCAGGATATATAAGATTGATTCATGAACCTTGTGGAAAAGGTGATATGCTTAGAAGGTCCTTAATCCGTAAAATAATCCAAAATATTTGGATTGGTCTTGAGTTGATAGGGTTGTTATCATGTGGTGATAAGGTTTCATAAAGTCATACTTTGAATGCTTGCAAAAGATTAGGTTCAGGGCAAAACACTGTAGCAACTAATAAAGAATGAATTGAAACTATTGAGGTAGGACTCGGTGGCTTTGCAAGATATTTTTTCTCGCTTAGAACTTGGTATAGTTGATTAGCTGCACAATTTGGAGGGCTTCATTAGCAAGATGTCTGAAGTCTTACTTTCAAAGGAGAAGAAGCCATACAAAAACACCAACAAACACCGTTGGAACTCTTCCACTGTTCGATTTCGAGACTCGAGAGATGAAACTAGGAATACTTCAGTTGGTGGGTGTCCTTAATTCTCTTCCAAGCTTACAAAACTCAAATTTCCCAGATATTTTGGTGATACCACCACCAAATGGTTCACAAAGGTGCACCAATTATTTGAATATCAAAATAGCCAAGAGTTGCAAGAAGTTATTTGGCTTCCTTTTGCTTGAAGGGTGAAACTAATTAATGGGGGCAATGGCATCATTAAGCTTACAAGGAAGAAGGCAAGGCGGTAATTTGGGAACTCTTCGTCGAGGAATTATAGGCTTGGTTTGGTCCTACAAATTGTGTGGACTTCGATAAGGCCTTATCCAAAATAAGGCAAGCCGAATCCTTACGGGATTACCAAAAGGAATTCGAGAGAAACCATGTACCTGGTTAGACACCAAAGGCGCTAGTCAGGACATTCATGGGCAAACTTAAGGCAGAAATCATGAATGACATTCAAATTTTGAAACCAATATCTTTGAAGGAAGCAATTAGCCTTGCAAGGATGAGGGGTGATTAAGTGAGCCAACAGTTGAAATTCACCCGTCCAATCACTTTAGCAACAATTAAGTAAGACGAAGCCGAGAAGCAAAACTAAGATGAAGTGGAAACTAAGACGAAGTGAAAACTAAGACGAAGTAGAAACTAAGACGAAGCGGAGCAAAAACTAAGATGAAGATCCGATACCACGTCGAATGATTAATCAGTCTGAGTTAGCTACAGAACTCAACTGAATAACTGTTTCTTCAAAGATCAAGAAACAAAAAGAAAGAAGCGGTTATCAAGAAGCAGTTGAAGATGAAGGCTATAAATATGAGTCGGAGTTGAAGACTGAAAAAGTTAGTGATTTTAAAGTTAGCGAAAAAGCTTAGCGATTTGAGACAGTGATCTTAAATATTTGTTGTGCGAAACACTAGAGCTATCATTTTTCTGTAACAAAGCTCGCAATATCTTTCTGTAAAGAGAGAAGAAAAGCTGAGAGCCTGAAGAGGCTAAGTGAGAAAAATAATACTTG
>JANKOD010000192.1:19620119-19635147 GCA_026284645.1 Erythroxylum acuminatum
ATGTCATATATCATGGACTTCATTAATTCGATTAAAGATCAATATCAATTCATAATAATGAATATCAAATTAATGAAATATGCCTTTCTTTATTTATTCATAAAGTCTGCACACGACTTTGAATAAAACGCGCTAAAGGGGATTGCCTTTAGGGCATAATGTAACAGTACCGTCCTTACATAAGTCGACTTACCCACTGTACAAGTCGACTTATCGGTACCGGACATGTGTAAGTCGACTTACCCAATGTACAAGTCGACTTACAGTTACACTAAGTCTACTTCCTTCCTTTCTTGCAAAAACCGAAACACTTAACTCTCTTTTCTCATTTTCGGTGTTCTCTTCTTCTTTCTATCTTCAATTCATGTTTTTATTCCTCTTCAAAGCAAGACAACATTTTCCTCTTCCTATAATACCCTTAATGAGTGTGTAAAGTCCCTTTTACCCTTCCTTATACTCTTAAGTGACCTTCCAAAAATACCATTGAACATCATTCTTACATTAGTACTTTAATTCCATTAACCCATGTCATATAATCTTACTAACATTAACATAATAATAACTCAAAAAAATTAAATTTATCAAAACCTCATAATTCATTTAAATCTTGCTTAACTAAAGAAAAAAATATGGGGGCCAACAAGTTGAGCCAAATAGGGTGGATGTCATTTTTGACTTAACATGTCACTCTCTCATTGTCCCTTTTGATCCACTTTAATAACTAGTCCATTTTTGTCTCCAATTTTTACTCCAATTGTCTTCCAATTTTCAATGACATAAGTCATTAAATCCCAAATTCATTTATAAAAAATTTCATTGCCATTTGACCCTTATTTCTACTACTACTCATCAATTGTTCTACCACTTGGTATTTTTCCTAGTCCAAAAATACCCTTAAATTCTCAAATTTTCACCAAAAATTCTAATTCACTACTTATACATTCCCACTCAATTTTAAGACACAAAACCATAATTCGCATCATATTCACATTAAAACAACCATTTATACCCGAAAATATCAAATGAGTGCATGAATAATTATTTTCATGTGCAAGAACTATTATTCATGTGTGAGCATACTATATTATATATGAGCATGAAATGCAATTTTCTAGATCTCTCTTTATTCTCACAAATACCAAATTTTTGGGTTATAACCCTTAGTATAGAAGCGGGATGTTACACTTAATAATTGATTAAGGGGAAATATTTTTCATATGAATTGTGAATTTGATACTTATACATCCAATTATGTTATTTAGGTAGAGTTTCATATTTGTGACAAACAGTGCCAAAAATGGAGAGATTGTTAGGATATATGTTATATATCTAAAATTGGCATTATTTATTAATTAGATATATAAGATATTAGTTGGATAATGACTTGGATTCAAAAGGTATATGGATAATCTTGTAGTTGAAAAAGAATCCTATTATGGATTGAAGCCTATTATCGTGTTGGTAATTGAATTATATTTTGTGTGGATTTTGTGAATTTCGAATAAGTAAAGAAAGAAAGAGTGGAAGTTGTATAGTTGTAGTGGGGCTCTTATTGTGTGAGGCTCTTATTGCAAAAATAGTGGAGTTAATTGAATTGAAAAAGTGATATATGATGTGTCATGGGTATGGATTGAGTCCATATGAGTGCGTGGCATAGCAGTGATGTGAGTTAATTGTCAAAGAACAAGATACTACGTTGGGAGGAATGCTTTTTAAGATAGTTGAACAACCACCGAGTAGCGTGCATATATTTATTATTGAAACACAGTGTGGAAACGTGCATATCTAGATATATAGCTGAAGAAAATCTGGTGTTGGGGGAGTGGAGTAATGGTGCAGTGGGTGTATTATCAAGTGTGCAATGAGTGTTAACTATGACGTTAGTGGGTGTGTGTTATTGATTTGAAAAACACAGCTGCACCTATATGTCTTCGGGGATTACAAATACCGTGGGTTAGCTTGTTATTTTTAGTCTTCTTCATCTGGATTGTGCTATGTTTTTGTGAGAAAACACCTTGGGTCTCCATCCATTGTCTAGACTTCCATATGGTTTAATTGAAGCAGTTGAAGTTGGGATGGATTGTTTTAATTGAAGGATTATTTCTAGAAGATAAAATCATAGGGAAGTCTTTTTTTTATCTCAAGTATATTGTCGTGGGAAGTCTTTTTTTATCTCAAGTATATTGTCGTTCAGTTCTTAGTTGATTAAGTATTTGAGTTTTTTTAATTAATTATTGTTTGAGTGAAAGTAGTTAGAAAAATCCTCTAACAAGGTTAACACGAGTCGGTTGTGTTATTGAGTCTGAAATTCTTTTACGGGAACTGAGGTTGAGAGATAGTGTCAAGGGTTGAGTGGTGTCGGCTCAATAAAGCCTAAGGTAAATCTATCATACTGTGGTGAAAGTTATTAAGCTAGGTGAGGGTTCCGCAGACGTAGGCAAGGTGTGCCGAATTGCGTTACCAAATTTTTGGCATTTTTATTATTTTCGTTTTTTATTATTTTTGTTTTTATTTGTGCTAGAAACGTCTGTGGTAAAATTGGAAAGTTTACGAAATGACTACCCCCTCAATTTTTCAAGTATGAATGTTTTTCAAGAATTATGAATGCACAGATTATATTGGTAAAAGTTATTAGAAACAAAAATATTTTTAATCTTGACTAAAACTTATGTATATATAGAGTTTTCATAACAGTCATGTCTGTTTACTACTAGTCTTAATTTTTGGAAAGGAAGCAACCTTTTAGAAGAGTCACGTCTGTTCACTACAAATCACAATTCTTAGAAAAGAAACAACCCTTCAGAATAGTCACGTCTGTTCACTACAAGTCACAACTCTAAAAAAGAAAGCACCCTTAAAAAAAGTCACGTCTATTCACTACAAACCACAACTCTCGGAAAGAAAGCAATCATTCATTTCCATTTTTGACTTTAACTATTTATATCAAAAACTAATTTCCTTGGTAATGTATCAAGCTGGTCAAAAGTTCTTCAATGGGCTGGTAAGCCACACCACCGAGGGAAATAGTGTAACGGTACGTTCAAACTCGCGTTTGGCTCAACTGTGTACATTTGAAGGCAAAGAAACTTCAAAATGTCCAGATGTCAATCACAGCAAATAAAAAATTCTAGCTATTGAATATCCAATGTATACGCGAGTTGGCTATAGCCAGCTATAAAATTCTTAACAGTTCACCGGAAATGGCTTCTAGTTGGCTGCTCTGAAGGACTATCCTAACCACAGACTAGCTCAAGCATTTCAGTTTATCTTTATACTTGGTTAATATTGTACTTGTAGTAATTAGCTTCTTGTATCTTTTAGCGATTGCCTAATAATACATTCTTTAATTTCTAAAAGAGAAGAAAAATTGCCCTGTGTTCACGCGCGGGACAGAGCATACATTATATAGATATTTTTTTACTTCCATGAACCAGATTCTGCCATGCGAGCACCTTGAAGCTGCTACTCATTCCCTTTTGTTCTATAAATCTTAATCTCTTAATTCCTATTTCCATACAAATGGACCTCAATCTTTCTCCACCATCACAATCTCCAGTCACAGCCACAACCGACGCAGTTGCCGGTGGCGGAGATCCCGAGTTGCTTCGAGTGCCCAAATTGGAGCCTAAACTGGAGCCACTTGACAGCCCAGATATTCATCTACTCCAAGAGCCACAGGACTTGCAGTTTTCCGATTCTACACGTGATATCTTGTCTAATCCGACAAATACCCCTCCGTCTCACTTCTCATCAGACGAAGGCAATGTCTTCTCGGAATACTATCGTATCACCGATCTCTTCCGCACAGCGTTTGCCAAACGCCTTCAAGAGCAATACGGAGACTTTTCAGTCCTCGACCCTGATTCTCGCGCCATTGTTCCTGTCCCCGAAGACAGTGGCGTGTCCTCCATGGTCGTTTCACAGCCTCGCAAGCGCTACCGCCAACGTTCGGCGGAGCTTGTTCGTGTCAGCGACCTCGGAGTCGAGGACCATCGCTACTTCCGCGATGTGGTACGCCGGACTCGGAAGATCTATGATGCACTCCGCATTTTGTCGGTTTTGGAGGAAGAGAAACGCCGCGGCGAGATACTTGGACGCCGTGCACGTGGGGATCTGCGGGCGGCCGCAGTTATGCGTGACCATGACCTCTGGATGAACCGCGATAAGCGGATTGTTGGGTCAATCCCAGGTATTCATGTTGGGGATCTTTTCTTTTTTCGGATTGAATTGTGCGTTGTTGGACTACATGGACAAGTTCAAGCGGGAATTGATTATCTTCCCGCGAGTCAGAGCTCTAATGGGGAGCCTATCGCGACTAGTATAATTGTTTCAGGGGGTTACGAAGATGATGAGGATGGAGGTGATATTATAATCTATACTGGTCATGGTGGACAGGACAAATTTTCCAGGCAGTGTATGCATCAGAAGCTGGAAGGAGGGAATTTGGCATTGGAGAGGAGTATGCATCACGGGCTTGAGGTGAGAGTGATTAGAGGGTTTAAGTATGAGGGTACTGTGAGTAGTAAGATTTATGTGTATGATGGGCTGTACAAGATTGTGGATTGTTGGTTTGATGTCGGAAAATCTGGGTTTGGTGTTTATAAGTATAAGTTGATGAGGATGGAAGGGCAGCCGGAGATGGGTAGTTTGGTTTTGAGGTTTGCAGAGAGTTTGAGGAGTAAGCCGTTTGCTGTGAGGCCTCGGGGATATCTTAGTCTTGATATATCAAATAAGAAGGAGAATGTGCCAGTTTTGTTATATAACGATATTGATAGTGAACATGACCCTATTTGTTACGACTATCTTGCAAGAACTGTGTTCCCACCCCAAGTATATGGTGTTGGAGTTAGTGGGAGTGGATGTGACTGTGAATCAGGTTGTATTGATGGCTGTCTTTGTGCAAGGAAGAATGGAGGGGAGTTTGCTTATGATCAAAATGGATTTCTATTGAGGGGGAAGCCACTAGTATTTGAATGTGGGATATATTGCAAGTGTCCACCAAAATGTCGAAATAGAGTTAGTCAAAGGGGGTTAAGAAATAGGATGGAAGTGTTTAGGTCAAGAGAAACAGGATGGGGAGTGAGGTCATTGGATTTGATACATGCTGGTGCATTTATATGCGAGTATGCAGGCGTGGTTCTCACAAGAGATCAAGCAGCGGTATTTGCAATGAATGGTGACAGTCTGATTTATCCTAGTCGATTCTCAAATAGATGGATGGAATGGGGTGATTTATCTCAAATCTATCCAGAGTATCAGTGCCCATCATATCCCTTAGTTCCACCTTTGGATTTTGCAATAGATGTGTCAAGAATGAGGAATGTTGCATGCTATATCAGTCAGTCTTCAAATCCTAATGTACTAGTTCAGTATGTGTTGTATGATCACAATAATTTAATGTTCCCTCACCTTATGCTTTTTGCAATGGAGAATATACCACCTTTAACAGAGCTTAGCCTTGATTATGGGGTGGCAAGTGAATGGACAGAGAAGCTTGCAATTTGCAACTAAAGTGCTTGAGGATATGTTATGAGTAATATGGCATGGCCCAACATTTAAGGACATGATACACTAAGGTGATGTACTATCTTGTTAACTAATTACTTTCAAATTATCTTAAGCAATGTGGCTTTTATCATTTTATTGTATATTCCAGTCATTAGTAGTGGGAATAGCTCTTTTTTGTTTTTGATCCACTTTGCAGTGTCAAATAGGGGACAAAGGAATTGATCTGTATTTGACATTTTCCTATAGGGTTTGGGCCTAGTTTGGTCATTAGGTTTTCATTTAACTGGGATGCAAGAAATATTTTAGCTTTGTTCCTTGCAAAATTATTGCCTATCAAATATATATTTTTCTATGAGCATTTCATTTTTTATTTCAGAGTAGATGTTGGTTGATGTAGGACAAATAGAAGTAAAACTCATAAAATTAGGAAACATGACTGATATTAGGTTGCTGGAATATTAACTTTCATTTCTGGATTTTAGCTTGGATTACTAAAATTTCAGATTAGCTATAGCTGAGTTTTAGGTATGTTTGCTGAAAATTTAGGATAAGATTTTAGGTAGAATATGGCTGAAATTTGGGGTTTATATGGCTAGAATTCAGGACTTTGGTTGCTAGAACTTTAGGTTAGAATTGTTGATATTTATTAAAGAACATAAAAAATGGAAGATAGGAGACTAGGAATCATTCTTAGGGTTTAAGAATCACTCTCGGAAGAAAGCATCGCACCTTTTAGTTGAAAAGTCAAGTTCGTAAAAAAAATTCAGGATATGTTATTATTGAAGGGCCAACTATACTCATATTCATAGAGAAATTCTTAGAACCCCTATTCTAGTAGGAAAGGGTTCCTAACAAATTTAAATTATATTCTAATAAAAATTCTATGAATCCTAAAAATTTAAGGTAATATATCTACACGAGAATAACATATTTAACTTACTACTACTTCTTATTTAATAAGGAATGCTAGCATAATCTAAATTTCAGCTCTTGTCTTTACTGTCAATTCAATTAACAAATTTTATCCCACCAAATTAAAGCTTATGGTTGACTAATTTTTTCTCTTTTATTTTTCTAGACTTTAAGCTCTTTTGCATCATTATTGTTCACGTGTTTAAAATGTTAACATTTATTTCATTACTCCTTTTTTTGAAATTTTATGTAATGCTTGGTAGGATTTATACCTTGACAAAATACCCTAGGTTGTATTATACTACTGAACCCTTAATGTAGTCCCTTGACAAAATCATTCTGTTTTGATTGGCTTCACATCATTGTGTAGATAATTGCACTATGTGCTTATCATAATAAATACTCCTCTAAGGCTCATAAAATTTTCCTTAATCTAGATATAGCTATTGCTTGCCCAGGACTTCGAGGCATTATGTCCACATTTAACTTTATTATCCAAGGTAAACGTGGAATCCTTGTTAAGTTAGGATGTGCCCTCTAGACATAAATGCGTGTACTTGTTTGGGTATATTCTTATTTTCACTGGTCATATGTGCATATGAATGTGTAGGTGATGTTTGGGAAAAATTAGTGAGTCACATGATGTAATTTCAATTATATTACTTGATTAGGTCCATATATTATGATGTTGATAAGGTAGTACTTATGACATCCCCTTTTTACCTGAGTAAGTCCATATAGTACATATGACATCCCTTTCCACTAAATTATTTTGTTGATATTTATTCACATGTATTATGTTTATTCATGTTAGTCAACTCTTTTATTATGTTAATCTTATGTATGGCTTGTTGGATTCAGTTTTAAGAACTGAAATTGGAATAGCTTCTGCATATTAATCACCTTTGTAACTAGTATGAAGGCCATAAGGGACTTAGGGCGTTTGCTAATAATTAGGTTCATCTATTATATACATAATACTTGCTGATAGTAATATTCTTTAATAAAGTACCTAAACTATTCCATAATAGGATACCTAAACTTTCATTAGTTGTGATGATGGTGGTTTCTTGTAACTATAATAGCTTGTATTTGTGCTCTTCTATTGATTATGCTACTGTCAATAGCTTGTAGTTGACTCTTTTTATTGCTATATATTCCTTCTAAAAAATAGCAGGATACTGAATTTTATAATAGCATTACAAAATCATACTGAATTACTCAGATCTTCATCAATTCTATGTATGAATTGACAATTTATTACCCTTTTTGTGATTGACAAAATTCAATGCGATTGATTGACTTTGTAATGATGTTAGTACTATGGAAAATGATCTAATGTTGTTCATTTTGTTGATAAATAAATAATAAGAATCTAATTAAACAGTTGATATTGATATGGGTTTACTTTCCATTACATTTGATAACCAAACAAAGGAATGTTATATTTATTGATGACAATCTATTCAATAAACTAAACACTGTAATGGCCAATAATATAGGATGTTATGTTACGTCATGCTAAACATCACTTAAGTTTAATCAACTAAGTTACATAACAATTTGTAAATTGACTTCTGTGCATACTTAATAACCATTTGGAAATTTTCCTTGAAGATTAATTGATTTCTCAGGGTTAAGGAGAAACAAGGATGCAAGTCATAGAATGAGAAATTGTTATGTCTGCAAATATGAATGTTGATAAAGGCAAATAGGGATATACAGGTGATTACTTTCTTCAAAAAAAAAAAAAAAAGGATATACAGGTAAACTGTTGAATAAGAGTATGATTACATGATAATGAAAATTTTGATAAGCAAGGATTAGTGGTAATGTAAACAGTTTATCTGCTTAAATTTAACTATTGATTGTTCTTGTGGAGATTAATGGGAGTTTGATCACTTGTATTCTCTCTATGAACTTATGAGTTAGTGAAAATATGGTATTACTTTTTAGTTTTTACCTTAAGTCGAAATCTCAACAAAAGGCTCCTTTGATTAGAAAAGAACTTTCATTCCTTAACATCCTTTTGATTGGTTTCCTTAACATTCTTTTGATTGGTCTCTTTAATTTAACCTCATTTCATCAAGGGGAATCTATACAAAACTGTTTCCTTGTAAAGTTCTATATGTTGTAAGTATTTCCTTAATTTCATCCAAAATTGATTGTAGCTTTTTGATTTGAAACCATACTTTCACAATTAATGTAAGTATTCTGCAATGTCATCTTGGAGACCAAATGAAATTGGGAGCTTAGTGTTTAGGGATTTAGCAATTTTTTTAATAACAACATATGACACTTTCATTATTAAAAATCAAAGATCATTTGTAATACAAAACAGTTCTGAAAATCAATAAACCAAAAAATAAGGAGGGCCAAGGTCATGGGCTCTTTGTGCCATCTCATTTGCAACTTTGTTTTCTATCCTAAGACATGCTTGAAGACAGTTAATGGATGACAGGCAAGCTTTATAAATTCAATAAAGTTCCAAATGTAGCAAGATTTATGGTCAATCCTAGAATAGGAAAAGGGTATCAGGTGCTTTTCTTTCACAGAGAGGATATCTCCTTTTGTGAACATGATTCGAACTGGGATTAGGAGTTTTAGGAGATTCATGAGAATTGATACATACCTCAACAAATTTGTTAAGATTCTGCCAAGCCATTATCTATGCTACGGATTCTCCGTTTTCCTTAATATTGTTTGTACTGATATTCATATTTTTTCTTCCTACCATAATTGTTCCTCTTTTTTATTGTCACTCTCCCCCTAAAGACAAAACATGCTTGAGTTTATACCATTCTAGATAATCATGCTTCTTCTAATAAACATTGACAGTATGTGTATTCTTATGGCAGTGTGTGAATGAACCGAGATTGAGGACTTGTAGAATCTCCAAGAGTAGAATCCCTAAAAGATAAAATAGGATGCTATGTTATGTCATACTAAACATCATTTAAGTTTAATCAACTAAGTTACATAAAAATTTGTAAATTGACTTATGTGCATAGTTAATAACCATTTGGAAAATTTTCCTCATAGATTAATTGATTTCTCAGGGTTAAGGAGAAACAAAGATGCAAGTCATAGAATGAGAAATTGTTATGTCTGCAAATATGAATGTTGATAAAGGCAAATATGGATATACATGTGAACTGTTGAATAAGAGTATGATAACATGATAATGAAAATTTTGATAAACAAGGAGTAGTGGTAATGTAAGCAGTTTAACTGATGAAATTTAACTTAGGATACTGATTGTTCTTGTGGAGATTAATGGGAGTATGATTACTTGCATTCTCTCTTATGAACTTATGAGTTAGTGAAAATATGGTATTATTTTTTAGTTTTTACCTGAAGTTGAAATCTCAGATGGATGATTAGGAACAAAAGGCTCCTTTGATTAGAAAAAAACTTCCATTCCTTAACATTATTTTGATTGATCTCTTTAGTTTAACCTCATGTCATTAAGGGGAATCTATACAAAACTGTTTCCTTGAAAATTTCTCTATGTTGTAAGTATTTCCTTAATTTCATCCAAAATTGATTCTAGCTTTTCAATGTGAAAACCATACTTTTACAATTAATGTTGAGTAGTCGGCAATGTCATCTTGGAGATAGATGAAATTGGGAGCTTAGTGTTTAGTGATGTAGGAATTTTTTTAATAACAACATAGGACACTTTTATTATTAAAAGTCAAAGATCATTTGTAATACAAAATAGTTGGGAAAATCAACAAACCATAGATAAGGAGGGCCAAGGTCATGGGTTCTTTGTGCCATCTCATATGCAACAATTGATGGATGACAAGCAAGCTTTATAAATTCACTAAAGTTCAAAATTTAGCAAAATGCATGGTCAATTCTAGAATAGCAATAGGATATTAACTGTTTTTCCTTCACAAAGAGGATATCTCCTTTTGTGAACATGATTCGAACTGGATTAGGAGTTTTTGGAGATTCATGAGAATAGATGCATACCTCAATGTTAATACTAAAAGATTCATCTGATGGCATGATTGTATTGTCAGGGGAGGTACTAGATTTAAGAGGCATAATCCTAATATCTTCCTTTCTGCTAGAATGTCCTTTCTAAACTCAAATCTCTCACCATTAGCTAGTTTCTCAAGTCTTTCACAATTATTTTTAATTTAATTTTCCTCCAAAAATTTGTTATGATTCTGCCGAGCCATTTTCTAATGCTACAGATTCTCCGTTTTCCAGTTTTTTGTACTGATATTCATAAATTCTTTTCTCCCTACGATAATTGTTCCTCTTTTTTTTTTTTGCTTACTCTACCCCTAAAGAGGGAACATGCTTCTTGCTTGAGTTTATACCATCCTAGATAATCATGCTTCCTCCAACAAACATTGAGGACCTGTAGAATCTCCAAGAGTAGAGTCCCTAAAAGATAAAATGATCTAGAAAAAGTAGAAGAATTATTAACTAGTAGCCAAAAATCACAAAATTAGGAAACAGGGATAATATTAGACTACTGGAATATCAAGTTTTAGGATTGAATTTTGGCTAGGATTGTTGAAATTTCAGATTTTGTATAGCTGAAATTATTAACTTTGATTGCTGAAGTCATTACTCAGAAATTTAGTTTAAGAAACTAAAGATATATCATATTGTGGTTTCCTTAACGATGTATATTTGTTTGTTATATTTTTAGTTGTATGTGTCTACCTATTGAGCTGTTAAATTGGAGACAGTTACTATAATGATGGAGCAGTTATCTCCTTCAAAATTCTAACTATGGTATTCTGGGGAAACAAAGAGGAACTGGCAAGAAGTTATTCACAAAGTTCAGTATCTGAAAACAAAGCATTCTTCTCTAATTAGCCCTTGACAAGTTTGAACAATAGGTAGAACGGAGACGAAAATCAGCAAACAAAGTCTCACCTTAAATCTAACCTTGGTTTTCTGATTAACGCCCATATCTCTTACAAGCAAGGAGCATAGTGATTCTTTAATTATTACCCTTAAGTTCTGACTGATATCAGCGTATGGACTGCTCTTACTATTGATGGCTAGGGATGATTTAGTGATTAGTATTGATCAAGCTATTTATTCTAGTTTCTTATGTAAGTTCTTTAACAGGCCAGGCAGTGATTGACTTAAGGTGATATTCTTGTGTTTATATAAGCTAAATAGCCAAACTTGAAGTAATGTCAGCCATAGGATTTAGAGTCATGTATGTGACATCTATTATTTTTGGTTAGATCTCAAAACGTTGCTTACATCTAGAAAGAATATTATTTTGTTTGGTCTTCCAATTTTTGTGTATTTATTTCTGGTACTGGCACTAGAATATATATATATATTATTTGTTTTTGAGAATTTACAGGCATTGGAATCTTCATAAGCTGTGACTTGGGTGGACATTGTTTTGGTTCATTCTTTCCTGCATCAGAGACCTCGTTTCAGTACCAAATAATTAGACCATAACTTTAGTTTAGTTAATCAAGTTTATTTGTTAGAGGCTTTTCTATGTTGAGGAAAAGATATCTCATGCAAAGTATGGCGTAACAGTATATACTGACAATTATATGAGTTATCTATTTATGAGGATTACCATTTTCAAGACCAATTTCAAGTGTTATTGATGTTAGGTAATGACTTCCTTATGGACTTAAAAGTATTAAAACACTTTTCTTTTAGAGAGGTACTCATTCTTTTCTTGGAAGTTGCTGCAATGAAGTGCACTGGCTTTTATTGCAGTTGGATGTGTGCATGTGAATGGTATGCATGATATTATGCGACATTTTATAAATTTATGGAAGGTTCCTCCACTTGAAAGGGTAGTAAGCATGTAAAATTCCTAGGGGATGCAACATTTTTACTCAGTTTTTGATATAGTTATGATTAGTAAAATTTTCATTTGTAGACTTTGATTTGCAATAGGTCTAGGAAGTCTGCTGATAAAAGGTTATTCATTTGTTCTATGCTAGGCTCTGAAAGTTATTATTTCAATGTTCCCAGTCTAAGACAGCTTTCTTGCAATTTTTGTTGATTTTGTTTTTACAGTATTTCCCTTCCAGCACTTGGTTTTGTATGATTATTACATGCTTCTGTTTTTGGTGTCTTGTTTGCTTCTTGGTCAGTGTGATCATGTTGTGTGCCTTATTTCTGAAGGAGCTTCTTGGATGGCGAACCCTTAAGCTGTTATTCTTTATTTCTTTTTCCAAACATTTTCATAAGTATGCTCATTTGTGAGATGCTGGCGAGATTTGTCTTCTAAGTTTTTACTCCATGCTCACACTTCTCATTTCATAAATGTCATCTGCAGGTGGTATTTTGGGTATGTATCCTTTTACAGAGTCTGACCTGTTCTCCTGAATCTTTGGATCTTCAATGTTCCGCCTTAACGGATGATTCTGCTATGTTGTTGATGTTGAATTATAAAAACACTTCTTTTTTTTTACGAATTATATAGTACCATGGCATTGGCATTCATCTTTACGTCCTTGGTTTCTATACCCCGAAGGTCAACAAGCAATCTCCATAGAGCAAAAAAATGAGAAGGGAAGTTTACAGATAAATGAAAGTGGAGGAGGAGAAGAAAATCCAGGCAAAACACACTGGAACTAAAAAAATTTCTCAGCTAATGTGGGGGTGCTAATTTTCTTATTCACCTAGGCTTTGGATGCTGCAGTCCTTCGACATACAATACGTAGTAAACAATGTGTTTGGGGACTGCTTACCAGAAAGTTGTAAAACCTGCATGTGCAACTGTATAAATGTTTATTTGTTTATTGTAAAACCTAATATTTATTTGTTTATTTTGTACTTCTCCTGGGCTAATTGGAATATCGGCTAAAATGCATGCATGAACGTGGTATGTTGTGCTTTCAGGAGATCCTACTCTAATTGTTTTGAGGTATAAAATGTTGTTATGAGGTGTGCCAGTTGATGTATATACTTTTCTGGGCACTTCTTGTCTTATGAGTAATTGTTTGGTGCTCTAATATTGATCTTTATAATGCTGAAAAATCCCTTAAAGCAGCTTGATTTGTAGGGCAGTTTAATCCTCTTGACATTCCATACTATATGATCGACAAAGAGTGTTTGTTTGTGGAGCCTTTACTCTTGCTCCTCTGTGATCTCTTCTCCGCTCTTTGAAATGGCATGTTGAATTCCTCATGACCAATGTCAGCATCCTTTCTGGCTTGGTTGCATGGTGATTGATTGTCTGTTATAGGAGTTTCTGTACTGGTATGAATGATTGGTGAAGAATCGAGTCTGTTATTCTTGCTAGAAGAATCTGTTTTGGTTTTTTCAATTAAAGGAGAGAGCTCAATTGTGGGATCTGCAGATGATGGATGTAAATTATCAATGGAGGATACTGTTTTTATGTCTGGAGTAACAACAACTATATTATTAGGACTCAAACACTTCTGTTAAAGTCCTTAACATTTGCAATTGCCTCAGTGTTGGTGTTAACCATTTCTTCACTTAATTCATTCCCCAAACTTTTCCGTGATGTTTTGGAAGTGACTTCTATTGTAGGAGATAGCTAGACTAACCTCTAATAGCTGGCTTACTTCTGATATCATAATAGGTATTTTTGTTGGAATTTCTTTGGTTGAGTTCCACACTTAACATTTTTGTTGGAAGTTCCTTGGTTGAGTTCCACGCTTAACATTTTTGTTGGAAGTTCCTTGGTTGAGTTCCACACTTACACATATACGAGCATAACTCACTCTCTTTTTCTTAGCAGTAGTTCATTAATAGAGGGGTTTTCTTATGAAACTAGCAAGGGTATTCAATCCTTGTATAATCTAATATTCCAGTACATTATGGAAATTAATCAATAGAGGAATGTTCTGAAATTTGACAGACTCTAGCTTCAAACTAGATTGTCAATTCTGCAAAAATAAAAGTTGATTCTCAACATGCCAAGACTTTCCTCTAATATTTTGTGAGCTTGAGACATTGAAGTGAACGTGAATAAAATGAGATTTTCCTCAATTAAAAGCACATTTGCCCAACCTTTGTTGTGCCAAACTTGATGAGCCCATATATGAATACTTAGAAGGGGCGGAGCGCAACTAGGTTAGCTTCCTAGCTACGTGCTCCCTGCTCTAGTACTTCAATTTCTGGACATATTATGAGTTTCTCATCTATTACCTTTGGGGGGGATTGAAGTTGAGACTTATACCTTGGTTATCCTCGACTACTTTCTTCCATCCTTTTTGGGCTAGTGGCTTGAGGGAGTTGGTGTCTAGTGGGCTTGGTTTGTTTGAAGTGCAGGAAGGATGCGGATTGAAGTTGGGAATTCATCCTTCCCATTGGCAAAGTCTGTATTTTCATAAGCCAAAGCCATAAATAGAAAGAAATAGCTTTGACAGGTATGAAAGACTAAAAAGGTTGTTGGTGTAAATTGGAAAGGAACGTTGGCGGGAAAGGGTGTATAGTGCCCCTTGCAAGCTCTGGTTACCCCAAAAGAATCAACATAAGTGGTGGATGAGAAATCTAAAGAGTAAGCAGATGAAGAAGAAGGGAAGGAGAAAGAGAAGTGTTATACGTGTTGGTTTATGCCCTACAGCCAATCGCTTTGGTTGTAGTTTAGTGACAAATTATTTAAAGGCATTCTTTATCTTGT
>JANKOD010000192.1:19661465-19671911 GCA_026284645.1 Erythroxylum acuminatum
TACTGCTAAACAACTCCTACTGCCAACTAGCTAAACAAACTCCTACTGCTAATAGGATTCCTAACTAAGTAAGGATTTAGAATCCTTAATAAAACTGCTAACTAGAATTCCTAACTAAGCAAGGATTTAGAATCCTTAATAAACTCCTACGAATGCATCCATAACAAACTCCTCCATCACTTGTAAGATTAGATCTATTGAGTTTTTCTTCGCTCTGCAAAACAAGAGCAAGTCATCTGCAAAAGCCAGGGGTGCAATCTTCATACCATTACATCTACTATGGAACTAAAATTCTGGGGGTCTCCGAATATTGCTCGCAAGGAGTTGACAAAACTTCCATGCAAATTACAAACAGGTAAGGGGATAAAGGGTTCCCTTGCCTTAAGCCCCTCCTTGCTTTAATCAAGTTTGTAGGTTCCCCATCCACTAGAATTGCCACAGAAGCAGTGATTAACTTCCCCAGGCTTGCTCTCAGTCTATTAGCTAGTATCTTCATGATAATTTTGTATAGGAAGTTAAAGCAGACAATTGGTCAGAATTGTTCTAGCTTCTTTGCATTACTGTGTTTAGAAACAAGGCAGATAAACATTTTACTCCATTCCTTGAGGAGTGTACCTTTCTCAAAGAACTCTTCCACTGCTTCCACCGCTTCCACCATTTCATCCCCTACAATATCTCAATGTTTATAAAAAATCTCCCATTGTATCCATCCAGTCCTGGGGATTTATCAGGGTTCATTGAGAAAGCCACATTTTTTATTTCTTCCGTTGTTATTTCCCTAACCAACTCCAACTTGTCCTCTTCATCAAGCGTTTTAACACTTGCTAGGATCTCCACATGTATGGCCCTTGTTGTCATTACAGTCCCATAGCACCTAGTAAAATACTTTAAGACAACCCCCTTCTTACTTTCTAGGTCCTCATGGATCTATCTAGCTTCATCTTCCAACATTTTGATAGAATTTTCATTTCTCCTGGCTGAGACAGAACTCATAAAATACTTGGTACATCTCTCACCCTCCATCTAAATCATTCTAGAATTCTACCTTAGTAGAGTATTGGTGCTAAGCAATAGTTGATTATACTTTTCCACAAGTGCATATTCCTCTTTTCTCATTTGCAGATCATCTGGTCCTTCCAGTAGTCATTTCTAACATTTCTTTAGCTCCTCCAAAGCAGCAGCTTTACCTTTAAACTCCAGTTGCACAGTTTCTCTATTGAGCAATTCGAATTTGGTTTTCAAGGCTTTTAGCTTTCATACTAAGTCGGTAACCCTTTGATCCTAAAACCATCTTCTGCATCTCCATGCTGAGTTCTGGGTTATCCATCAAGTGATTGAATATCCTATATGGGGCCTTCCTCTTCCTGTCATCTGTTGACAAGTCGACTACTATCGGGCTATGATCTAATACAGCTGGATCATCAAACATAGCGCTACGTGTAGGGTATTTTTCTATCCATTTTCCATTAACCATACATTTGTCCAACTTTCTCAACAAAAACCATTCCCCCGATTGCTTATTGTTCTAGGTATAAACGTTACCATACCATTTCAGATCAGCCAAACCTGTCCTCTCCACTGTTTCCTAGAGTCTTCGATGACTGTCCATGGATATCTCATTGAAGTACTTGTATTCTCCAGCTCATTCCATGCATGTTGTCTCTGGAATTTGTGGTTTGCTGCATACATCATAGTAATTGCAATCATTATCCCAGTAGCCTTGATTAAAACACCACAATGTATCAATTGGTCATTTTCAAGTTGCTTTCCAACTTCCACTTTTTGAGGATTGAAGCCGATTATCACTCTCCCATTGAAATGATGATCATGATTGTTTTACCCGCCATCCTTTATCTAGGAACCATAAACTCTTCTCCAATTGCTCCCTCTTTATTTTGGTTTCCAATAAACCAACAAAATCTAACTTCTTGTTCTTAGTAAATTCCTAAACCGCAAGTTGTTTATTCAGGCTATTGAGGCCATTAACGTTCCATGCTGCTACCCTTATCATTTCTTTTTTTAACCTGTCTTTCTCCTCCTATACTTCATATTCAAACCCACAGTTATGGATGTTATTTCACTTTTGGATCCAAAAGTGACACCCCTTTCCATCACTGGAGTGCCAATTGTCTCTGCCTCCTGTCCTACTCCCTTATCCCCCATAGTCTGTGTTACCTTCTTGGTCATACTAGTTCCTGCCAAATCCATGAACAAATCCCCATTGCCTGACCCTTGATTGTCCCCCTCTATTTGTGCTACAAGCCTTGTCATAGTACTCTCCACTTGATTCTTTTCCTGTTTCCCATTCCCTACCACTCG
The DNA here is from genome assembly GCA_026284645.1 of Erythroxylum acuminatum. NCBI lineage: Eukaryota > Viridiplantae > Streptophyta > Magnoliopsida > Malpighiales > Erythroxylaceae > Erythroxylum > Erythroxylum acuminatum. Next base: position 19,663,785 of record JANKOD010000192.1, read on the forward strand.
AATCTCCTCCTAATTCACGTTTTGGGACTTCTGCTCTCCAAGTGATGCCTCTCCCTCTATTAGGGCACCCTTCTCTTGCCTCAAACATCCCTCATTCACCGCTATCTCCTCTTACTTCTCTTTTCTTTTTTGAACCTGCTTCTCTTCCTTCATCTTTGGCCGCCAAATATATCTAACTCCTATTGAATCTTCTACAAGTTCTCCTTGCTCATCCAACCTCATGATTCTAAGGGAATCCGAAAGCTTCCTTGATATATCAACATCAACGCAAACTCTAGCAAACCCAATCCTTCGCATTAAGGCAGTGTTCTCATCTAACCCTAAGGGTTTTCCAATTTTACTGGCAATATAGCTCATACCCTCTATAGACCAATACTGTGGATGTTCACCCACAAAGGAATTGGTTGAAGCTTGCTCCTATTCATGTTGCAACTTCTTAATAAGAATTGGATGCCCCATTATGTGCCAAGTGTCAGAAGATTCAGTTAATCAATCATTTGCCAACTTGCCGATTTAGTTACCTTATTTGTTAATGTAATTAATGTATTTTATATGCTTTCCTATTTAGATAGTCAAAACTAAATTAAAGGAGCTGACAAATCTCCTCCTTTGTATATTCCTTATTTAGGTAGGACTCCTAGTGTATATATGTAGATAAACTCTTCTCTAATAATACACAGTTTTTATCATACACAAAATCCTTTGCATTAACACCAAGGCCCTACTTCCAGCACTTTATGTGCATTTTCTTTGGTGTTGAATTTGAAAACAAAGAGTTCGTCTTCGTTTACCATTATATTCACCAACCCCATGTTCCTCCATACAACATTCACCCACTTGCTAACAATTGGAAAAGTTAACCGCTTCTCTAGAAGAAAAACCTAGAAGAGATGTACTCCACTTCTTAGCACCTTGCTATAGGAAATCTTCGGAGCTTGGATCGGTTGTCCCCATCAGATTCCACATATCATAGTTTGCCTAGGTCCCCAAAATCCCTTACAATGGATATGTAGATTTCACCTTCTCCGATTCCTGTTGCTTCCTTTAGACACTAACTCCTAACGGTGGGAAGTCTGCTCCATTTAAGGCTGGGATTTCCAAATCAGCTTGGGGAATGGGTTGGGTAGAAACGGGAGTTTCCATTTCCATATGGTGTGAGGTAAGGTTCGGTGAGTAAACTAGTATAGCATGGTAAGGTAGGAGAGGGGTGAGTTTGAGGCTATCGGATGGGTGAGGAGAATGTGAAAGATCATGGAAAGTTACAATACTTCTTGGGAATTGAAGTTACAAGATCAACAAAAGGAATCTTCATTTCTTAGAGGAAATACATTCTGGATCTTTTGGATGAAACCAGTTTGTCGGGATGTAAACTAGCAAAATCACCCATTGAAAGCAATCATAAGCCGCAAGCAGGAACTGAAGAATCTGTTGATAAAGGTAGATATCAGAGATTGGTCGGTGGGCTTATCTATCTTTCTCACACCAGACCAGACATTGCTTATTCAGTTAGCTTGGGAGCTAGTTTATGCATGATCCTAGAGAACCTCATCACCAGACTATCTTTCACATTTTGCAGTATTTAAAGTCAGCCCTAAGAAAACGTCTTCTTTTCTCAAAACATGGTCATCTTCGAATTTAAGCCTTTATAGATGCAGATTGGACCAGATCTTTAGATGACAAAAGATCCACCTCTGGCTATTGCACACTTGTGGGAGGTAACTTGGTCACTTGGAGAAGCAAGAAAAAAGTGTGGTTGGAAGATCAAGTGCAGAAGAAGAATATAGAGCTATAACTCAAGGTGTCTGTGAACTTTTATGGCTGCAGAAGTTGCTAGCAGAGTTGAAGTTGGCTGAAGAAGACACGCTATCATTATAGTGTGATAACAAAGTTGCAATCAGTATTGGTCATAATCCTGTTCAACATAACCAAACGAAGCACATCGAAATTAATCGACATTTTATCAAAGAAAAGTTAACTAATGGTGTCTTGAGCTTGTTTCATGTAACATCGGAAAAACACCTAGCTTGATATTTTCACAAAAGGACTCAATAGTCGAGCCTTTCATACCGTAGTCTGCAAGTTGGGCATGTGTAATATTTTTGCACCAACTTGGTGGGGGAGTTTTGGTTATTACGTATAATTAAGGTAGAAGTGTATTTTCCAATATATATATAAAATGTATAGGTTTTCTGTATATAAACCTAACTGCAGTCTTATGTTTAACATAAGTATGATGATAAGATTATCGCTTTCACAAATCTTCAATATGTCACTTCAAGAACCAAATCAAAAATGTTTTTCATGCATGGGAAATGAAGCATTGAAAAATCGAAACATAATTGAATTGGTATTATGGAAATAAAACAAAGTTTAACTAGAAGAACATAGATAATTGAGGAAGAAATGCACAGAATGAAAGGACACACCTGGAGCCAATTATGGAATCCTGAAACTTCTTCCTCACCTTGCTTGATTTCTCCCACAAAAACATGCTCAAACGCAGAAGACGATCCAGAGGTACCACCTCGACTATATAGATCAAACCAGAGGCTTGTCAAAATTCTCTTGAAATCTTGTTTATCTTCAGACACAATACCTTTGGATATAAGATAATTGTGAAGATATTTAACAGGTGAGCTTCTACTAATTTCTTCTACAAAAGCAACTTGCTCGTCCCTCTCCTTAGATGTGACAACTTCTTTATATCCTTGATAGGGGTTGTAATTATCCAAAAGAGAACAGAAACGAGAGAAAGTAGGCTTCCTGAATACATCTTCACTCACCCAGCTAAATAGATTTCCTTTAGCCACATCTTCCTTACAATAGACCTTCTTCCCTTCACCAACATCAATCTCATAATCCTTGCCAGGTACAAGACGGTTCACGTCAAGTTCCCATAGCCTATTACAAGCTTTTGATAGGTCTTGAAGCTCCTCCTTTGAAGCTGTTAAGTTAGCAATAATTTGGAGATCTTCAGAATATTCTTGTTCACTTGGAGGTCTTTTATAGGTTTGCCAATGATCCATCTGAACCTGTCAATAAGCATTTTAAAGTAGGTTGAACGCCACATTCATGCCCTTCTTTCCCCTCCCAATCTCAAATAAACTACAATCTATATATTAAATTGAGAAAATTAAGTTTAGAATTCACCAATATGATGAAAAAGCAAAAGCCTATCAAATTTCAGTGCATCCTAGAATCAATGCAGTCTATTTGTGATTGTTTTTTAAACTATTTTTTAGGTCAAACGCAATCTTGTTAAAAACATAACGAATTTCAGCATGAAATAGTATTTCTAAAACCATGATTTTGGAATGCAGCTCCCTCAAAACCATTGTTTCATAGAACAAATTTACATGTTTCTTTAAAACCAATTTAAGACAAGTCTTTTCAACACAAATAATATATATCCAAATCTATTCTTGATAATGCTCTATTATGCTTTACGCATAAGAATACTATTCATCTTTTCGGGTCATTATAAATAATTTTGCTAATAGAATACTTTTATCTAATGTTCTAGGTTTAGTTTTAACAAAATTTAAAGCATTCTTCAAAATGATTACCTAACACTTTATTGCTCTTATTCATAGCAATTCTACAAATAATAGTTTTTCTACAACAATACCAAAAGGGCTACAATCATCAACAAAAGCTGATTGATAATTAATGCATTTACATATCTCTCTCTTTAAGTTCTCTTTCACAAACCTACCCAAAAACAAAAGATACAAAATGAATCTGATACGGTTGAGCACTAGACCCAACAATGCAGTTGAGGAGTAGATTATATCGTGGCTACATTCTAGAAGTGGTGGAGAATCCACAAAGCAAAATTAAAGGGAAAAATAACAATGAATATAATGATAATACCTTTTTTGGTTTATTAGGGTGCTTTTTGCCCACAGATTCCCAACCATCATTACAACTTTCCCGTTCCTACAAGAGAATGTTATAAAGATATCATAAAATATCTATCTTTAATTTACAAATATTTCCCTAAATATTGTTAAAGGACATTTTATTTATATTAGAAATGAACTGCTTGACCAAACCTTTCCATGCCGTTGATTTTGATTATCCTTATATTCATGTTGCCAGTCACCTTCCTTCCTTCCATATTTTTCTTCACCATCCAAATCCTTGCACTCCAGAGAACAACACGAATTTTTAAAAGAGAACCATTTGTTTTACATAGAGTATAACATTAGATAGAAAAGGAAAGATTTGATATGACTTTTTAAACAGTTAGGTTTCAAAAAATAATAAAATGTAGTATGATTCCAATAAATTAATCAGTGAATATATATATTAAAAAAGAAACCACCTTTTGTGGTCGCCTTGATAAATTTTCATTCCCCCACTGCTCATTTCTTTTTGGATTCTCATCCTGTGAACATTTGTTTCTCAAAAAACTAATAGGAACCAATTGAAACATAAAGTACTCCTTCAAATTCCAAATTTCAACAATGAAAAAGAAAGAAATGGCATCACCAAATTGTCCCATTGGTTCGAAGTCAGGAAATTGCCAGACTCTTGGGGATCTTTGTCTGACACCACCTACGTATTTTAGAAACATCTTTGTCGGGTTAAAAAACGTAAACAATTGGATGCAATCCGAAATAGTAGTGAAATTAACAGTGAGTGATTTGAGTAATGTATGCAACTGTAACCTGAGCCCAGGTGGATCTGGAGCGCTCATCTCGTGATTCATCGGGTTGATCGTCCCCATGGCCAAGTGCTACGTCCAACAATCCCTTGATCAGACCCTCCATTTCTGTTACTGAGAGCAAGCAAATAGAAACCCGTCACTTTCTATCTATATACAAATATACTGGCACAGAGATCACGTAACATACTGGCAACGACTCCTTAAATTAAAGAGGTAATTAAGTAAAATCAAAACAGAACGAAGGACAGTTGTCGGCCACACACGTTGACAGCAGAAGTTTCGTGTCTAAAATTTAGACCTGTTTCTTTGTATTTATATTTTAAATTAAAAAATAATTTTACTTTTTTTAATTTTTAGTTTTAATTTCTTCTGATTCTCGCAAATTAAAGTATAAAAAATATTTTATTTTTTGTTTCTATTTTATAATATAATTTATTATTAACTAAATAAATATGATTTAATTTATTTAATATTAATTATTTATTAAAAATAATCCACTTTCTATATTTATCTGATATATAATTATTAAAAATTAACAATCAAATATATTTTATTTTATTTAAAAATCATATCATAAAAATAGAAGTGAAATCAAACTGCCTTTAAAGTTTAAAATGATAATAAAATTAAGAAGTTTATAAGTTCCAACAAAATTAATTAAGCAAACAACAACCAAAAATTAGAAGTACAAATTCTAAAATTACAAAAGATATCTTAAGTCATGGATGTTCTCATTTTTTGTTGCCAGATTGAGAAAATAGTTGTTAGGTCATTACATATGAATCAATAGCTATATGTGATTATATATATATATATATAATGTGCAATTAATTTACAATTATTTTATTTTGCTTTATGTACTAATATTGTCTTGGTTTAATCATTTATGCTGCTATGTTTCTAGGCAATAGAGAAGATGTTGCCTTGGAGTGAGCTTTGTAAGGAATTAGAGAAGCTTTTAAGTGAAAAAAAAAATGAAGAAACACTCATTTTAGTTGAACAGGTAATTTGCTAGCTCAGGTTCTCTCAAATAAGCCTGGGGTGATACATAGTCTGATGCACATACTGAAAGAAGGTTGTGTGGCAGAGAGAAGAGAAGCATAAAGCTATAATTTCTAAGACACAGACTGATACTTCTAGAATTTTGATAAAAGGATACACAACTTAAGCCGTAAAAGTGTCTAAACCCATGTCCCTTTCAGAATTTTAACATAAGGGTACATAGTTCAATCCTTAATTTTGGTTATCTTTTTCGCTTTCTTCTATTCGTAACCTAGGGTTAGTCATCAAGAGAGAGAACAAACCCACCCTGTTAAGCCAAACTTTGTGGACATCTTTGATAAAGAAGAAGATTGGAGATCATCCCAGTATATCAAATTTAATTAAAATTTCACCTAGAGATCTTTCAACCCTGATCTCATTTGTTTTGTCACTCATATTTGATGTCTTTTTGTTTCATCACTCATATTTGTTTGTGCAAGAATTATGTGTAGCTAGTTTATTTATATGTTAAGGATAACTATAACTATTATTTTTGTTATGAATTGATTCAATTTTATTTATGAAGTTTATTTTATTTTTGTAAAACATCTTTAAATATTCTTTAAGTAGATATAACTCAAGTTAGTGATAAGATATGATATTAATGCATTCATGGACGATTCGAGAGAACTTGCTTGTAAGTAGATCATAAGTTAAATTTTAGGAGTTTGATTGTGATAGTATGTATCCTATCAAAAACTATGTTAAAGATCACTAGGTAAGTGCATCTATCATTCTTATAACATAACTTAGGTGAATGCGAATGTTAATCCTGGAAGGACTACAATTACTACTGTTAAATATCTTTTTATTATTTAATTTAACAAAATGAACAGTTGATTTTAAAGTCAAAATTAACCAAAACTAATCTAATATATCAAACCAAATCAATAAATAAGAATAAAGCAATCAATAGATAAATAAGATCTATATAAGAATTTCCCGATAACCTTTCTGTGCTTAGATTTAACTTGATTAAATGGTTAACCCTAATTTCTTAGACAGGTGGAAAATTTAAAGTGGCAACTATTTTTTTAAAAAGTCATTAAGCATATATCCTTAAGTTTATTGATTGAATTAACTTTCTAATCCAAACCCCTAAACACATTAACTTGTTCTATGAATTTTCATTATAAATTTGACTCTAACTCATAAGATTTATATAGTCCTATCTTTAGGATTCCATATAACTTTTATAGTTCATGTCATAGTCTATTCAAACATATAATTTCTTAATCCATATAGATGAAATCTGAAATAGAATCAAAATGGTAGCATATTTTAATTCAACACAATATAAACATGAATAATTTATGATAAATCTTAAATATTTACTAAATTAAGAAATCAAATATAGCTTTAGGATTCATTTCATCTAGTTCTATATCTCAATTTATTTCATACTCAAATAATGAAAAATAATAATAAACAAAAGAGAACGTGTTGTGATAGAAAATAAATAAAACAAGACAAAAAAATAATACTAAGGAATTACTAAGGCAAGTGCACGGATCATTTCTTATAATATAGTTTAAGTGAGTTGAGTGTTGATCTCACGAGGAATGAAATCACTAATACTAACTATTTTCCTATTATCTAATCTAAATAAGTGAATAATTAAGTGAAAAATAATTAAAAATAAAATAACAATTTGGGATCACTAAAACAAAGTAATAATCAAGAATAAACAATCAATTGATAAATAAGATCTAGATAAGAATCCCTTTAGAACTTTTGTATGTTTGAATTTATCCTAGTTCCGTGATTAACTTTAATTTTTGGAACAATAGGAATTTCAAGGTTACAATTACAGTCTCTTCATCAAGATATACGATCCATATTCTTAAGCATCTTTCACAAAAAGTTCTCTAGCATCAAAAGTCTCTAAGAATGCATTAATACAATATATGTGAATTCCTCTGACAACTTTCCTCCTCACTTAGAATAATCATGCAGTTCTATCTTTAGTAACCCATTCAACCCTTATTATTTATGTTATGACCTAATTTATAAATATGAAATGTTATGTCTATTACTTTAATCCAATATATGAATTTGACATTGGATGTTCTATGATCATTACTTTAATTCAAGTGAACAATAAGCACAAATAATTCTTAAGAAACCAACATCGTCATTAAACTAAAGAAATCAATTCAAAACACAATCATTATATGATTCATCCCACCTAAATCTATATTCCAATTAGTTAATATTAAAACAAAGAAAATCTACAATCAACAAGAAAGAAGTTTGAACTTTCATGGCTTAACTCTTGAACATTCTTCATAAATCTTGACTAATCTTCTTGTTTTGCTCCAAGATTATTTTCTTCTTCATCACAATAACTTTTCCATTACATCTTATTGTTTCTACACATCTTAAAAACTCCCTTCCCCCAACCCCATCGCCCC
>JANKOD010000192.1:19672011-19684319 GCA_026284645.1 Erythroxylum acuminatum
CAACCCCATCGCCCCCCTCCCCCGTTGGTTTTTAGCTACTTATATCTTTAAAACATGATACCCTATAATCTTCACCTAGCATCTTATTTATTTCTTAAGACATCATTCTTGAATTTTTACATATAAATCACTAATAATATGGGGTAGGACACGAGTATATTTCACCATCATATTAAAGAATATGAGTAGAAAATGGTAGGATATCATTGATAGTGGAGAAATAGAACACTTCCTTGTTAAACATGACTATAATATAGGAATGTGTTAGTGCCATCTTAGTTAGGTATAACTCTCCCAAAAATAAAATATATCATAATTGGACATGGGAGCAACACAGTACCATGATGGTACTATGTTTTGATTCCTCATCTTAAAATCTACCAAATTTGGTCAAACTTGGCTCAAATCTTCCTTAAATTTACTTCTTCTTTATTGAGGGATAGAAATAAAATATGTCGTTTTAAGTATGAAATCCTATTTTAAAAAAAACTCAAAAACTGAACAAAATGTTTTAAACATTCATGTTAAAAATATAATCTATTAGAATATGTCAAATTCTCCTGCATTTAAGCATTTACTTGTCCTCAAGCAAATCAATTTCATTACTTTTAACTAAATTAGGTGGCAATTCTAGGAAAGTATTAAATAACTCAAACATATCGATCAAGATCCTACACTACTTATTCAATTACAAAGTTCACAAATTCTTAGGCATCTAACTACTTACATCAAATGATAAATAACTTCAATTCAATCCACAAAATTCAACTTAATACATAAAATGAGCATACATAAGAAAATTTCTTCAACTTTCAAACATGTCTATATCTCTTATTGAAATAAAACAAAACACAAAATTTAAACTATACAAGAATATTTAGAACTTATTTCAAATGTCACATAACCTTTTGATGTGAGAGTAAATATCTTGTCATGAATACTCCTTGTTACTTAACTAGGTCATTGTTTCAAATGGCTACTAGCACCACTCTTTAATTTATTTTTTAATTTAGGTTGAAGCCAGTAAAGAGAAATTATTTTATGCTTACTTATTCACACACTTTTCTTTCTTTTCCTTATTTGCATAATAATGAAACATTTAAGTTAATAAATATACAAATTATAAAAAAATAATTATGATGCAAATCAAATTTATATTCACCAAACTAATGAAGCAAATTGAACTCAAATCAATCATCAATGCTCATGGATATTTAGCTAAACACTTCAAATCATAACAATAATCACATGTATAGTGAAGTATCTCAATCAACATGCTTTCAATTTTAAATTTTTAAAAAAATTGCTTATTAAGTTAATCCTAACAAGATTGATAACTATGGTCAACTAAATCCCTTCCTCAAACTTAAGTTGTACATTATTCTCAATGTACATTACATGTAAAAATAATGAAAATAATAAATAAACAGGGGGATAAGCAGATAAAATAGGAGAACTAATCCCTTATATAACATAAGATAATAGTGCAAATCTTATTGAATTTCCTCATTCTATTTCCTATTAAATTATTATCTTACATAGTTATGTTATCTAACTAATTAAGAAAAAATTAAAAATAGGATAAACAGCGAGCCTATCAATCATAGATGGGGGATCCAATGTAGGTACATGGCGACAATCACCCATGAGTCATGATAAATAAATATTTGACTATGATTATATATTTAAAATGTTTTGCTTGATATTTTATAGTTTTATTGTATGTTTGGTACTTAATTTGCTCTAAGTACATTTGTAAGTTATATTTGCCTTCATGGACCAAAAGGACAAGAATTCAAATGAAATCGTGGCATGGAACAAATATTTGAAGTAACTAAAGACCTACACGACTGTGTATAGTGATTGCGTAGGTCTCTATAAACATGTGAAGATTAAAGAATTTGAGTTTTCGTCATGTGGAGTTACACGCTCATGTATCTTGATATACACAACTGTGTATGTTTCCGTGTAAGTTTTCCACCTATATGAAATAGCAAAATTAGGTGTTTTTAATTATACATGGTCTCCTACATGACCTTGTAAGTAATCACATATATCCCAAAAAACTCTAAATGTTAATATAAAAGGATATGAGCAGAGGCAAATTAGAAAGTAATTGAATTATTCGGCAATTTTGAGACATAAGACACCTAGAGAGGCAATGATTTTGGATCAAGGGACAAGGAAAATACAAAGAATATATCAAGAGATCTAGTAGATAGCAACATCAAATCTGAACTTGCAAGAAGATTCAATAGAAGGGAGAGAAATTTAGAATTATGATTTCTTTATTTTTTATTAGTTTTTCTTCATTTTTATCTTTGATTTCATTTTCTATAGTAACTCAGTGTGTCTAGTGTCTAGGTGGGTTAAACCCTAGTTTAAGATAATAATATGTTTTAATCATTTATTCAATGCAATTATATTAATTGATTTATTGCGCTTCAATTATGCATTTTATTCTTATTCCAATATATCCATAATATTAGTGTATGATTTGATTTCATATGATTGAGATTGAGAAATCTTCTAGTATGAATAGATCTACAATAATTGGAAGGAGTTGTATGCAAACGGAGAGATAGTCCGACATAAATCCTCTATATTAGGGCCAAACCTAATAACGGAATTCATAAATCAATAAAGCAATCCTAGGGGTTTTAACCAGAAAGATTTCTATTAATTAACTAATGGATTAATTGTTAATATACTTGAGAGAGTTATTAACATAAGATAGAAATTTCCACAGTCTAATAAATTATATAATTGCACGATAAAAGGTAATTATTTAATGATTCTTAGTGAATTCATCACCTAAACACTACTATTTGATGTTGACTTTTCTTTATATTCTACTTGTCGTGAGTTTAAAATTGTTTAATCTTAATTTAGTTTAATTGTTTAGTTAATTTTTAATTAAAAACTAAAAATCTTATTCTTAGGTTAAATAAAAGGATAACTACTAGTACTTATCGTCTTTATGGGATCGATTCGTATTTGTCTGTGTTAGCTATAGATACGTCATGTACTTGCGGTAAAATTAATACTTACCTTAACCCTAGGCCAATCAAGTTTTTGGCACTGATATTGGGGATAGTAATATTAGGAATACCTAAATTTTATTACTTTAGCCATTGTAATTGCTTTGTTTTATTTTTGTTTTTAAATTATTTTATTTTATTAATTTGTTTAGTTTTCATTCTTTTTGTCGATCTTGACTTTTAGTCAGTTTATGATCCGAAGTAATTCTAAGAGCTTAATTGACATTGATGTAGAAATTGAGTGAATAGCATGCAAAAACCTTCTTAGGACGTAATAGTAAGAGTTTGAGTTAGATTGTCAAATAGAGGACTTGGGTGGTCGAGTGGATACCAAAGAATTGCACAACGTGGCAGATCAATCGAGGACCATGTTTGACTACACTATACTAGACTTGACTAGAGCAGAGTCCAACATCTTGAGACAGTTTGTGAGTGTCAATAATTTCAAGATAAAGCTAAGTATTATAAAGATGGTGCAGTAGTTAGTCCAATTTGATGGACTTAGAGACAAAAAACCAAACGCATATGTATCTAATTTTTTGGAGATTTGAGATACTTTTAAAATTAATGGAGCTAATGATGATGCCATCAAATTATGGTTATTCCCTTTATTCTTTAAGGGGGAGGCCAAAAAATGGTTAAACTTGATGCCATAATCATCACAAACAACTTCGGAACATGTGGCAGGGAAGTTTTTATTGAAATATTTTCCACCAACTAAGATTGCAAAATTCAGGAATGACATCTCCTTTTACTCCCAAGCTCGAGTTGAATCCTTATACGATATATGAGAGAGGTTCAAGGAGATGTTGAGAAGATACCCACATCATAGTCTACTTCTTTGGATGTATATCCAAATTTTTTTATAAAGGGCTAACTTAGAGCATCAGACAGTCAATTGGTGCATCAACTAGGGGAATGCTTAATAACAAAACAACTAGAAGTGGCCCACGATCTTATTGAAGATATGGCTATGAACAATTACCAATGGTGCTCTTCTATAGTACGAATCAATAAGCTAGTAGGAGCATATGAAGTGGACGTAGTGGCAGAGTTAGTAAGCTAAGTGGAAGCCTTAAGAAGAAAGATCAATAAACTTACAGTGGCTCCATAAGGTCAAGTTATGCAATGTAAGGTGTGTGGCAAGATCATCAAGGTCAAGATTGTCAAGCAATACAACTCGAGCATGTGGACTATTTAGGGAATGCTCCTAGACCCCAAAATAATCCATATAGTAACCTGTACAATCTAGGATGGAGGAATCACCGTAATTTTCTTAAGGAAATTAGGGCCAAGTAAGAAATAACCCTCCACTCGGATTCCAACAGTAAGCACCTCAACCTAAGAAGCCTAGTTTGGAAGAGATGATGTTAAAAATTACTTAAGATTCTAATGAGAAAAATCAGAGGATAGAGGCTTTCATACACAACTTGGAGATTTAAATTAACCAATTGGCAATGATAGTAGTTGAAAGACCAAAGGGGAGTTTTCCAAGTACAACGAAACAAATCCTAAGGAACGTGTAATGACAATTACCCAGATGAGTGAGAAAAAGCTCCAAAAAGAGTCGAAGGTGACTATTGAGAGTCACATCAAAGCTGAAGGTGAACTTTAACTATAAAATTTTGTCATGTCATCCCATACCCTGCAAAAGTGAAGAAAGATTGGATGGATGCAAAGTTGGGTAAATTTCTTGATCTATTGAAACAAATCCAATATAACTTACCTCTTGTTGAAGCCCTTAGGCAGCTACCAAAGCATATGGAACTTTTGAAAGAGCTAATATCAAACAAGGAGAAATTGAACAAGTTAAAGACTACTACGTTAAGTGAAAGGAGCTTAAAAGATAAGAAAAGCAAACTACTAAAGAGACAAATGGATCCAAGGAGCTTTTCTATTCCTTATGAAATTGGTAGTTTAAAAATAGACAAGGCTTTAGCCAACCGAGGGGCTAGTATTAATATGATGCCTTTGTTGTTGTTTGAGAAATTGAGAATAGGAGAACTTAAACTAACTAGGATAAGTGTGCAACTAACTGATAGATCAGTAAAATATCCTAAAGGAATTGTAGAAGAATTTCTAGTTAAGGTTGATAAGTTTATATTCCTTACAAATTTTGTGAGTTTTAACATAAAAGAGGACGTAGAAGTGCCTCTAGTCCTTGATCGACCCTTTTTGACGACTGTTAAGTCAATAATAGACATGGATGAAGGCAATTTAACATTAAAGGTGGGGAATGAAGAGTTCATCTTTAGAGTAGCTAATGTCCTTAATCATGCCCTTGGAGTCATGGATGTCATTAAATCTAGTGATTCCTATAATATAATTGACATTTTGCAGGGCATTACATTTAAAAGTCCACCGATACCTTCACAAGAGGTAGCATACTTGGAAGTCATGGGACCTACGATAAGGCCATAAAAACATAATATGTACAAGCCACCTTGAGCTTACAAGGTATGTTGAGCTAATGATGTTAAACAAGTACTACATGGGAGGCAACCCATGAATTAGCTTAAGTTTATTTTACATTCCTTGTTATTTTATTTTTGTTTTGTTATTAGAATAGGATTTTATCTAGTTCAATGTGTTTTAGAATAGAACATTAAGCATTTTCACAAGATTATGCATAATTAGTGTGTTAGGGTATGCATGTTAATGTGTTATAACACTTAGTGCAAAATTTTTATGTTTGATCATCTAATTTTAAAGTTGCACATGATTACAAAGCTTTCTAGACATGTTGGTGTAGACTTACATGGTTAGAAACATACCCGTGTAAGTCCACAATACACTAAAAATGCCCTAATTCCTTATTCTTTCTCATTTTCTCTATTCTCTCTCACTCTCTACAGTTGTCCCTCCAATCTCCCATCCCAATTTTTGTGTTTTTCTACCAAATTAACGACACCCAAGTAAGCTTTCTTATTTTTTTTTCACTTGTTTATGCATGATTCATTGGATGTTTTGCATTATTTATAAAATCTTTGCCCAAAAATGACAACTTTAGGAATTTGGGATTTTATGAGAATTTTTGATAAAATTTTGTTAATAGTTGAATATTAACATTACCTATTAGTTTTAATGATTCACTTTAATGAATTACATATGCATTGGGTGAAAATTCAACTTGAATTGCTAAATTGTGCAATTATTGCTCACTAATTATTTAATTGTGATATTTTGCATGAAATTAAGGTTAATTAGTTGTTTTTGACATTGATTGAAGTTGGGTTTGTGTTTAATTGCATGTTTATTTTGATTTTTTCATGAATTTGATGTTTAATTTTATCAATTTTACATAAGTGCCAGATTACGTTTTTTAATTTTAATGATAGGGTCAAATTATTAATTTGATAATTAGGTTAATCTTAATTATTAATTATAATATTTTTAATTTTAAGTTTGTGATTTATTAGGATTTTAGTTAATTCGGTTTATTATATTTCATTTATTTATTCGTTTATTTAATTACTTTATATTATTTGCTTGTAATTTTATTAAATGTTTAGTTTTTCATTTTCTAGTACTTTTTCATGTTTAATTAATTAATGAGCATAATACATTTTAAGAGAGGGAAAAGGGTATTGCCATAATTTATTAGCAATTTTCTTCCATTTATTTTAAGTTATAAGGGCAATGACGAGACTATGGTGCCAAAAGGAAGTTCCATATAAGCGATAGTAAGGAGAGGAGTCAGCTAAACACCCAAGAATTGCTCACTCAGTGCATCCACCCAAGCGGCCTCCTATGCTACTCTTCAATGTGACAACATATGAAGAGCAATATTAGCAGTTAAAGGACAAGTCGTTCATTATAGGATGCCACAAAGACTGAGAGGCACTAGTTCAATTTGGTTGGTCTAATAGGTTCAAGTTTTGATTAATGTCGAAGCCTAGCCCAAGTTTTTTGAGATTGTGGAGCCCTTTTAATGGAAGTTGACATTAGAGACGCTCTCCAAATTCTTCATAGAAAATGAATGCCATGATTGGGAGAGGCTGAACATCATCTAGTTCAAGTTGTTTAGGGAGACGATTTGAATGAGCTATTTGGACTTCTCAATCACTATAGGCTTGTACGACATAGAATTTGTCGGGACACAAGAGTACCTAGACTTATGAATAGACTTCTTATACATGATGTCCTCCTGATAGTTCTAGGATATCATCAACAATGATGATTATTATTGATATTTGTTTAATTGATTGTACAATTATTCCATAACACTTAGCGATTAATGAAATGAAATTGCTTAAGATACTCACTTTAACTCATATGTGATTTTAGACACAATCAGAAGTAAAGAATTTAGAGCGAGTTGAAAGCACGATATTTAGGAATATTCAATTGTCTTCATAGAATAAGAAGAAGAAAACTAGAGCAAGAAGAAAACAAATTCAGTTCAAAAGAAGACAACAAAGAAGCTGCCAAATAAAACAACACAAGAGGATCAAAATGACAATGCATAAGGCAGCTGGAAGAGAAGCAAAAATAGTAGCAGTCCATGAAGAAAACGCCAGCAAGAGATGTCCAAGGAGCATAAACGTAGGCCAAAATGAAAGTAGCAGCGGGAAGCAAAGAAGTAGGAAATGGCAGCAGTCTATGAAGAAAATGCCAGCAAGAGATGTCAAAGGAGCATAAACGCAAGTTAAAATGACAGCAGCAGTAGGAAGCAAAGAAGCAAGAAACGACAACAAAAACCAGTAGCAAAACACACAAATAAGGAGTAGCAGAAACGCAGCCCAGGTGGATAGGAAAAGTAGACAAAAAAATGACGTAC
This sequence comes from Erythroxylum acuminatum, assembly GCA_026284645.1. Lineage (NCBI taxonomy): Eukaryota > Viridiplantae > Streptophyta > Magnoliopsida > Malpighiales > Erythroxylaceae > Erythroxylum > Erythroxylum acuminatum. The sequence goes on from JANKOD010000192.1 coordinate 19,679,833, forward strand.
AACAGAAATGCAAATGGTCAGGAGAAAACAATGACGTAGGTAGCATAGACAAGGAGCAGAAATGCAGTGCATATTGGGCTAAGAAAAGCAAAACACAAATGTGCAGTGGTGAAATGAAAAATAATAAAAGGCCAAAAAAAGAGGAACAAAATAGTAGTGAGAGTTTTAGGTGGAGTCTTCAGTAGGGGACATCTTTGGGAGCTTCGGGTGGCTATGGAAGCCCTCAATTGTGAGAGACCTATAAAGGGGTAGAAGTCCCAACGCCGGTTCGGAGATGACATGGACGCCAACATCTCGGTTAAGCATTCCTTCACTATTTTTGTCTTTAAAAATTGATTGTGTTATCCTATGCATATGGGTTTGGGTTTCATGTATGAATGATTGTGTTATCGTTATAGTCCAATTATTTATGTATGAACCTATTGGGTGTTGTGAAAAAATGAATTTAATGCATTCATTGAATCTTTTTATTACAAACCCATTGCTAGAATTTTGATATAATTCGTAATTGTTATATTTGAAATTCATTTGTAGCGACTAATGGTTCATAATCATTAGGGATAACATAACCTAGGTTAAATGATGCATCGTATGTGGTTGTTGTCTTGATTAATCAATTTTTCTAATTTGTAATGCTACTACCCAATTGAATCTAGAGATCGTATCCTAGGTTATTCGGTGGTGATCGTATCTCGATTAAACACTACTTAAGGAAAAATTCGGATTAATTATTAACTCACGATTAATAGTTGCTAGGAGAGGTTTGAAAACAACAAATCATTAAAATATGTTTAATTAGGGTGTAGGCTGAGATTTATCCAAAGAACCGGGTTCTTAACGAATTCTCCACTTTCATCATTTTTTTACATGTTTTCTTTAAATTACCATTGTTAGTTAGTTTAGCTTTATTTTATTTTCTTATTTTTAAAACCAAAACCCCCAAACCTAAATACCAATTATTTTTATTTCAATAATTTTGCACACACTCTTTGTGAGATCGACCTAGACTCACCACTGCTACAGTAATAGGTCTAGTTTATTTTGACTAGCGTTACGATAGGCTGACAATTTTGACGTCATTACTAAGGAGTGTGGTGCTTAGTTTTTTTTTCTTGATTTTAATTGGTGTTTACATATTTATTTGCAATTTGTTTCTTTTTAGTTAATTCTTGATCTTTTCACTTTCTATTTAGTATTAGTGATTTAAAATTTGTTTTTTTTTTCATGGACATAAGTAATTTCTTTTATAACTCATATTAGCGACCTTATAATTATGTTTCGAGTGATCATACAAATTTTAATTATGGATGGGATAATCAGCCCAATTACTTCCTTGATAGTATGTAGGACATACAATAATTCCCGTATGGACCAGAAACTTCTTATCACGACTCAGGTACATCTTTAGATGACCTATGGTTGTGTAGTGGATCTACTTGGTCGAGTTGGTTGTTTGAATGAAGCATGGGAGTTTATCAATTATATGCCTATTGAACCAGGTGCATCAGTTTTAAGGGCTCTGCTAAGTGCTTGTCGACTTCGTGCTAACACCAAGCTAGCTGCAGTCATTTTTGAAAAGTTTGTGGAATTAGAACCCACTAATGTGGGGAACTACGTGCCACAACAGGTCTTTGGTTAGAGGAATAAGACCATGGCTGAAAGAAAAGGGTACGAGAAAGTCTCCTGGAACCAGTTGGATCATCATTAGGGGTCAGATTCACTCTTTTGCTTCAGGAGATACATCACACCCAAGTTTTGAGAAGATATATACAAACTTAAGTTCATTAATGGCACTTGTTAGAGAATGTGGTTATGCTATTGATGTTTGTTTGTTATTTCACGATGAAGAGGATTAGATCGCAATTCACCACCAGAAAAGCTCATACTACTTTTGGACTCATCAACTTGGAGGTGCAGCGCAACATTTAATCAGTAAAAAGTTGGCATGGGAATTATTTCCAAGATGACCAAATTATTAACCAGATTCTTGAGCAAGGACAAATAAATCCAAGAGGATATAAATATTTATACACAGAAAATTGTATAGTCTTATAGTCTATTGTAATAGTATTCATGCCTTCAACTTGTAATCAGGATGTCATAGAACCTTGAAAATTATTTTTTTCTTTGGACTTCTTTCCATAGTTTAACTCAAAACGAACTTATTATTATTATTATTATTATTATGTATTTTATTAAAGTTATAAACTTAATTTTTGTATAATTAAATATCAAAAATATAAATTTTTATTATAATATTCATCGAAATACTAAAATATATAATATTCATATCTTTATAATTGTTTTAAAAAGTCATGTCCTCATAAATCATTTTACACACAAACAGCTAATACTAAATAACTAATTTTACCAAACATCTTTAACAAACAGTTAATACAATCTGCTGGTCAAATTAGCTGATAGAATCAGCTATCAGCTAACAGTTAAATGCAATAAGCTAATTGTCAAACAGGACCATAGGGCCCTCTTCTCTAATTTAGAAATCGAGCTCCCTTCTCTAATCTAAAAAGTGATTTCCAGAATGCATTGTCGTTCTTTTGTTCTGGGGTAATCATCATTGTTATTTGTCACTTTTTTTTAGATACATTATATTGGTTTTTGATTCCAACCCCAATCTAGGCATAAACATGGCTGATTGCAATCCAACGTAGGGATATTGTGGCAATTGCAGAAACTAGTTCTGGCAAAACACTAGCCTAATTGATCCTTGGCTGCAAGCTTCTGAGACAACGTTAGCTTGCTACACAAATTGAAGATGAGGTGATAAAGTTTTGTTGCTCTTCAGGAGTCTCTTGCACGTGTGTTCTGCATTTTGGCATGACTGTTAATGCTATAGATTTTCTTTTGTCAGAATATTGAACTTTCAAATGAAAGGTCAGTGCTTCTATGGTGGAGACCGATGCTGATTATTCAAATGAATATTCAGTGCTTGTATGTTGGAGCTCTGAAGGGTCCTCATCGGAGAGAATTAGATCGAGGGACTGAAAAAATTAGGGTTGAATGGAGTTTATTGAAATTAAAATAAATTAGTTAAGTTTTATTAAAAATTAAAAAATAAACTTAAATTTAATTCAAATTAAACCTTATATATAACTTAATAAAAATTACATATAAATTAGTATTATATTAGTATAAGAGATGGATATTTAATTTCGTTTTAATTAATATTAATATTACGTTGATATTGATGTAACACGTAATAAATTGTTTAATTATTTATTTATTTATATTTTAATTTGAATATCTTATAATCATTAAATTTTATTTTAAATGTTTTAAAATATTAAGATTTAATTTATATGTTGAAGAAAATATTAAGATAAAATTTAAATTTTTTGAATATTAAATTTTAATATAAAGACTAAAAATAAAAATACATTTTAAAATAGGTGAAACTTGTTAACCCATTACTTTCTGGACTTCATTGAGGCTACTTAAACATGATAAGTTGTCTGCTAAAAGTTGAACCACGAAAGCTGACAATAAGTACCTAGTCTTGTCCGGACTGTAAAAGGACCTGAAGACAAGGAAGAGAGGACAAGCAGAATGTCAGGAATTACTAATCCTCTGCACATTTTTTTTATAAAGGGAACACAACAAATTAGATAGTAAGTCTAAGGGAGACGGTCCGGCAAATCCTTTTTTAGGAGGAGGTGATATTTAATGGGTGTATTTTCAAAATAAGTAATGTCTACATCGAATTGACCAGCATAGTTTGCAAGTCAGTCTGTGCATCTATTACTCTCTTTAAAAATATGTCGATGAGTAACAGTCCAGTTGCAGGTAATGAGCTCGTTAATTCCGTGGACAATGGGATTGAGCGCCTGAAATCTGGTGACGGTTAAAGAAATAATTGTAAACACTACAGTAAAATCTACTTCCAGTCCAATCCTGCAAAAGCCCAAATTCCACACATACGTGAAACCTGTAAAGGTGGCCCAAAGTTATGCCGATATCAGATTGCACCAACCTAGATTTTGAGTAAATCCTCACTCAGGTGCCTATACTATCTCAGAGAAGCCCTACACCTAGTGGTATGAATTTCGTACCATTTCGGCCGGTACTGAAACGGCCATAAAGGTACCGGCCGAGAATTCCGGTCAGTACCGGCCGATTCCAGTCGATACCGGCTGGTACCGCCAATTTCGAAATTTTCGGGACCATTTCGTAAAAAATAAAAAAACGAGGGACCATTTTGTAAAAATTCAAAATTTAACCCTAAAAAAATCTTTGGAGCAGCTCCACGCCGGCCAAACCAGCAACGGCCAAAGCAGGAAACGCCGATGGATCAGGCGATGGCGCAGCTACCGGCGGCGGCACAAGGGACGACGGCAAGGCAGGAAAGGCGTCGGACGAAAATAGCCCCTCCTTCCCCTTGTAAATCACCGGCGTAAGAACCGACAGTGGGGGGGCCTCGACGATGACATTTCCAACTCCTCCGAACGCCATATCAGGTAGTGAATGAG
>JANKOD010000192.1:19684419-19696969 GCA_026284645.1 Erythroxylum acuminatum
ACCAAACAGGTTTTTGTTTTTAGTTTTTTTATTACAAATCTCAACCAAACAGGTTTTCGTTTCTTTTAAGAAAAAAACAGAAACCAAAAACAGAAAACAAAAACCAAAAACGACAACAGAAAAACGGAAGTGGAACCAAACGACCCCAAATTACAATAGAAAAATAAAAGTGGAGCCAAACGACTCCTAAATTATGAATTTCTAACCTCTTACATTTCTTATGATAATTGAATTTTCTTTCTTATTATAATATAATGTTTAATCAATTTTTAGAGTACCTCTAAACGGAGAACAAAGAGGTAAGGTGATAAGAGATCCACTTTTCTAAGAACTCTTACTCTTTGATCAACTTGGTTAAAGGACAATTAACTCAAATGTTATAATAAATTGTTGTTACACATTATTGCCAAAAATTTATAAACATACAATATCTTTTATTTTTACAAATAAAAAAGTTATTACAAAATAGTAAATCCAATAAAATTGAGTATATCAATCATCTGATTTAATACTTTAATATTATTAAAAAATTTAAAGTTTATAAATTAGACTTGAATAGTAAATATGGCTCAACTTGGAAATTACGTTAAATTATTAATAAATTTAAGATTATTAAAATAGATATGTTACCGAAAAAATAGTATTATTCTATAATGTGATTAATAAAAACATTGGGATATTTTTCACGGAAAGTGGAAAACTTGACGAGCCTTCGTACTTTTATTATCTGTTAATTAACAAAAGTAATTGATTTAATAAAAGAAACTTTTTGCCTTAGATTGTTAGCACAAGGGAATTTGGTTTTCATACTATTATTATCTATAATTTACTTAACTTAATTACAAAAAGTAAAAGAAATTTTTTGCCTTAAAGGGAATTTGGTTTATAACTACTTACACGCTTAGGGTTACCTCTCAGTTCTCTCCAGCTTTAACCATGGATGCCTCATCAGCGCCGCGGACATGTTGGAGCAACGTCGTGAAGGCCCCTTCGCCGCCGGAGAAGCTACATACCCCGTCGACGTACTCCACAACCCAAGCCTTCGTGGCGAGGTGCAAGTCCAAAGAGGGAATATCCATGGCGGTTGTCGACGCCAACGCCGTCATCAACGGCGGCGATAAGCTCCACCACTTGGCCGACAAGTTTGTTACCGTCCCTGAAGTTCTCGACGAGATTAGAGACCCTGTCTCCCGCCACCGTCTCTCGTTTGTTCCTTTCACTATCGACTCCATGGAACCCACCCCTGAAGCTCTCAACAAAGGTAATTTCCCCTCTTTCTTTAGTTGATTTGTTAGATTCTGTTTCTTTTACTTGGGCAGTGCGAGAAACTCTTTTACTTTGTTTGCCTTTGTGAGATGCTCATATTGGTTCAAGTCTAATTAATGTTTAGGTTCATTGCAAATTTCATTTGTGTGTATGTGTCATTAAACTTGCACGATTGGTAAATATTTGTCTCCTGTTTAGGCAAATTCACTTTTTACTTTCACTAATTGCCAAGCTTTTCGATTAATGTGAATATTACTCCGTGTATAAGTCATTCCACGTTCCTTGTTTTCTCGACCTTCATATTAATGAAAGTTTATTTTGGAGATAATTTTGTGTCTCAATGTTGGTTCTTATTCAAATAGTATCCGGAACTAATACTCCTTGTACAAACCTTTTATTTTGGGAAGCTTACATTGGTATCTGTTGGAAAACGAATACAAAGATTTGGACTTTTGAGTTGTAAAGGTGATTCATTTCAATATCATTGACATTTAGTTTCATTAAAATTTCTAAAAGCTGTTTGTATGTCTATCATGTTTTATTAAATTTACAAGTCTTATTAGTAGTTTGATTATATTTATCTGTTCATTGAAGGTAATGTTTCCTGGTAATTATCCTTCGATTTTTTTTATTTCCACAACACAGTGTATTAACCTGTAATGTTACTCCTTGGAGAACTATTTTCATCTTCAAGTCTTTTGGCTTTGATTATCAATATTTAAAGTTTTATCTCGAAGTTCATAGTCATGTTGATTCTATGTTTATTTTCATCTACAGTTATTAAGTTTGCAAGGGCTACTGGTGATTTGCAGACCCTTTCAGACGTTGATCTTAAACTAGTTGCCCTTACTTACACGTTGGAGGCACAGATACATGGGATCACACATCTTAGGGATGCTCCTCCTCCTATCCGCACAGTCAATGTAAAGAGGTTGCCAGAAAAAGACATGCCTGGTTGGGGTTCTAATGTTCCTAATTTGGAAGAGTGGGAAGCGCTAGAATGTGAAGCAGGAGATGGGATGAACACTGGTTCAAGAATTGTTCCTTTGAAGGACATAAGATTGAATGTTACTGCTGTAGATGAACAACCTCCAGATGGTTGGATGGTGAACACGGTTGAAGCACGTTCAGAGAATCATGAAGATGCCATACATGGATTTAGAAGACACAATAGGTATCTGCCCAAGAAGACGGTGATTAATATAGAAGGGAAGAAGATTGTTGCAGCTGGAGTTGATGCATCTCAGGGACAGTTTGATGATGATGCTGGTAATTGGAGACCTGCTGTCAGTCGAAGTACACATAGGAGATATCTTAGAAGACAAGCTCGGCGTGAACATAATGAGGCTCTCTTTGAGAAAGATAGTCAACAAGATTTTGATAATAGTGCGTGTAACAAAGTTGTCAAGGAAGTTAGTGACCAAGGTCATATATTACTGAAAAGTTCTAAAGCAGCAGATTCTGTAAATGGAACCTTGAATGAGAGTGAGATGATAGAGGATAAGAGCTGCAGTGAAGAACTCTCTTCTGTACTAGATCAAATGAGGGTGGAAGAAAGTCAGGTAAGCATTGAACAAGGAGAAGAAGATAACATGGATTCTGCTAGACTAGACTTCAGTCATTCTTCTGAGATGTTAGCTTCATCTGATCACAATACAACCATTGGTGGTGAAGTTTGTGAAGACGATGGTCTAAATTCAGAGGTGAATCATTTTGAGATCTCAAGCCACACCAACAAGAGTCTTGATGCATCAAATGTGGACGATGTTAGTAGTGAGCAAAGCTGGATGCTCAGATCCTTGTCAGAATCTAGTGTGGCTTGTATAACTAGTGACTTTGCAATGCAGAATGTTCTTCTGCAAATTGGTTTAAGACTGTTGGCATCTGGGGGAATGCAAATCCGTCAGCTGCACAGGTACAGAATTGTTTTTCTAGTATGTAGCATGCATTATTATGTTGACTTGCTGACTTGGAGAAGACAGCCTTTAACTATCAAAACATGACAATAGGAAGTGGAAGAAAATGAAATGTCCAAGGAAATACGTTTGGGATTTTATATGCCTGAGATAGTCTCCTTGGTAAGTGACGATATATTAAAATGCTTATGTTTAAATTGGCTTCCTTGGCAGGTGGATATTAAGGTGTCATGCCTGCTATACTGTGACTGCTGAAATTGGAAGGATTTTCTGCCCGGAATGTGGAAATGGAGGCACCCTGAGGAAAGTAGCTATCACAGTAGGTGAGAATGGGATAACTATGGAAGCCAGAAGACCAAGGATCACTCTGCGTGGCACAAAAGTAAGCATAATTCTCACCGAAATGTGGTTAAAGGTCAAAGTTTCTACACTTGGTTTCGTGTCTTGGTTTTGAGTCCCTGTTTACTTGTTTTCATAGAATACTTGTTTCTGGTTTATTCTCGTTGCAAAGTTCCTGTAAGATTAGGATATTATCTCCAATATTCCGCTTACTTAAGAACCTTGGTTCTCACTAATGACGAAGTGTAGCACATATCTAATCTATTCACCAGGATTTTAGCAAGAATCTTATAATTGATAGTTGTTGAATCCGCCATCAATAATCTTATAATCTATCCAATCTAATAACATGTTATAATTACTCAAATATTAAAACAATACCATTTTCGTTGTTACATTTTATTTTTTATTGTATCAGGGGCTTAGCCATCTACTGAAGCTTTCCTATTTATATGTTACTGAACACTTGCTTTATGCAGTTTTCATTGCCCTTGCCGCAAGGAGGAAGGAATGCTATTGCAAAGAATCCTATTCTACGTGAAGATCAACTGCCACAAAAATTCCTGCACCCTAAGACAAAGAAGAAAACAAATAAACAGGTTGACTTTCTTCCTTTTTGTTCTGACCTTGTTCTAGTTCCTGATTATTAGACGATTTTTTTTTCCCAATAATTTTATAAGATTTATGCTGATAGAAGAAATGATACCTTTCAGGGAGATGACTTCTTCTACTCAGATGACGTCTTCAGCCACCACACTGACAAAAGAACTTTTCAGCCGACAGTAAGGAAGGCGCTAGCAGTTTTCAGTCAGAAAAGAAATCCTAATGACAATCATTACTCTCGTGCCAAACGTTAATTGTAGCTGTGTTCTGCTTCTTTGAGAAATTGGAAGATTAAGGAAGTAAAGAGTCATTGTTGAGCTCAAGCGTGAAATATTAATTTTTTGTTTATCAATGGATATTTGCTCATATGAATGCAGTTTTGAAATGTTTGTTTTAGTGATTTGTCCCTTCAGTAACACAAATTTTATTTGCCAGTTGGTACAGTTTGATAATTATTACAATCGATATTCTTGAGAATGTTATGTAATCAAATGGTTAAGATTGTTGTACTCTGTAGTTTGAATTGGTAATAAAATTCAGTAGATATAGAAATAGCTCGATAATTTAATAGATAAGTATTTTTCTATTAAACTAACAGAATTAGTGATTTAAAGTATACGTTCTCACTAATTAGTAGAAGAAATGACAACTCAGTAATTGAATGGGTTAATTACCACATGATTGAACAAATAAATAAAGTTCAAGATGGCATCTATGATTATTCTCTGAAATCTTTTCTAAGGATGGTTGGTTAGTAGGATGGTTCTTTTTAACCCCCCAGAAAGAATAGGAATGCAAAATGACAGTGAGGTGGAGAAATATCATTTTATTGAAGAATAGTAGTTAAGGAAAAATTGGCTGATAAAAATCCTCCCAAAATTATGTATTAACCAGAGTGCTGAACGGTGTGAAAGTTGGTGATCAATCAAGTCAAGCAAGCAAGAAGGTTTAAGTCAACTAGACTCAATTCTTCAACACTATTTGTCATTTAGTCGCAATTTTACTCACATCCAGTGGTATACAAGAGCAAACTTCTGTCATTTACAAGGACCACCAATAAAACTTAATTGTGGGAAAGAAAATATTGAGAGAAGAGGGCTTTGAAGAGTAATACAATGGTTAAAGTATCTGAGTTAAAACTGTTAGTTAAATCCCTCACCTGCATCATGATGCAAGCGCAAGTTCCGCCCAAGCCAAAGAAGATGCCTTCATCTCAACAGACACAGAAGTGTCAATTTTGTTCTCTAGCATGGAGCTTACTTCCTCCATTGATGGCCGCTTGGTGGCATCTGGGTGGATGCAAAGGTTTACCACTTTGCATATGACCTCGAGGTCCTCATATCTGAAGTGCTTCAACTCTGGATCAACCATATACGACATTGCTTCGGGCAATTCAAGATATTCCTTCGCCTGCAATATTGTGTAGTTTCATGTTTTGTATTTACTCCAGATAACAAAATTGTCATATTTCATACTTCAAAGATCTCCTTACCCATTTCCCCAAGCACCCTTTGTCCTTGCAGTATGGTTGCCTGCCGCTTATAATCTCCAGTAAAAGGATACCGAATGCATAAACATTGCCCTGGATATCAAGATGGCGTTCCTCCACAGAGTTTGATAGTACACAAATAGCACCTTGGCTGCCAATGGACAACGAGTTCTTTTCTGATCTCTCAAGAATACTTTTCCAACTTTCAAAATCTACCAACTGCAAAACATTGAATTTTTTTGCTCACAGCATCTCATTTATGTACCTTGATGTCCATCTTGTGATTAGCATAAACTTTAATATAACTAGGGGAATAATTAGGTAAAACATGTTATATATTGACTTTAAGGCACAGTACTGACCATATTGAAAAATAGATGCAGAAACACATTTAAAAAATTCAAGAGATCCTTTCCCCAGATGGCAAACATCAAAGTTTTACTGATCTTGCTCACCAACTTCTAAACAAACAAAGCTAAGTCAATCCTATGGCTATAGTGTCATCACACTAATATGATTATGTCATCTCTGGTGTGCTAACATTGTCCTTGATTCAAACTAATTAAAAAGAAGATACATAAGGTTTGTGGTATACCTTGGGGGAAAAGTCTTCCGTTAGATATACAGCACTAGAATTTAACTCAGATAAGGTAAAAGGGGGATCAAGTTCCTGATGAAGATATTTGAGTCCCCGAGCAATGCCTAAGATGATTTTCATACGTCGTGTCCATGATAGCTGGCATCCTTCTCCATCTGCAAATATTTAGACTAGTACTCAGCGCTTTGATCCAATTAAGAAACCCTAACAAATTTTTTAGTAAAAGAAGTTGACTTACAATGAAGATGCTCATAAAGTGTGCCATTTGAGGCATATTCAAAAACAAACATCCTTGTAAATGGGGAGTTCTCTCTACAATAACCCAATAGCTTTCCCGTGTTTCCATGACTTAATCTAGCCAAATCTGCCACCTAATTCCAATAAAACAATAAATCTTCAGAAAATTTCTTTGACAAAGGATTTTGTATTTATTATGCATTTGGTCACCTCTTTCTGGAAATACAGCTCAAGATAGCCCGTCCAATGTTCTTCTTTGATGCAGATGGAGATCACAGCAATCTCAGGACCACTTTTCATGGTGCCTTTATACACCAAACGGTCAGGAGACGAGCCAATAATGTTGCTGAAGTCTTCACAGGCCACTTCAAGCTCCTGTCTGTTGAATCTCACTACATCTTTCAACATCTCAGAATCTGTTTGCAAATAAACCAAAAATGAAAATAACCAACTTACCGATAAAGACAATGATAAGAGTACTGATGTACAGTTGGTGCTAAAAGGTAAACCAACCTATGTATACTGTCATATGATCCTTCTGGCTAATAGATTTCTTCCAAGGTATGATGATTGAAGATTTGCTTTTGCATCTCTGAAGGCCTGTCAGAAGAGCAATGACAAAGAGAGAACCTACCATGATTCCTGTCACTATTTCCAGAGCCAAAAGCCAGGTGGGTTTCGATGTTCCTTGATGCGCTTTGGATGAATCCCCAAGAGGCTGATGCTTAGAGTTCAATGTCTGTCGGGCCCTAGGAGGCGGTGCACCATCTACAAATGGAACAATTAAGTTTCTTTAGACTTCGTTAAATTTACAATAATGTCATAAATAGCAAGAGAATTTCAAAGCTACATCCAAGGAAGCACTAAGGAGTGGGGACAATGATCGAGAGATTTTCAGAATGCAGAGTAAGACTTTCCATGCAGGACAGAGTATAGAGATGATCGCAGTTTCAGCATATAAAATAAAAATGTATTCCATTATTAAGAAAATTTCAAATTTGATGCCTTGGGTTCTAACCAGATTCACTCAGAAAAGGGACGCTACAATCTTGGAAGTTACAAATACAGGGGGGAATTCTGATTTTTGAATATTTTAATCTGCATCTGAAGTTTAAAAAAAAAAAAGCTTGACTGGAAAGCTTTGCTACACATACAGCAGATTGCTGCAGAACGCTGCTTAACATACTTGTGTTGAAGACAGTTCCCTTGGAAGCTTGTCCTGTATGACACAAATTGTTAGAAAGTAGCTCACTTAAGATAAATGAGCCAGGAAGAAAGGCTGACAAAACAAACCCTGGAAGGTACTCCAAGCACTTAGGTATGATTCCAACAAAGAAATTGTATGAGAAATCAGCCACTGTCAATTGAGATGCTCTGCACAAGCCAGTTAAGTTTGCAACGGATGCATACCTGAAGCAGAAATGAACCTCGATGAAGAAAACCAGAGAAGAAAAAAATGCACAACAAAATAATAATTTCCAGGATTTTAACGCATCTTTGGAAGCAACTAGCTAACACCGTGACCAATGTCCAACGTACAATAAGCTATTCAAGGAGCAAAGTAAAATTGACAGATGTAATGATATTCCTCTGTAAATGTCCAAAAACTGAATTTTGCCCAAAAATTATTTGCATGGCTATTAAATTTCTGCTATGAATATGAACACCTTAAAACCTGTAATAAAAATTGATGGACTAAAAATTGGTAATGGATATGTTTTCCATCTTTAAATTGTCTCAAAATTTTGTTAAACACACTTAAATTGTCTCAAAATTTTGTTAAACACACTTAAATCCATACGTAAGAATATTTTGCAAATTGTACCAAAAAGTGAGAATATGGAGCTCAATAGAACTCTAGTAGGCAGGACTTTCTACTTACATTCCGTGTAACTTAGGCATGAAATCTGAATTGTTATCAGCAGGAAAATGTCCTTGAAGCTTGTTTCTATCAAGCCTAAGTTCCTGAAGGTTCTTCAGACTGCCAATCTCAGGAGGTAAACTCCCTGTCAACCCATTGGATTGAAGGTTTCTACAATAACATGAACTCATGAAGTAAGAAAAACTGTTAACATTTCTAGCCAACTTTAGTTTACAGCATTAAAGGTGATATTTTACATCTTCTTAACACTGGTTAGACTGGCTATCTCTGGAGGAATTGAACCTGTTAATTGGTTCACTCCGAAATCCAGGACCTCCAGGTACTTCAGCAAGCACAGTTCTTTCGGTATAGTCCCAATCAGACAATTGTCGTGCAAGATTCTACACAGTACGAAATGACAAGAACAGGCTTCGATTCAATATACAATAAATAAGTACATTTGGATTGTGGCATGAAGTTCTCAAGTGCTTAAAGGTGCATACAGTTCTTTCAAATGTGTGATCCGACCCAATTCTGGTGCAAGAAATCCCTTCAAAGATAATCCAGATATATTTCTGCAAAATGAACCTCCATGGATAAATGGAATACACAATCATCAAACAATACACCATGAAATATATCTTGGCTTCTCAAACCGACATACAGAAAGTAGTTAGAAAGTAACACATAATCCTCAGTAAACTTAGAAAGGAAAACATAATGTCTTACATCTTGATGACATGGTCTCGAGTAAAGGAGCATGAAATGCCAGGCCAATCACAAGGATCTGAATCTAGAGCATTCCAATTGGCTAACACTAGGAGTGGGTCTTCATATATAGCCTCCTTGAATGCAGTAAGTGCCAAAACTGGGCACAGCACACATTAAATAAGTAAAATGGTTTGGATTATCTGGCAATTCACTTCAATTATGATCTTATGGACACCAGAGTATCCATATCTAATATATTTACAAAACTGTGAACTCAGGAACTCAGATCAGTTAACTTCAATGAACCCAAAAATAAATAAATAAATGGACTATGATGAAACAAAGTATGGATCTTGGAACAGGCGAAGTAAACAACCTAAAAGCATTCAATTAGTCTTTGGCAGAAGACTAAGAAGACTCTATCTTATGAAACCTCAAACAACATCAACTGCAAAATAAAGAATCCTCGTACACTATGCTTTTCCACGTTTTCTCCCAGCACAACAGCTTTCTAATAAAGCAGGTAACCAAGATCTGAGACTAAAATGGCGAAACATACCTTCATCTTTGGGAAAGGAATCGCATGTCATAAACAGAACAAGAGAGATTGCACAAAGAAATTGCAGAGAATAAAAAGAACGCATTTCCGCTGCAACTACTATCATCCCACCACTCTCTTTCAAGAAAACAAGAAAGACCCAGAACAGCCCATCAATCCAGCAATCAACAAAAAGATTTAACTGAAGGAGAGAGCAAGAAAAAGTAGCTCGAGGCCAAGGATTTTAACGCGAGAACCTAAGTAATGGTATACAGAGTTCGAAACTTTTGATACTTTAATTTGCTAAAGTTGGCAACTTTGCTTATCTCATATTTAACCGGAGTATAAATCCAAGATCTGCCAACAACCCACGAAAGCAAAATCACTTGAATGAGTAGAGAAGAAATGTGAGTCTCTGATCACATGTTGTTAAAGGATAAAATCTTGAAAGAGAAGAGAGACTTGGATTCAAAGAGAGGTTTTTAAATTTAAAAGGGCGGTTTTTTTAATTAAGGTGGGTATAGGTAGGGTTCTTCAAGAATTGATGTTCTTCTTTTGGTTGATTAGTGGAAGGTTTGATGTTTACTGCTAATGATTGCATGAGCAAAGATTCATACCTAATATCTCATGAGAGGATAAATTGAATTCAAGTTCTTCGATGGTTGATTGTAGATCGGACGGCTTGGGAGGAGTTAAATTGATTGATGCATCTTAGGAGGGAAACCAGCAAACAAAAGACTCAACAATGGTGATTGGTGAGTCCAGAGTCAGAAGAAAGTAGTAAGCTAAAAGAAAGTGAAAGGTACGGTATAGGAGTATCCATTGTAGCAAAAGCAAGTGCATGAATAGTAGCTTTTGAGGGGAAGCAGAAGCTACAAAAGATCCATGTTATTTCTCAAAAATAATAAAATTTTAATTTTACAAATATTCAATTCACCTCCTTTTTAGATTTCATTAGAAACTAACAATTTTTAATTAATTTGTTTCCAAATTTGATGCTTTAGTATTATTTAGTTAATTATTAAAATGTGAAAAATGAAGAAAACTGGAAATCATTGAAAATACACTCCGGTTTCAGCAGTCAAGCGGCAACAGGGGGACCCTTTCCGGTAATTGCGCCCACAATCATGCGCTAGGTTCTGCGGTGCATGTTAGAAGCCTGCTTTAATTATTGTCGTTGAAGGTTGAACACCTACGATATGTTTCACCATCTCGTCGAAATATCGCCATACATTATATCTTCTTTATGACGTTTAAAGTGAAGAAACAAAAAACAAATTAATGTGGGCCACCAAAAGACTATAAGAGGCTAATCAACAGTGACGTAGTTAGACGGGTTCTTGGCTTCCCAAATTTTTTTTAAAAATAAATATTATATATAGATATATATATATAAATGAAGTTATTTAGGAGTTGGGCTCTCTTAAAATTTAAAAAATTAATCATTAGATTCTCCTACCTTACATGTCTGGTTCTGTCCCTGCTAATCAACCAAGTCTAAAGGCATATTGGATTTATATTTTAGATAAACAAATCTAATTAATTTTATTGCATTTCTCAAGTATTTAGAGAATTAAGTAGCTTGCGAGTTAAAAGAAAAAACAAAAGATGCCTATTAATTCGCAATGACTTTTTTTTTAAAAAAAGAGATGCCTATTAATTTGCAATGACTAAAAATGTTATGGTTACACGTATAGATCGAGACTAGGAAAACGTCTTCTTGATGAATGTGAGTGGCAGTATGATTTTCTAAGGTTAAAGAAATGGAAGATTGGCATCAGAATACCTCAAGTACTTGCCTACATAAAATATTAATGAATTCTTAATATTATCATAAACTAGTAAGCACATACTATGTTGATTAACTTCATAAATATCATTATTAGTTTATGTCATATAACCAATAGGTTAGTTATAATCAAATAACATAATAATTAAAGGTATTATTTATCTTATACGTATTCGATATATATGATAAAGTTTATGAGATAAATATACTTTGTAAATGAAATTATAATGAGATTATAATTATGATATATATATATCATTCCTAAATTGTTCCTTGTCAAAGACTGGACATTAATAGAATGTGAAAAATAACCCAAGTTATGTTTTTCTTTATAAAGGAAGTATTTAATTTCATAGGATAAAGTATGAATATACTTAAACAAATGTGTGTATTTGTTCGAGTGAAAGTTCAATGTATTAACCTTATATGAAAATTCTATTTAAAACATTACTTATATGTTTATGAAAATTCTCATTGTAATGATTGTATAAGTGATCTTTTGATTTGAGATCTCCAAAGTTATCTTATATAGGGATTGTTATGTTTTGATACTACTTATGACCTATTCTAGTCAAGGACAGCTAACTCGGTAATCATTGGATATAACATGAATTATATGGAAGTAGTTGAGTGATCAATATAGGATTCATCACCTTAAAGTGATTAGCAAGAATATTCCATTACTCTCGAATATTATCGATTCAGGAAATCCTTGGGCAAGGTGGAATGACATTTTAAAAATAGTTTTCAAATGTCATTAATTAAATCAATCACTAATGATAGAGAATTAACATAATTTAACTCAAAATAGAGTAAACATTAATTTAATTATTTATGTCTAATCGAAATATTATATGATGAAGGATTGAATTGTAAAAAAAATCATGCATATAAAGGTTTGTAAAAACTACTTTGATATTCTTAAATATTTGAGTGGTTATAATGTATTGCAAGATGCCAATATTAATCGATAGATATAAATTATTTAATTAGAGAATTAAAGATAAACTAAATGAGTTTAATTTATCTATTCCTAAATGTGCTTTAAGGTTAAAATTTATATCCATTGCTAACATATTTGGGAACATAATAGGGCACACATGAGGAACGAGTTGAAGAGAGAAAAGTTTTTTATTCAAGTTGGACTTGATTGTAAAGTTTGAGAAACTTTAAGATTAAATATGAGATATTTAATAAATAAAG
>JANKOD010000192.1:19717536-19727914 GCA_026284645.1 Erythroxylum acuminatum
AGGGTGACTTTGCATGGGAAAAATTGGAAATCACCCT
Source organism: Erythroxylum acuminatum (assembly GCA_026284645.1). NCBI lineage: Eukaryota > Viridiplantae > Streptophyta > Magnoliopsida > Malpighiales > Erythroxylaceae > Erythroxylum > Erythroxylum acuminatum. The sequence goes on from JANKOD010000192.1 coordinate 19,717,574, forward strand.
CGTGCTTAAGCATGACGGTGACTTTACATAGGTGAGTTAAAAGTCACCCTCGTGCATAAGCACGACGGTGACTTTGCCCGAAGTAACTCACCCTAAACACTTTTGCTTCGTTTAGCCATAACTTTGTCATCCGACCTCCAAATAATTTGATTCTTGAACCAATAGACTCATAAGACATTGATCTATATCTTCACCAAAAATCATAGCTTTCTAAAATGGATTGTTTGATGAATTTAAGATGGAAATGTGACTGTGCTGAAATATGATAACTGGGATGATTTTTACTGAACATACTTCGATAATTGGACCATATCTTGCTCTATAGTTATCCAAATAAAATGATTTTTAATTTTGTAGTAAACTAGAGAAATAGGACTACAAATTTTCTAAAGAAATCCAGTTTTAATTCAGTCTCTATGAATTTAAATTTTTGGATACAAGTTGAGTATAGTGTACTGTTACAGAATGAGAATAGTCCAAAAATATTTGGAGTATAACTTTCAGAGTACTAAACCAAATTAAATGATTTTGGTGTCATTAAAAACTTAAGACAATGGAGAATAACTTTGTAGAAGAAAGTGTTATCAAATTACTTCATCTTCTTTGTCAAAATGTTCATGAAAATTAGACCCAAAGGTCTGAAATTTTGGAGGTGATATAGGAAAGAATGAGAAATTGGATAAGCAAAAGTAACATTTCCTATTTCAGCAAATTAAAGAAGAGGCCGTTGATATTAGTAAGTTATTCTTTTATTCGTTATTTTATCCATTTTAAAATTATTTATAATTTTTATAAGATGATATCTTATCCACTGTTTATTACATTTTTCCAATTTTATTTGTTATCACCTAATTTGCTCTTTACACTATTTAACCTCTGATTTTCATGTTGATTCCGCTGAACATATATGAAGCTGAAACGCAGTGGTCCTTTGCAGATGACGTATCAATTGATAATGTTTGTTCAAAATATCAAAATATTCGTGGCAATAATATTCGTGAAATATATATATAACTGTACACATATTTCATGTAATCTAATATATATTATAAATATAATTAAAGGAGATATGTAAAAATGCAAAAATCTTCTACATAATATAATGAGAATGAATGAAGGATTAAAACACACTGGATATAATGTCACAAAGGTAATTCCTTTTCTCAACTTCATTAAGCACATATAAGTACTAAATTGACAAGGAATTGAATTACTTTGCAGACATATTGTCAAACAAAACCCAAGCACTTACGAATGCTGGATAAACAAAGGCCAAAACTCTTGCTTATTGAAATACCGAGGATCTAATTAATTATATTTAATTAAAGATGATAACATTTAATTTCATTTAATTAACAACCTATTAATTATAACAACTCACGTAACAATGAACAATAAACAATTAATAATGTGTGTGTGAGTTGAGTTGAAATAGAAGCAGGAATAAAGTGGAAATATTGAGGAAATAAGCTAGAAGAGATAAACTAAGCAAAAGAGAGGATTTAAGATGAAAGAGATGGTGAAGGGTGCTGGAAAATGTAGATGCAGTGTTTCACTGAACATGTATTTATATTTTAGCCATAACTTGATTTATAGGCTTCCAAATGCGATGATTTTAAGTTTAGATTAAACTACAGACGTTTAGCTATATTTTTCACGAAGAAATTGAAATATTAGTAAGTTATTCTTTTATATGTTATTTTATCCATTTTACAAATATTTATAATTTTTAGAAGATGATATCTTATCTACTATTTATTACATTTTTTCAAACCTTTGGGTCAATTTTTCATGGAGAGTTTGACAAGGCAGATGAAAGATTTAGGCAAAATACTCTTCTACAAAATTGTTCCTTTATGTCCTGAGTTTCCAATGAAACTAATTTCATGCAATTTGGTTCAATATTCTATAAGTTACGCAAAAACACTACAGACTATTCCAAACCACGATAGAATTCATGAACTTAATTTCAAGCAAAATTTTGAAACTCTTAGAGACAAAATTCAAATTCAATTCTTTCATGAAAAATATAGCCATACATTTGTAGTTTAATATGAACTTAAAATTATCCCATTTGGATGTCTATAGACCAAGATATGGAAAAAATACAGATGCATGTTTAGTGGAAATACTACATCTGTACATTTCCATCACACTTCAACATCATTTTCATCTTAATTCATCTCTTTTGCTTACTCTATCATCACTTCTAGCTTATTTCCTGAATATTTCATCTTCATTCCTATTTCATTTAAGCTCAACTTATTACAACCAAAACAAAATGTATCATTTTTCATAATCATAAAAAAACAGAAAATCACACTCACGCATTATTTCAATACACTTAAATCATTGATTAGATGATTAAATTTTATATAATTCATAGTTATCGGAATATAATAAATTTATTCAATTATTATCGATAATTATTAGTATATAATTAATTATCTTATTTACAAAAGCTTAGTTATTTGATTAAGTTGTCAATATTAATATTTGGTATATATATTACCGTATTTATAATTATTGTTAATTATTATTAATTATTGTATACTTTATATCACTGAAAATTTTCCATCCTATTATGGTGTGACTTTTCAAGACTAATTGTAATTTCGGCCTCTTTTGATTGAATGCAATATTCTTTACTTGAAAAAAATTGAAAATAATGGAAGGAGGAATACCATGAAATTAAATTTGAGTTTGAAGAGTTTGGAACATTTACATCAGATTTTATATTTTATTTTAAAATATAAATATTTTTAAAATTTTGAAATTTTAAACAATTGTTTAAATTATTTGAAATAATTAAAAATCAAATGAAAAAGCTCAATTTAAATAGTTTATTTGAAATAATTAAAAATCAAATGAAAAAACTCAATTTAAATAATTGTTTAATTATTTAAATGGTACGCGTTTGGAAGCAGGCTCATAGTATCCATACAACATACATGCTGGTACCGTTTTTCGGACAATACGTATGCGGTATTCACATCCTTGAGAAGAAGAGTTGGATTATCATCTTTAAAATTTAAGTATATATTATAATAAATGATTTTTTAAGCTTTAATAATAACAGTCATATCTTTTAATTTAAATACAGTTTTATTTTTCATGTATCATTTGTATTGTAGTTTGTAAAATGAATACTATTGAAAGATCCAAGGGTTTAATATAAGAGACTTGTGCATTAAGATCTCAATTATAGTTCAAACAGAAAATCATTGTTGGACTGCTCTCTCTAAGTAAGTGGCCGACTAGAAAACGAAGTCACCTGCCCCAATTTCTTCCAAAAAAACTTTATTCTCCTACCTGGAAATTTTGTTTGGTATATCATATCATTTATTCTTCTTTGGCATATGCCAACAATAAGTGCGTTTGGAGCCTTAAAAGAAGGCCCACCTTTTTTGGTAACAACCTAGTACACTACTTGAGAGTAGCGCTCTCAAGTCTCACCCCTAATAATATATAATATGGTCTCCTTTTATCCAAATGTTGACACGGGGAAGACCTGGCTCTATGGTCACCAAGTTTGACAGGGATCTCTAAGTGCGTTACAGCCAAACACATCACTCATGGGCTAAGTGGTGCGAGTATGTTATGCTCGTAACACAATTGGCATATGAAAGGGACAGGTTCGTGATAAGTTACGACGATCTCAGAAGGAATCAGTAAAGAATCCAAGATATTTTACTTAGCATTCACGCCTTGCAGCCACGCAATCCACGTGCAGAAGAAAGTGTATTAGTTGCGTAGAAATAATATCAGTAGTTGGCGCAATAGTATCAGTAGTTGACGCTGTCATTTAGTGGTGGGACTTGGGAGTGATATCCTATTTCTCTATTAGGTGGCCTAAGTAATAGCCTAATAGGAGTAGTTGTTAATTTCAATTGTACTTAAATCTTTTGAGAATATAAACAGAGGATAGCTTGTCAATCAACACAAAAGTCACTTGGGTTGTTCTCGCCATAAGCAAAACATTGTCAGAAAACTTGTAGTTTTGACTGGACCTATAATTGAAGATTTTAATTTCTCACCAAACTCCAACTTGGCAACAAATTGATGGACATTAACATTTTTTTTTAAAAAATTAAACAAGGATAAGCTTTCATCAAAATAATGACTAGTGTTGAGTTTAATATCAAATTGACTGCGCTTACCAAAAGCTTCAGTCAATTTAACTTTACTCATCGACATTCAAAGTTTGTGATTTTAAAGTTGAAAGTTGCAAACTTGAGTTTTATTAGTTTGAGATATTTAAATCAAAATTCATAATTAATTTTAAAATATAAATATTTAAAAATTTGAACCTTTAAACAACTATTTAAATGGAGCTTTTCATTTGATTATAAATTATTAAAAATAGAATTAAATGAATTTTATCCTTAAATTATTTATTTTTTGTTAGGTTTGATATTCAAGTCTAATTTTAACTTTAAAATATGTGTTTAAATTTGAGTTGAGTCTCAATTAAATATATTTTAATTTGTAAAAATTAAAAATATAAGTTTATTTAAAAGAATTATATTTTATTTAAAACTTTTAACCTTTAAACTTATTCGGATCAGATAAGTGGAAATTGAACCTGAGCTCAAAGTCGGATCACTGGATACTTATCCATATTAGGAATCTGTTGAGCTGTCCTCCGCACATGCCATGTTTCATTTTTCATGTTTTTTCTTAGTATTGGAGCTACGAAGGTGGTGACTCTGATGTTTAAGGGCCCCAGAGTGGCCCCTTCTCAGGCCTGGGCCAGGCCATAACTTTAAGGACGATGCAAAGATGTGTGACCCTTGGTTTTGGGACACGTGTACGGTTTGCATGCGGCCTCACATGGCTCAGTATCGAATCCGACCAAACATTGGAACAGATCCTATCCGGTATACAAATATTGAATTGCTAATTCATATATATATACAGAAGGTGAAGTGGGTCAATCAAAACAGGCACATGCAAACCAAAGAGAGGCTCGAGGAGTCGGCAATCAATCAATTAAAAGCGACAACCACCATCATATGCTTTATCTACAAGGCTCTTGTTATTAACCCGTCGGTTACACTTGTATTTCTTACAAGCTTTTCCCGAGTAAGCAACATTCTCTGCAACAACAGCCATGGCGGTATGTGATGAGGAGCTTTTATGATGTTTCTCTGTTTCGTTTATCTCCTAAACACCCCATTTGGTCTTTTCCTTCGAATTATGTGATTCTTATCTTTTAGAACGTTGTCAACTTGCACTTGTGGCCCAGTGTTATTGGTTTCACTTTTACATGTACTGATGTACACTCTGCCCAATGCTTATTCTTACATGTCCGTACCATATTTCAGAATCTTCCAACTCTGATTCTTGTCTGCTAATTGCATTAGTTTGTTTCCTGAACTGAGATATGTTGGATTTTGTAAGAGTTGTGTACATGCAAGTTTTGGTCTGTTTTACAGGTAACAACAATGGTGGTTAAGGTTAATCTGAAATGCGAGAACAATAAGAAGAAGATCAAGAAAGTGCTATGCGAAATCCCTGGTGAGTGTTTATTTTTTTTAAAATCTCCAATTGTGTCTAAATTCAGTATAAAGGTAAAGATGGACACGGTAACTGAGTTTTGTTTGTCTGGAATTTTGGATTTGTGAACATGAGAAATTGAGAACCAGGTGTACGATGAAAAAAAAGACGAGGTGACTATTACTGTAGTGTGTTGCTGTCCGGAGAAGATTAAGAAAGAGATATTCTGCAAAGGTTGTTGTATAATTCTGGGAATTGAGATCGTTCCTCCAAAAGATCCGAAACCGCCTCCGCCTCCTCCTCCCGAAAAATGCGATTGTTGTAAGAAATGTTGTGTGATTTATGTGGGGGGGCCATTTTATCCCGGTTACGGTTGGCCATGGCCACCGTGTCATTGTTCTTGTCACGGTTGCCATAGAAAGCCAATGTGTGACTGCAGGAGCAGTGGATGCTGAAAGTGTTACGTGATCTACGAAGAAAATCCGACAGGAACTAATAATTGTTGCACAAACCATGCTTAGTCATTGTCCTTGTCGTGTGATGATGATCTAGCTGGTTGGCAATTCCAGTCAGATTCTTAATTATTATACAATATATAGTACGTAAGATTCTGTTACAAGGAAAGATTAATAAGCATCGTCTGACCTGGACAATATAGTTGTTTTGTACTAAGGGCGTACAAAAAGTTTTCAAATAATAAAATTATGTGCTAAAAGTACATAAGAAGCGCATAATTCGATTTGGCAGGAAAAAATTTTATGTACTTTTATTAATTACGTGCTAAAAGTTTTCAATACTTCTTATGTGCCAAATTTTCAATTAATAAAAGTTTCTACTTTCTATTATTGTATGGTCACTGTCAATATCTTTTTCTTTCGTTGATCTAACCTACTATTTATTTTCTGGCAAAGAAAGTAAAACCTATCGTTGAATAGGATTTACTTTTGCGTCATAATAAGTTAGCATCAGGGATAGGATAACTGACCTATTCAATTTTTCAATTTTAATTTATTTCTCTAAAATTTTAAATTGAGTAATTAAATTTTAAAACTTTAATAGTTAATTCTATTAATAATTTGTTGATTTAATTAACTAAATGTTGTTGTTTATGACTAATAAATTTCCATTTGAAAAAACAATGCTCATGATTAAATTGGAGTTGATAGAAATTGTTAAGTGACTGTTTCACCACAACAGCTTAAGCTGTTGTGTGATGTTAACTTAATTGGTTTTATATATTCATTAACACACCCCCTCAAGTGAAAGCCCTTTAGGCTTGAAACTTGCACAGGCGCACTCTACCTTGTGCTGAATAATAAGTAGGTAGTAAGATTTGAACTCACGACCACTTAGTCACAAAGGCTCTGATATCATATTAAGTGACCGCTTAACGACAATAGCTTAAATTGTTGTGTGAAGCTAACTTAATTAGTTTTATATATTCACTAAAAGAAATTTTAAAGTAAACACCTATATAGTGTGAATATCAAAGTTTCTTTTAACCAAATCAACAAATTATAGATGAATAGATTATTAAGATTTTAAAAAATTAGTCATTTAATTTAAAAATTTAAAAGTTTAAATTGAATATATAGGATTTGCTTTAGGATTACTTAGCTCTGATTAAAGATGCGAACTTTAGCTTAATCTACAAAGCGCTTGTTATTAACCCGTCGGTTGCACTTGTATTAATTCAGAAGCGTAACCAGAGAAGAATTCAACTGTCAGATTAAATGGACGAATTGGGTAGATTTTGTGATCGTCCATCCATTCGTCTTTAGTATATATATACTTAATAAAGATCTTTGGGACAGTAGACAAGAAATTTAGGTGGAATGAGTTTTATCTCAAGCTACCTATGACAATCCTGTCAACACCCCATCTTCAAAATTTATCTGATCGACTCAAGCAACATATGAGTATATAATAATAGCTAGTACTTAGTTATGAAAAGTTAAGAAGCTAGCTGCATATTTTGTATAGACTCTAACTATAAGAGTTGTATATCCTCTCCTTTGTAATTTCGGCCTCTTTTGATTGAATGCAATATTCTTTACTTGAAAAAAAATTGAAAATAATGGAAGGAGGAATACCATGAAATTGAATTTGAGTTTGAAGAGTTTGGGATAATTACATCAAATTTTATATTTGATTTTAAAATATAAATATTTTTAAAATTTTGAAATTTTAAACAACTATTTAAATTGAGTTTTGTTCTTACATGGATGCCACATGAATAATGCCTTGTTTTATACGAAATTAAATTTTCAAGAAAATCTTTACATCTTATATTATACAACGTCGCGTAATCTTTTATCTGTCGTTGATAAAAAAAACAGTGGCCTAGACGAGCGCTACACTCTGGGCCATCAATTAAAATTTATTTTGTACGTGACTGCATTCAGTGGTTAGTACTGGTTTGTGGTTCATGTAAAGACAATGGACTAGTTAGTTAGAAGTTAAAGCTTACCGTCTTGAGTAAATATTGGAATAAAAAATAAGAATGAAAATGAAAAGTATACTTATTTGATATGATATTAAATAAAGTTAATGATTATGTTAAAGATTGCTTTTTAACAACAAATATTAAAAATAATAGTGAGAAAATCCTAATTATTTTAGAGTTACAAATCCTACTGCTCGAGATGAGAGTGAATCTTGTAGAGTTACTCGTCTTTCGTAACTAAAATTACGTATTTAAGTATCGAAACTACCACTTTATAAAAATAAATAGGAAAGGACATATCCTCGGAAAGAGTGAGGTTCGTTGACTTGACTTCACTATTATATATTACAGAAGGTGAAGCGGGTCGATCAAAGAATGCACCTGCAAATCAAATTAGATAGGCTCAAGGAGTCGGCAATAAGGCTCTTGTTATTAACCCGCCGATACACTTGCATTTCTTTCAAGCTTTTCCCGAGTAGGCAACGTTTAACGGGATGTGAGGGTATGTGATGACTGAGGAGCTTTTATGATGTTTATGTTAGAATTTACAATGGACCTACAGGCCCACGCGAAAAGGAAAGCTAGATTACATATAAGTTTAAGTGAGGTTCTATCCTAAAACCAATTGGTGATAGGTGGAGTAACCCACTAGACTTATATGTTGGTCTTCTTTCCTCTCTTTTTCCAATGTGGGACAAACTCCCACTCATATATTTTAACACACACCCCTCACGTGTGGGTGTAGCACGTGACATAATCTATCATTCGAGGGGTTAACTACTAACATAAGAGCAACCTGCTCTGATATCATGTTAAAATTTACAATGGACCTACGGGCCCACACGAAAAGGAAAGCTAGACCACATACAAGTCCAAGTGAGATTCCATTCTAAAATCAATTGGTGATAGGTGGAGTAATCTACTAAATTTATATGTTGGTCTTCTTTCTTCTCTTTTTTCAATATGGGACAAACTCTCACCCTTATATTTTAACAGTTTCTCTGTTTCATTTATCTGCTAAACACCCATTTTGTTTTTCCCTTTGAATTATGTGCTTCTTATGTTCTTTTAGAAGGTTGTTAACTTGTACTTGTGGCCTAGTGTTATGGCATCAAATTTTCTGTATCCGGTGCTTTGTTTTAACCTTATTTCTACTTCAAAATAATATCATTTTATGCTATTTACACGTAAAATTATGTAGTTTTAGAGCGAAAATAGGATTATAACATAGTAACGAACCTAGAGTATCCGACCCAGTCTTATTGGCCTTTTTTTTTGCTTTTACATGTACACTCTTATTCATCCATGTCCGTACCATGTTTACAATCTTCCAACTCTGTTTCTTGTCTGCGAACCTGAATTGAGATATGATGCTGGATTTTGTAAGAGTTGTGTACATACAAGTGTTGTACTATTTTACAGGTAACAAAAAAGGTTGTTAAGGTTGATCTGAAATGCAAGAAATGCAAGAAGAAGATAAAAGAAGTGTTGTGCAAAATTTCTGGTGAGTGTCTCTGTTTTTTTTTAAACTACAATTACATCTAAATTCAGTGTGAACGCAAAAATGAACACAGTAATTGAGTTTTGTTCGTTTGGGATTTTAGATTTCTGAACAAGAAAAATTGAAAACTAGGAGTACGTTGAAAAGAACAACACGGTGAATATCACCATGGTGTGTTGTAGTCCGGAGAAGATTAAGAAAAAGATACGCTGCAAAGGTAATGAAATAATTCTCGGAATTGAGATCCTATCAAGCCGCTGGAAAAGTCTACTTAGAAGGCCAAGGAAAATGGGAAATCTAAACATGAACCGGAGAAACAGAAAACCCCAGAACGCAAACAGGAAAAGCCTCCAAGGTATTGTTGTAGGGAATGTTCTGAGGGTCATTGGTGGGGACTATATGATAAGGGTACGTTAGGCTACCACCACCGTTTTATTCCTCTTATTACGGTTGCTATGAATGGCCAGTGTGTGATTGCTGGGATAGTGGATGCCGAAAGTGTTACGTGATCTGTGAAAAAAATCCCATAACCTACACAATCACGTAAAGCTTGGCAACGGAAGTAGAACTAGTAATTGTTGCACATATCATGCAAGGTCAATTTAATTATGTTTAAAAATAATAAATAAGATTCTTAAATTGATGACAAATAATTAAAATTTAATTATGTATTAACCTTTTATAATAGATAAAAGTGGTCTTTAATTACTCAAACAATGAAGCAGTCAAAATGTAAGGGAGAAGGAAGAAGCAATGACTCTTGTTTTTAATGAATTATAATGTGGAATTTTGATTCAAAATGTAGTTATTTCTACTTATACACTCCGATATTAAAATAAGTCTTGATTTCTAAAACTGAGAAGAGTTTTTGATAATTTTTCTTACCTCTCCAATA
>JANKOD010000192.1:19759545-19775108 GCA_026284645.1 Erythroxylum acuminatum
AAATTCTGAATCTGTTATGCCTTAAAGAATTCATGGCATTCTGAATATCTGAAACTGAATATGTGCTTTGTTTGGGCAAGAGAGGAACGTTCTGTTAGTCACGTGCACGTAGACAAAAGCCTTATCCCGGCTGCCCGCTTGTGGCCTCGAGATCCTGAGAAATCAGACTCGTTCTGTTTACGGTATAACCCTCGGGTTATCCGTCCTGTTTCCGTAACTCTCAAGCCGTTTGTGTGTGCATTGCATCTCTGATCTGTCAATGATGAAGCATCCTAAATGTCATATGTTGTGAGATAATGTTTGAACTGAAACTGATATGATGAAATTGTACATTGCTTGCTACAGCTATGAATGATAAATTGCTAGACATATATCTATACATATGTTTGAATTTGTACTAATCCCGATGGCTATAAATATATTAGCCACTGAGCTGTGTAGCTCATCCCATTATTTCCCTCCTCAGGTGCATCTCAAGACGACAGTTGATCTTTTGCAAGGCATCGAGCGCTCCTCAATAGTTAGAGGCTTTTTGTACTAAGTTAGTACTATTTTGGATAGTTCATTGAGCATCTCATTATTGAGCATCCCGATGTATTTTGTTTTCAGCATGAATTTATTGAATATTTTGCTATTGTAATGGCATTATTGGATGATTGTGTTTAGTTTGATGGATTTGATGTGAATGAATGTATGGTTGAGTGAGATAAGTATGCTTCCGCAGTTTATCCCCTTCGTTTGTTCCGACGGGTTACCCCGGGTTCAACCTTGGGATCGGGACTCGGGCCCAACGGTCTTCGATTGTGTTTCCGTTCGAGATAGTTGGGTCTTCGGAAACAGGACCCAACAAAAAAGGATAGTGCACAATCGTGGCACTCATCCCATAATCGTGGCCAGATGCACTAGCAGCTTCTGTCACGATTGTGGCCAAAACTTTGAAATGATAATTTCAGTTTTGTGAAATTGTTGAACCAAATGAGGATAAGTCACTCTTCATTGGTGTACTTGGACTTGATTAAGGCTTGAAATAAACCTAGATTGTTGCCTGATTAATTGGTTAAGGGTTCGATAAGTTTAGGTTGTTAATTGATGTCATTACTTAAGGAATAAATTGTCTTAATGTCAATGTATTTAAATCTAGAAATTATGAGTTGTTAAAAGAATAAAGGTGTTCTTATGAATGCAAATATGATCCAAAGGATATGAGTAAGGTTTATTTTGTATGAATGAATGAGAATTGAGAAATTGTGTGAATGTATATTGCTATAAAAGGTTGATGAATGTATGATTGATGAATTTAGAGTAATCAAACTTATTCAAGGTATAAAACTTAAAATGGTAATATAAAAGCTATAATAATTGAATGGCCAAGATTTGTGAAGAAGAATACAAACCCGGAAAGGTCAATTGAGCATGTATTGAACATGACACATAGACATGTGCATGATTGTATATTCATATGATTGAACAAATTAGTGACTAAACTATGTGTGTATTGCATGACTATAGATGCACAATTTGATCGACAACACCCAGACATTACTGGATCATTAAGGAAATAGCTTTTCTTGAGTGTTCTGCGAGTTAACATAGATGTGTAAACTCAATTATATGTGCTTCTGTTTGAACTATCTGTGTAATATGGAATGTGTGAATAAATGAATGATAAATGTCGGACTTAGATTCTAGAAGTTTGTTATATGGCATGAGCACATCGAAATGAAGGATATTGAAAGCATGACATATCGATTGATGCATTTCATTGATATGTATGATCAGATAAAGGAGTTGTGATTGGAGTGACTAACGTGAGAAAGAGCTTAAAGCTTAGGATTATGCACAAAGAGCCTTAAGCTCAGATATCAATGAGTCCGGTATTCTCAACGAATAGGGACAGTATATGAAATGAGCTCGGTATCCACAATAAGTACGAGACAATAAATTTGGTTGATAGGTGCTTGGTTACACCAAAGCAAAATAAAATGGAATCACTTGTGTATTTGCATAAACAACTTTACATGTATCATATGAATGATTAAGATGAATTATTGAATTATTTTGAAATAATGACATGCAATGTTTGTGTATATGTGTACATGTTGAAATATGTAAAATATGATGTGGTATTCAATACTAGATGACATGAAATACTTGTTGAATTGGGATATTAATTTTGTAAGGCCCCAAAGTACACCCTAGTAGAAATATTACATTCCTATGAAGTTATATATGATATGATTGAAAATTGCATATGTCTTGAATTTATGGTCCATCAAACCATGATTAGTAACTTGGAATTAATTGTTATCATTAGAAAATTGATGTATTAAAATGTAAATTTGGACTAGGAAAATTGTCAAGTGGTAAGACAAGTTGGTACATGAAAATTAGGGTGACTAAGCCTATACATTTAGTGACATTTGGCATAAGTAAATAAGATACAAATGGTAGTATAATTGAATGACATTTGGCAGGATTGATTAAATGACAAGTGGCCTGGTAGGATTGTGAAATTTGGCAGCCTGAAGAGTGGACAAATGGGATGCATGCAATGGAGACATATGCCATATTGTGAGAGTGACACCTAGCATCAAATGAATCCAGCTAAGGCAGAAGTATTTCTGCTAGTCATTCTTCTTCTCCTTATTCATTCACCACCAAAACACCAGGCTCTTTCATTCTTGTGTATTTGGCTTATGTTGTGCTTGATTACCACATCAAGATGTTGCATTAAGGAAGTTAGACCTTGTCATCTTTTGTGTTATTATCTTCTCGGTGTTAAGAACATCATAGTTTCACTTGGATTTTGGAGTTGTGTTTGTTGTTTGGAAGGCTAGTTGGCTTGTTCTCTGGAGTTGGAATTTGAAGTTAAATAGGTAAGGGAATTATGAACTTGATAGCATGTATTAATACAAGTTCTGTGATGATTGAATTGGAATGGAACATGTGTTATGCTGATGATAAATGAGTGATGGAAAAATGAGCTTCTTATGGCAAATTCTATTTTGGTTTTGATGCATGAAAGACTATGATTTGTGAGCTGCCTAATGAATATTTTTGAATTGGATTTGAAGATGAATTGGATGAGGAATTGAAGCATAAGGTAGAATTGAGGTGAAATGAATGGACTTTGATGAAGGTGTTTGGGATTTGGAATGAAGGAGTTTAAACTTCAAAAATCGCAAGAAATTAGGTAATCCAAGATCATGGCACTCATCCCACGATTGTGGGAAGATGCATTAGCTTTTGTCACCATCGTGGGAAGGTACCCCACGATTTTGGGAAAGGTTTCAAAATGAAAATTTCTGTTTTGTTCAATTGTTGAACTATATAAGGTTAAGACACTTTATAATGGTGTATTTGAACTTAATTAAGGTTGGAAATGAACCTAATTTGATGTTAGATTAATTGATTAAAGGTTAAATAAGTTTTGAATTGTTAATTGAGGTAATAACTTAAGGAAGATGTTGTTTGATATCAAAGTATCTAATATTGGAATATATGATTTATTCAAAGGATAAATGTGTTCTTATGGAAACAAATGTGATCTAAAGGATATAAGCAATGTGTTAGTTATGAATGTTATGAACGAGGGACTTGTGTGAATACATGTAAAGTGTAATTACTTAATGTATTCATTGGTCCATTATCGCAAATGTTTATGTTTGTAAGACATGATAAGTTTGTTCAAAGGTGAATGAATTTGTTCAATTTGAGCAAGATGGAATAAAGTCATATGTTATGCACTACATCTTTTACATGAGATTCTGAAATTTGAAATGTTTTGTTTTAAAACTGTCAAGTCCTATTCATGGGTAAAATAGGCATGCCTAGAAGAGTCTACAGCTGCTCTTGTTCTTAGACACTTAGGTGTCTTTTGTACTTTGACACTACGGTGTCCCCTGTTCTTAGACACTACAGTGTCTTTTGATTCAGAGATTTAAGTCTCTTATGTTTCTGTTGATACCAATCATTGGTATCCCTTGTTTTGTTCTCGTTACCCACTTCTGTAAAAAGGACTAGAAGGCTAATCTATTTTGTGTTCTGATATTTGTTCAGTTCTGAAATAAGCTAAGTTTTGATCTGATACAAGTTATGCCTTGATCTGATACATGTTATATTATGTTCTTACACAATTATATCCTATTATGATACTTTTAAGTTCTATTATGAAATAACAATATTATGTTTTGATACTTATATGATTTGCTCTGATGCAAGAATATTATGTTCTAATGAATTATATTATGTTCTAATGCTTTTAATGGTTTGATTACTTTTTAATTTGAATAATTAAAGAATGCTTATGGTATAATCTAATTCAGTACATGTGAATGCTAGACGACTGTTAGAAATAGTCTCTATTTATATCTTGTTTAGTTATTCCCCACTAAGCTTTATGCTTAGCACAGTGGTTTTGCTTCCGTGTAGGTTCTGATAAGAAGATTTAAGACTGAGATAAAGACAATCGCGGTGACCAAAGAAGGATGTGTTTTGTTTTAGAAAATGTTCAGTTTGATATTGAGTTGTACTCAATATAATAAGACATTTTGTATTTTTGTATATATGGTTTGTAATATTAATTCATGATGGATTTAGAAGTTAAGGCATGTATTTTGAAAAGTACAAGGTGTATGATGTACTCTGTTTATTAACTCAACCTATAATGAAATGTAATGTATGTTTGCCTGAGTTTCTTTTAAGGAAGTTTTGGAATGCATTAGTATGATTTACAGATGCTTTGTGTGACATCTGTACATCCTCTCAAGGGGTATTCAGGTGTTACAAATTTGTCCTTGTGTTTCTGACTTGAGTGAGCACATTGATGATGGTTCACTCACTGAGTTTGCAAACTCATCCAAATTACAACGTTGATTTTCAGGTTCAAGGGAGTTATAACTTTTAAGACGATCTAATATAATTCTAGTACTGTCATTTTGGGGATAAGAATGGCTTAAAGGTCTGGTCAACTGATACCTACGGAGTCTAGATCGATATCTTTTGTTTTAACATTCCATTTCATGACACACGTTGTCTCTAGTGGGAAATTTTTTGTACTGTATGATGTAATAGGATTGAGTTTAAATTGTTGTGTATTGACTGTTTGAATTTGGAATGTTAATGTCATATATGACTAATTTTGAATTATGAAAGAAATGAGTATTTGAAATGCTCAAGTTATAATGATGCCTCAAACTATATTAATGTGATTGTCCTAATGTATCATTTCCGTAGAGTATCAAATATCCAATAGTATGTTTAGGTATATTCACTAAGAGAGTGGTATGTTACATTATCTTATAGTCCTCAATAAAAGATGGTAATGATAATTTTACTCTTTATTGTTTATTGTTGGGGCATTTTTTAATTTTATTCTTTATTGTTTATTGTTGGGACATTTTTCAATCTTAGTGTCTATCTTAGACCATTTTTATTAAAAAAAATAAAGTGAATAGAATAATGCTATTAACTATCATAATAATTGTTTTACATGAGATGATCTAAGATCTCCTTATCTCAACATATAAGGATGTATGCAATGATTTCAGGATATTCATTGTAATTCATCAAAGAGACAAACTTAATCTAACTATATATTGATTTACTTTTATTGCTTATTTGAAATTAATCAACACTTTATTTTATTTGTAAAGTTACTTTTGTTATCTTATGATTACTTAGTGGGACTTATTTAAAAGTGTTGACCTAAAATTGCAAAGATTTGCAATTTGAATTAAGAGTTAATATATGAGTGCAGTTAGGTGTTAAAAGAATTGGAACACAATTAAATTCATCTATTCCCAGCAAAAAATAGATTAAAACACAAAAGATTAAATGTTTTGATCTTTATTAAATACTACTTAAACCTTCAAGAAAGATATATTATTATTATTATTGAGTTAAATATAATTTTCTATAATTTCTTATTAATTAATTTTTATTTGTTATTATAACTCTTAATAGAACAAATAATTCTATATATTTAATTTGTCTTGATTATATCAATTTTTTAACAGATTGCAAATTGAGTTTCCAAAAAACCAAATTTTATAGATAAAAATGATTTAGAAAATAATCTTGAATAGAAAAGTATTATTATGTCATTTAATCTAATGAGTTTAAATAATAATGATAATAAGAATACTCTTAATAATAAAAATTTTTTATCAAATAAAAATTAAGCCTAATGCAATTTTAGTGGATAACTTATTTTATTAAATTTCATTTCATTATCTTTTCTTTTAATTGTATTTAATATATATGTTAAATTTTATATATACACTATAAATATAAAGCTTTAAATTGTAAATATTTTTATTTTAAAATTTACGTCTACTTTATTGTGTTCTCCAACATAAACTCTTATTATAATACTATTAAAAGAGTATTGAAAATTTAAATATTATATATCATAATATATTAAAAGAGTATTTAGAACTTTATAAAATTTAAAAAAAATATCCAAAATAATATTTAACCGATACTAATATCATATAGTACCAAAAATTAAATCCAATATTAAATATGATAACTTTAAGAATCTTTTAATTGCTAGTTTCTGTTTCAGTGAAATTGCCCCTTCCAATCAATTAAAAGAGAACACTTTTAAATTAATCGAGATTGTTTATAAACCATCAAACTGATCATAAACCGATGTGTTCTTTTTATCAAGTTTGCATTCAAGGTGAGAGTCAAGCACATCAACATAATAGGCATCAGATACAACTAACGCAAAGGTGTCACATAAGTGCTAGAAATTAAAACCAGAGGCACGAACTGGAAAGTCCCAGCGTAAACAGGACAAAAAGATAAAGAAAAGCAAATACACCAAGTACCGTCCTTGTGTAAGCCAGCCAAATCAAGACTTGCTCAAACCCTTCAGGCCTCTTCCTCGTATTCTTCTTCATCCCCATACTCTTCCTCATCAGCAGTTGCATCCTGGTATTGTTGGTACTCAGAAACCAGATCATTCATGTTGCTCTCAGCTTCTGTAAACTCCATCTCATCCATACCTTCTCCAGTATACCAGTGCAAGAAAGCCTTCCTACGGAACATGGCAGTGAATTGCTCACTGACCCTCCTAAACATCTCCTGAATTGATGTAGAGTTACCAATGAAAGTGGAAGCCATCTTCAAGCCTGTGGGAGGAATATCACAAACAGTTGACTTGACGTTGTTGGGAATCCACTCAACAAAGTAGGATGAGTTCTTGTTTTGCACATTGATCATCTGCTCATCAACTTCCTTTGTGCTCATTTTGCCACGAAACATTGCAGATGCCGTTAGATATCTGCCATGCCTAGGATCAGCTGCACACATCATGTTTTTGGCATCCCACATTTGTTGGGTAAGTTCAGGCACAGTGAGAGCACGGTATTGCTGAGACCCACGAGATGTAAGGGGAGCAAAGCCAACCATGAAAAAGTGGAGCCGAGGAAATGGGATGAGGTTCACAGCAAGCTTACGCAGATCTGAGTTCAGCTGCCCAGGAAACCGAAGGCAGCATGTAACACCACTCATGGTGGCTGAAATCAGATGGTTCAGATCCCCAACTGAAAAGGAAAAAAAAAAAAAAGAATTCTAGTTAGGGACTTGTAGAACAATGGCATCACAAGAATTGATCTAATGCAAATTAATCCATACAACCTAATGCAAATGAATCCAGCTCCAATGACGCATGAAAGTGAAATATTATCACAGCTTCCCTGTAATTATTAATATGACAACCCAATTGAAGTCAGCTGTACAAACCAGAGCAAGAATGAAGCACTATATTCACACACATTTAGCCTTACCTAAAACACTTAAATAACGTTTTCTTAATCAAAAGTTTCAATACCCCGGGGCTTAGTCATCCAATAAAAACAATCACCGTGGTTACTGATCAACAAAAGAATTGAATAGAGAAACAAAACATTAATTTCCATTTGCCCCCTACTGTGAATCATTGCAAACCTATTATACACCAAGGGAAGTGCATCTTTGAATCACAAACATAAAAGCCACAGCATAATCAAATGAACCAAATCATCAGAAAACATAAACATCAATCATCACAAGATAAGTGATGATATTGGTTTTTCAGAACTCACAGCTGGGGGTAGTGAGCTTGAGGGTACGGAAACAGATATCATAGAGAGCCTCATTGTCGAGAACCATACACTCATCAGCATTCTCAACGAGTTGGTGAACAGAGAGAGTTGCATTATAAGGCTCAACAACAGTATCGGATACTTTAGGAGAAGGAAACACAGAGAAAGTAAGCATCATTCGATCTGGGTACTCTTCCCTTATCTTGGATATCAATAAAGTCCCCATTCCAGATCCAGTACCTCCGCCCAGTGAGTGACACACTTGAAACCCTGTCAAAGGTAACACAACTTCATTAGAATCATAATCATTTCAAGAAAATAATCAACATAGTAAACACAGTAAGCATACAACAATTTCCATCCAAACCAACCTTGCAAGCAGTCACAGTTTTCAGCTTCCTTCCTAACAACGTCAAGCACAGAATCGATCAATTCAGCCCCTTCCGTGTAGTGACCTTTTGCCCAATTATTTCCGGCGCCAGACTGCCCGAAGACGAAATTATCCGGTCGAAAAACCTGCCCGTACGGCCCGGATCTAACGCTATCCATTGTACCGGGCTCCAGATCCATGAGGACCGCACGAGGCACAAAGCGACCACAGCTTGCTTCGTTGTAGTACACGTTGACTCTCTCCAGCTGAAGATCCGTGTCGCCGTTGTAGCGACCAGTGGAGTCGATGCCGTGCTCGGCACAGACTACCTCCCAGAACTTGGCTCCGATCTGGTTCCCACATTGCCCGCCCTGAATGTGCAGGATTTCCCTCATTTTACTGGAGGTCTTTTCGTGTTTGTTTCTGGGGAAAGTGGGGGTGAAGAGAGGAATGCGAATCTGTTAGTAAAGTGAGCAAGGGTTTTCTTATAAAGAAAGGAAACGACGGGCTCCGTTACGAGAGGAGTTAACGGACGTTTAGATTTTTGTGGGAAATTGAAATTTGAAATTGGGGTTTTCGTTGTCTGGTCGCGAGTCCATGTGGAACATTTTGCTTTCGACGAGTAGTTAGCGGTTCTTAGGTAGATTTATGTAACTTGGGGGTGGAAATTAGAGAAGTGAACCAGTGGAGTCAACAAGTGTCTTCCGATTTTTTATTTTTTAAAGAAAATTGGTATAAATATAGAAACAATATTAAAATTACAAGGTCATCAAAAGGAAAAACTCAACATATACAACACAGGAGAAGAGCCAACAGAAAAAATCAGCTACCACAACAAAATGAGCCTAAAGAGAACCTCCATATAGCAACTATAGTCGTAAGACATGACAAATATTAGAGCTACAAGGAACTTTCTTAGTCAAAAATAATCGCTCGAACATCAGATATGATTAAGTATATCAAACTCTCCTTCGTAGAAGAGGAACTCTGAAAGCGTCGAGAGTTGCGCTCTCGCCAAAAAGAATATAAACAGACCCCTAAAACAATAAGTTGGACAGATATGTTGAAACCTGCAGTAGAAGACACATAAGTAGTGAGAGTCATAAGATCGGATCTAAGATCCGTCCAACGAGTGTCTTCCGAATTACCATAAATTTAGATTTGAAATTATTTTGGATTTCTAACATGGCTTATTATATAGAAACTCTTACTCAGTTTTTTTTTTACATAAGATAAATTTATTTTATAATAATTAGGCAACTAACTTTTACGGTTTTTATATAATTATAAGTCTCTTTTCTTGATCGTATATTCTATTCGACAATATGAATAATGTTTCTTAAATTTATTATTATATAATATTCAATTATTTCAATATTATTTAAATTATTTTATATAAAATATATTCATAATTTATCTGTCAATTCCTATGTACAAAATTAATATAAAATATTAAACTAATTACTGAAAACTGAAACCTCCGACTACTAAAGTATTAATAGAAATTTAAAAAAAAATTAAAGATAAAATTTTTAGGATCTAAAGGATTTTCGCTACAGACTTATTCTATTAAATTTTCATTTTTATTTTGTAAAGTAAGATTATTAAGAAGATAAAATTGTAAATAATTTAATTTTTATGTTGTAAGTTGTAAATTAGAAAATGATTATTATGAAAGAAGATATAACTATCTACAATTTTGCATTAATAATAATGGTTTAATTCCTATTAAAGAAAGACTAGACATTGCAATTAATCTTTACTAGTTCTTAAATTTATTCCCACTATCGCTACATCATTAAATAATTGGTTGATGTAAATTTTTTTCTGTATTTTTAAACTCAATACTATGATTAGAATTAGTGAAAGCATAACTAATTTGATAAGTAATTAAAAAAGATATTATCTTGTTATCATTAAATTTTCTCGATAAAATTTATAAGCTATAGTAACTAATTTAACATATGATACGACCTGAAAAATTATAGTAATGAATAATGATAATGACCCCACTTGGCTTGTTTTGCCTAAAAGGAATTCAAGGTTTGAAATTCCGGAGTCTGCTTTGTAGGTTATAAATTTAGTCGTAAAGCATTTGTGCACTGTTATTGATCTCGGAAGAAGGAAGCAAGCATTGTCCTCGCAACTTTTTTATTTCTTTCTTTTTTTATAGCATCCAATCACTTGAAAAGGAAGACTTTGATATTTTAGTGAAACAGAATCCTAAGTTTTTTTATAGATACTCAATGATACTATCAAGCATGCTCATTAGTGCTTGTTTTGTGGGTGGGACGGAATCTTGCAACCTACTCAAAGCAAGATAACAGATTGCGTGAAATTTGTCTAAAGGGTGGTCGTCCCTAACTAAAAGCTGCTAACACTCACAATTAGAATGTAACATCCCGTTATTATAGAATATATACTCAAACATCAAGAAGATATTCAAGAACATACCATATGAGAATGACATGTTAGAGCAATCATATTCATTTATTATGGCATCATACAGTACACAACTATTCAAAAGACTAAATGTTCTCATTTAATTCACAATCATAAGCTTACATTGTCATTACATTACAACTCATAATTCATGTATATACAATATGTAACATGTAAGTTTACGACACCATACAAAAGGTTCTAACTAGACTCTTCAGTATCAGTTGACCAAACCTTTGAGCCATTTTGTCCCCAAAATGCAGGTACTGTACTTCTACTTTATCACTTTAGGAGCTAAAACTCCCTTGCACCTGAAATTTAAAGTTGCAATTTTGATTAGTTTGCAAACTCAGTGAGTGAATCATTATCAATATGCTCACTCGAGTCAGGACACAAATATCACAAGTACGTAACCAAATTTACAAGTATATCATATTATCCAACTTTGTATACCACATCATTCAGAATCAAATCCCATATATCACCTCATATTCCAACAAGTTTATCATGAACTACAAACATTTCATATAATCATCGGAGAATATTCCAATTGGTCATTTCATCAACATATACACAAATATTGCACATTATTATATCAACTCAATTTGGCCATTCTTTGTAATCATTTACATGATGCGTGTAAAGATATATATACAAATGTACATGAGAATCCACTTTCTTTTTTGTTTTGTTGTGATCGAGCGCCTATTTAACTATCTCGTATCCGTTACAAATGCTGGGCTCATTTTATATATTGTCCCGTACCTATTGTGAATACCAGGCTCATTAATCATTGACCTTGTGGCTCTGTGTGCACATTTATGAGCTTTAAGCTCTTTTTCATATTGGTCACTCCAGTCACAACTCCTTTATCTGATCATGCATATCAATGTAATGAAAATGCATCAAATCCTATATTATGTTATCAATAACTTTCATTAAATGTGCACAGTCATATAACACATTCATCATATCGAAGTTCAGCATTCAACATTCAGTTAAGTACAAATTTTCCCACATTCACATACAATCATTAAGCACTTCCTATACAGTCCTGAATAATGATCTCCTCGGACAAATGATGGTCCAGAATTATCACAATCATACCAGTAATAGTTCAATTTATAAAAATTAATCAAGAACAATTCAAGTCTAGTGAGAAACATCTAGATAAACTCACTACACATATAACTCAAACAAAAACACATATATACTTGAGTTTACACATCTAGGATGACTCACAGTACACTCCAATAAGCTGTTGCCTTGACGATCCAGCAATGTCTAGGTACTGACGATCGACTTGAGCGTCTATAGTCATGTAATACAAACGTAATTACACATTAGTCAATTGTTCTATCAAATGGGTATTCAAACATACACATGTATATGAGTCATGTTCAAAGCATGCTCAATTGACTTTCCCTGAGTATGTATCCTTATTCACAAATCTTGCTTATTCATTCATCATATGTTGTACATAACTTATTGGCGATTAGATCAATGCCTTAAGAAATCTCAATTACTCTAAAGTCATTCAATCATACATTTATCCATCCCTTCCTAACCCACGATCGTGGGAAGAAGCTATACAGCTTCCACGATTGTAGGAAGAAGCTATGCAGCTTCCACGATCGTGGGATGGGTGAACAAACAGTTCACCATCCATTTTCTTCAATCTTTTTCCGGATTCTAACACCATTATAATAGTTGATTGATTAAACCTCCATTTTACTTCAAAGCTACTTCATTTTCTCATCAACTTCATCTCCAATTCTAACTCAAAATCATTCAATTAGCAACTCATAAATTACAGTCTTTCAAGCATCAAAAATCAAAATAGAAATTATCATTCACTTTGACACATGTAGTCCAGTCCTTTCCCATTTCAAGAACACTACACTAATACCTTTCTCTAGCATAACTTCACCTTCATTATACTTCAAAATCCTAACCTAAAATTATTCCTAAAATAACCTATAATTTAGGGTTTTCATACATCAGGAACAAAACCAATTCATTCACCACATTTCAAGCACATCTCATCATCAACCCTACATGCAATTCATCTCAATTTAGTCACCATGAATGTTATGCTAACATATATCATGATAGATTAATAAATCGCTTACTTGTTCAGCTCAAAACCTCCTTAATCTTTAAATTAATTGTCCCTCCAAATATGCAATGACAAGGTATACTCCAAGAACAAGGTGAGAACACAAGGGTTTCAATTGCCAGGTGCAGGTTACGAAATTTTGGCAAAAATTCAAAGGTTAGGGAGATTATGTGAATGTTTCGTTGGTAAGAGAAAGAAGGAGAAAACATAAGACCAATACATAGAAGAAGGTGGTCTTGCACGTGTGAGAGACGTGGGTGCAAGTGTGCGGTGAAGAGGTGAGACATATTTCATGCCACTTGTCAAATGGAGAGCCATGTAATGTGTCTTCTTAAACTACCAATTGTCATTCCATAACTAGTCCATTTGTCTCATAATCACTAGGCCATTTGTCACCCGATTAAACCATCATTTGTTACTCATTTATTCAAGCCATATGTCACTCTTTCATAGGCTTAGTTAACCTAAATTTTCATGTATCAATTTGTCTTACTATTTAACATTTTTCCTATACTAGATACACATAACACTTCATCAGCCACTCAATTGTAACAATAAAGTCCCAATTCACAAATTTTAATCCATCCAAAATAAAATTCGAGACATAATCAACTCACAATGATGTTATAATCATTTAAAATCTTTCATACCCCGAGATATGTCAAATGAGTGTATATACTATTTTTACAATGTCTCTAAATCATGATTCATGTATATATACAAATATGATGCATGCAAGTGAAATACACTTCATGTATTCTCATATGACTCAACGGTCTAATACTCTAATCTTCAGTAAATTTTAGAAAAAGGTTATTACACTTTTAATTCGAAATTCACAAAGATAATGCGAATTGCCAAACCAAAGGATGATTTTTTAAAGGTGATAAAACTAGTTGTATTCTACCAAAGTTCTATACGCATAAGTACAACAAATTCTTTCCAGTATTAGTTAACTCGTTTGCAAAAGCTCTTATGACATTTGACACTACAAAAATTTGATATACAAAATTAGGATGCAATGAAATAAAAATGTAAGCTCACAATAGATTTTTCTTCATAATAAATTCGGATAATGTATTCCTCATCAAATTTATATTAATTATATTTTTAATGAAATATATTTTGTGAATATGGCATTTCAGGATACTCTTATAAAATGAATATCCTAATTAATAAAATCACCAAACATGTAAGTCCAGACAAAATTTAAATTATAACCTACCAATTTTTAGTTAGACTGGAAATAGATTATTTATTAATTACTGCCTTAGTTATTTAATATTTTTTTTCTTATTATCATTTCCATAGCAGTTTAGTTTGTGCATTCACAAGACCTTAGATTGAGCCTCCAATAATTCAATTTTTATCAAACACGTGGTAACAAAAAACACATTCCGTTGCCGGGACTTGAACCCGGGTCTCTCGGCTGAGAGCCTAGTATCCTAACCAACTAGACTACAACGGAGCTGTTGGATGTAAGTTGTATCACATATAATATCTAAAATAATTCTGTGGGTTTTTGGAAGGCAGGCCTCCATCTTTCTTCAGCGTCACTTCTTTATGTCCTTTAGATTCCCATTTCTTCTACAATTGCACTTTCCAACTTTCACTCGGCTCAACCGTGGACTTGAACTCCTCGTCTCCGAGGACCATTCGTGTGGCCACTATTGCCACCCCCTTTGACCACAACAATCCAAACAACAACAACAAATCCAAGACCCTCTACCCACAGCAGCTCTCTCACTCGAAAGCCCATGGCGTCATGGCCTGGATGTATAACTCTCCTGTCACCAATGCTTTGTGGGAAGCAAGATCCAACATTTCTCCTAAGGACGCTCCACCGCAGAGTGCATTGCTGGACGCGTAAGCAGAGCATAACTAGTATTTTGTGCAATTTCTCTACTAATTATATTCTGAGATAGCAATACTGGGATCCTTGGAATGAGGTTAGGATTGGTAAATTGCTTAAGGACCTTGATGCTTTGACTGGCACCATTTCGGTTAAGGTACCCATTTCTCAATTCTTCATTTTTCAAATTATCTCTTCCCCCTTTTTCTTTTTCAATTTAATCTGGGTAATGCTCGAGACTCGAAAGGGATTTACTTGCGAAATTCGAGTGGGTATTGGTTGTTATGATCATAATCAACAGGATCATGATGGAAATTCACGTCGACAGCTGCAGCAGTTAGAGAGATGTAGGAAATGAAAATCGCTATTCATTACTAGTCAACAACAGAAATTTTACAAAGTATTTTATACCAAAGATTGCTTGTTAGAGGTACCTATCGATCAGTAACCAACTAAGAACTAACTAATGAACTTAAAAATACAGTTTTTTTCAGTTAAACTATCCCGCCGTTAGCTCTTTAACTTGGGAGCAGTGAATGAAGTTTAAAGTTAACTTTGGCATGAGCTCATTAAGTTGCTGCTGTTGTTGACATGAATTTCCATCATGATTCTGTTGATTATGGTCATAATATTGGTAGTCAATGTTGATGTTAATCTGTTACGTGTTGATGAATTGTGATTTGTAGC
>JANKOD010000192.1:19792504-19808737 GCA_026284645.1 Erythroxylum acuminatum
ATGTATAGATATTAGAAGATTATGTACAAATACTAGTTTCCTAAATTAGCTAGCTCTATTTCTATATATACATGTAACTATGGACTGATGTAAACAAGAAAAGAAATACAACTGTTCAGTATTTCTGCAGCACCAAATTAGGAATTATTGGCTTCGGCTTCACATCATCTTCAACATCTAAAGGCATAGATGATGGCAATTATTCCACAAGAAACTTCTTTTCTTCTATGCTCATTAAGGAAACTTCATGATCTGCCCTTCCTTTTACCTCTGGTTTCATTGGTGTAAGTAGAAATTTTCTGCCCTCATACTTCAAGGAATATGTATTGGCTCTTCCTTGATGGCTAACATTCCTATCATACAACCATGGTCTTCCCAATAGCAAATGACAAGCTGATATTGGAATAACATGACACCACACTTCATCTTCATACTTTCCAATGGCAAAAGGCACAAGACATCTTTTTGAAACTTTGATCTCACGTTTCTTGTCAAGCCAAGTGAGCTTGTAAGGGCTTGGAATGGGCTAGGTTTTCAAGCTAAGCTTGTCCACCATTGTAGTTGAAACCACATTCTCACAATCACCACTATCAATCACAACATTGCACTTCTTTCCTGATGTAACACATTTTGTGTGGAAAAGAGATTTTCTCTTCCAATCTTCACCTCCATTTTCACTGTTAAGAAGTCTAAGCAAGACTAACATTTCAGCATCTACTTCTTCTCCACTAACAACAATTGTTTCATCACTTCCATGTTCATCTTCATTCACTTCATCACTAAAATGGACAGATTCTTCAAGTTCATTGTCAATTTCCTCCATTTCTTTTAAAGTCATAACTTTCCTATTTGGGCACTCCGATTGAAAATGTCCATAGCCTTGACATTTAAAACATCTAAGCTTGGTTTTAGGACTTTGTGAATTGCTGGGCATGTATGGAACTTTTGGAGTGTAAGGTGAAGGTGAATTACTTTGCTTTGGTGGTGGAATTGGTGTTCTTTGTGGTGAGTTTTGAGGTGGTTGAAATTTTGGCTTAAAGGTGGATTAAAAAGGGCTGGCTTTTTGGCTGAAAGTTGGGCTAGGTTTGGCTAATGGTTTCTTGGCTTTTTGGTGTTTAAGGCTGGTCTCACATCTAAGAGAAAGCTTCTTCAATTCAGCAAAAGTGTCAAAAGGATAAAGCTTTACCATATCTTGCAAATCGGTGTCAAGACTTTTGATAAACCTTGTGATGATCACTTCTTCAGTTTTCCTCCAAGCCACACTTTAAAATATATTGCTCAAAATCCATAATGTACTCCTCTACTAACCTGCCTTCTTGAATCAAACCAAACATTTTTTCTAACATTTCCTGCCTATATTGCAGAGGCAAAAAAGTTTCTTCTAATTCAATCTTTGTTTGGTTCCAATTATCAATTTGAGGCTTCCTTTCTCTAACCCTCCTATTCTGCAAATTATCCCACCATAGGGCAACATACCCTTTGAACTTCATAGCCACAATCTTCACTTTCTTATCCTCAGCTACATCTTTCAAATCAAAAATTCGTTCAACTGTATACAACCACTCTTGAAAAACATCGACATCAATTTTCCCAACAAATTCAGGCACATCAACCTTAAAATTAAAAATATCATCTCTATCATTCCGAGGTTGAATGACATTTCTAACAGCAGTCATACGACCTGTATGGTGAGGGTCTCTCCCTCTCCCTCTTGTACCAGCTCCTCCTAATCGCAAAACATCATGACCAGAAGAGTTAAATTGAGTTACCTCACCATTGAATTCATCTTCCACGGATTGGTTGGTTTGGGAATCATTTCCAGGGGCTTCATAGGGGCCCATAGCAGCAAAAACAGTGTCTCTAGCCTTCATAGCCTCAAACTCTAGGCGTGTAGCTTCAAACTTCTCCATTTGAAGGCTCATTTGATCGAATTTTGTAAACAGTTTCTCCAATTTGCGTTGGTCCTGACATTGTCGAACTACCTGTCTCTGATACCAAAATGATGGAGATCTTAAACTAAACGTGAATGGAACTGGTCTGGTGGTCGTGGGAGATGTGTGGACAATTTTGAGTTTTATCGGATGAATTGAGAACTAGATGTTTGAAAGACGTTTTCTAGGTTATGGGCTGGGAATTTGGTTTTGATGAATGAAACAGATTTGTAGAACCTTTTGTGAACTACAAATTCGTCTCAAGGTTCGGCTCAATCAGGTGAATGGTTGAAAAGTTGTGGAAAAGTTTTTGGGAACATGTTTGACTAGGCGATAGAATGAAGATGGTTGAGAAAATTGGCATTTTTGGTCAGGCTGGAATTCGAAATAGGTAAAATGGTTAACAGGTGAATTGTAGGTCTGGATGTGTAGAACAAACTTGTTTTTGAAAGTTTTTTGGTTTGGAGGACAGGTGAAAAGATAAACGGGATTTTGTGAGTGGAATTTGGACTGGACGATATAATGAGAACGGTTGAGAAAATGGGTGTTTTTGATCAGGATGAGATTCGAACTGGGTAAAATTGTTAACTGGAGATTTGTAAGTCAAAATGTGAAGAACAAACTTAGTTTTGGAAGTTTTACAATTCGATGAACAGATAAAGTAATAAACTGGAAATCATGATTGTAACTCGGATAGAATCTGAAAATCGCTTAACACAAGAACAAATTGAATGTTTTTGGCAAACAAACAAACCCAATGATTATTTTCGGAAAACAATCAATCAAACCCTATAGAACTTGTTCTGCCAAATGAGAGAAAATCTCACGTAAAAGTTCATTCACTTTTCTGGTTTTTTTTTGTTCCAAATGGAAACAAACTAGCTTAAATAAGGAAAATGCTGAGAATGAGGATAGTCACATGTTGACTTCTCTTATTCCTTATAACAGCCGAATTTAACACACTAAATAACAGCTAATTAAGTCTTTGAAACCACATAATTAAAGTCATAAACTCAGAATTAAAATGACAATAGTAAAACAGGAAAAATAACAAAGTAAATAGTTGAAAATAAGTAGTAAAGTTTGCAAAACTGGACTAAAATTAGTAAATTTAAACCAAATTAGTAATTCCTGAGCAAAGATAAAAATGAGATCACTTTGGCTGACCTTCTCATCCTTCTTAGGCGGCATTTTGGGCTTCTAATTTTGTATCAAAGTGCTCTACACGAATCCAAGCCTTACAGTCACCAAATGGCTTCAATGACGCCTGAAATGTAAGAAAACAAGTCAGCCCAATTTCTTCTTCAATTGTTTGATCAACAGTAGCTTCTTTTTCTTCACCAAGGCTCATAGCTTCAATGTCTTGGATGGATAACTTGGATGGTCCTCCATCACTCTTCCTGTTTCGCCGTGTGCAAGGATTGTTCTATGCCTAAGAAATGATTTTTTTTTCTGGGAAGATTGTTCTAAGCGACCTAACATAACCACCTAGGATGTGCAGTGGCTTAGTTCATCAATGATGAACAAATATCTAGAAAAAGGTTTATTTTCTTTGTTGCCTTTGTATTTTGGTCTTTATATGTGGTTGTTCTAAACAGTTGGTAAGAAAAAAATGCAAAAATAAATGTAGATGCCCCAAGATTTTGAGCATGGGAAGACAGTGGAATATCCTAGGTTGCAACTTTTTAACCATAATCCACGTTTAATTTAGTAGATATTGGAATCAATACATTCCTTCTATGGTAAAAAGAAAAAAAAAATTCTAGCTTTTCCTCGACAAGGATAAATAGTGGGAAAATCGTGATCCAGTTGAACATATGATCATGACAAATTACTATCATGATGAAGAACAATTTGGGAATTGTATTTTTAACTTGTGAACATATTAGATATTGATGATCAGTTGATCAAGTCATGTTGATCATGCGAACTGTGAACAACAGTGGTTAACTAATCTCAGTGATTTAACAAAATTTGGTCTCTTGCTTCCTGGAATTTCTGTCTGCTCAATAACATGGTTTAGATTTCTTTGTAGGCCTACTTTCTAATGCAATCACAGGAGACAAAAGCTATTGGTGATGCACTTGGATTTGGATCCGCCTTCCTATTCTCTGCTGTATTTGGTATGTGTTTTCCATCTTCATTCCAAAGTTTGGGCATCTTTTAGATTTCGTTGTATGTAGTAGAAAACTATTTTCTGAACTAAATCTATGTGCATGCGGTATATCAAGCAAATGGGTATATTATACACAATTCACAAATTAACTATTATGAGTATTGCCATGTCAATAAGGATTGGTGTAGTCTATGGTTTTACGGTTAAGGATTGGTGTAGTCTATAGTTTTACGGTATGCTTAGCTTATCTAATGTTTCTGCTGTTATACCCTAGGGTTTTGTATTTTGATTCCTTTGCCTTTGTTGTTTGATATGATACTATTGCAGGTATAAGACTGGCAGCGACAAAAAAGTTTGTACCTGCGGGTCCTTTACTACTTCTATCTGCCTGTGCATTGGCTGTGTTTACTGCAGCATACTTACAAGACAGTATATGAATATTAACCAAGTAAATCGAACTAGTTTGTTGAAATTTTTTTGTTTCAAGTTGATTTAGAAGCTGATCTATTAGGTATTGATGTTAGAGGTTGGTTTCTGGACTGTCCATATC
The DNA here is from genome assembly GCA_026284645.1 of Erythroxylum acuminatum. Classification (NCBI taxonomy): domain Eukaryota; kingdom Viridiplantae; phylum Streptophyta; class Magnoliopsida; order Malpighiales; family Erythroxylaceae; genus Erythroxylum; species Erythroxylum acuminatum. Next base: position 19,797,102 of record JANKOD010000192.1, read on the forward strand.
CTCACACGTTCTTACAAGTTTTATCATATCATATGTTCTTTTATATGACATATTCATGGAGTTCCCTCTTATAGATTATTTCTTTTGAACTTTTTTTTTTAAAGGTAATTGATTCATTTAATTTGAACTAAGTAATGCAAATGTATAAACATAACAATGGAAAGGAACCTAGATAGCCAATATCAAAATGCTAGTCACTAAATCATCTAGAAGAGCTTTAGTTGTACAATTAATGAAATTCTATCCCTTAAGTCATTTGGTATAACCAATTGTCTCATCTCATGGAGAAATTTGTCATTTGCTTCTTCTGTTAAATTAAATATCAAGTTGTTCTTGGTCCTCCATATTAGTTGTATGATTGTTCCTAACCCGAGAATGAATACCGTCTTGTCCCATTTGGAGTTTAGTTTGCGTGCTGTGGTCCAATTGATGATCTGTGGCTAGTCTAAAGATGGTGGAGAAATGCTGAACATGTCTAAGTGGGTGAGCCATAACCTTTTTGAGTAAGAGCATTCAAAAAAAACAAGTGGTTATGATTTTCCTGAGATAGTCTGCACAACACACACATTCTAGTTTCTATTTCAAGCTTTGTCTTGTCTTTGGTGTTAAGTTTCTGGAGCACTGCAAGCCATAAGAGGAAGGAGATTGATGGTGGGGTTGCTGTATCCCTGATTAAATTTATCCAATTAATTCTCCAACCAGAATCCTGTATGAAGAGGTGGTGAATAACTTGGTGGAGTCTTTTGTCCATGTCATCTAATCATTCCTGTTTGTTTGCGGGGAGCAAACAATCAACAGTTGTATAACTCTAGATGGGCCTGGAGAATTATGAAATGGCCAGTGCCATTTACCATTAGAGATCATTTGAGCTACTTTAGTCGAGGGGGGAATAGTGGATTGTAGTGTACTAAGGTCGTGCAATTTGTATAATGGGCCAACTGAGAGCCAATTATCATATCAAAAACTTGTTCTCAAACCATCTCCATTGCTGTGTTTAACATGATCCTGCATAAAACTTATAGTTGTGAGGATTCCTTACATTGTGTGAGACATATTGGTTTTAACTTTTAGGGACCATATGCTTTCATTCTTTGTGTAAAATTCATTGATCCACTTGACCCACAGGTTGCCTTTAGCTGTACAGATGAGCCAAAGCCTCTTAGCCAGTAATGTTGGATTTTGTTCTGGTTGAGGTTAAACCTAAACCCCCTTCATTCTTGGGAAGACACAACATACTCCACTTTACATTAGGAACTTTAGAGGAATTTGTTGAGCCCTTCCATATGAGTTCTCTTATCATCTTGTCTATACTTTTTAGCACACCTCTACGTGGACTAGTATGTACTTAAGCTATTAAGCACATTGATTGATGACTGAATTCTTCCTTCGTAGAAAAGCCATTTGTTACTCCATGAATTGATTCTTCTTTCTATAGAATTGATATGAGGCCTACAATCCTTAGAAGAAATTTTCATTGAAGAGATGGGAACTTTTAGATACTTGAAAGGAAGTGATTCTAGCCTTAGGGTTCCAGTTTTAAGAATATGAAATCCTACATTGAATGAAAAATAAATTGAGCTTTTGTTGGGGTTGTACTCCAGTCCTAAGATCTCTTTGAAGGAGTTTAAGGAGTTTTTCATTATGTCAACTGACTTCTTATCCACTCTACACAACATTAGCAAATCATCAGCAAAAGCAAGTGTGAAATCTTGAGTTCCTTACATCTATAATGGAACTTAAAACTTGGATTCATGTTGATGTTAAGGTTGGCAATTCTATTCAGTATCTCCATTGCGATGGTGAAAAGGAATGGGGATAAGTCCCCTTCCTGCTTTAAAGAGATTGGATGGTTCAGCATTAATTATCACTGCATAGGAGACTGTTGTTAGGCATTCAGTGATCCAGTCTACAAACCTTTGAAGGTATTCGAGAGTTTAAAGTGCATCCAATATAAATTCCCAACTTACTGTATCAGATGCCCTGGTGAAATCAATTTTCATTACACTATTGATATGTTTATTGCTGGAATATCCGTTGCTAGGCATTCAGTTATCACCAATGTTTTTTCCTTTGACATATGCTCCCTGATCGGGATTGATGAAACTTTGGAGAGTTTCCTTGAGCCTTTAGCTAATACCTTGGCGATTACCTGACATTGTAATTTTTTGTTGGATTAGAAACTTTAAGAATCAGGTTGATGTATGTTTTGTTTAACTGAGGAGACATATAATTGGTGTCAAAGAATTCCTGGAGTGTTTTCATGCATAAAGAACCAGTAGTGCTCCAAAAGGACTGAAAGAATTTTGCATTAAAGCCGTCTGGACCTGGGGCTTTGTCAGGGTTAAGAGAAAAAAGACAAGGATCTGATCTCTTTTGGGGTGACTCTCCATGTTAGTTCTACAGTCTGTGGAATTGAGATTGTGCCCTTAAGATACCTTGGATGTCTTATGGAATTGAATTAACCCTGCAACTTCTTCCAAGCAGATATGTATAGTAGCTTTGAGCGAATGATTTCATGTTCTCTCATTAACTAATTAAGCCATCTGGACCGCTTAGGTATACTATATTGGTCTTGTTTCTTCTGGCCCTGATTATATTGCGAAAGAATTTGGAGTTCATATCTCATTGTTTCAGCCATAGTATTCTTGACTTTTGTTTAAGCTGTGAGTTTTATTCTTTCAGCTTGGTATAGTAATTGAATAACTCCATCTTTTCCTTCTCCTTCTAGCTTGTGTTGGTAGGGTCTCTACTATGTTCTACTTGGACTTTTATTAGGGATTCTATTGCTTTCTTTTTACAAAATTGAAGAGGATCAGAGTTGTGCCTTAACATCTATTTGCATTAAGTTTTTAGATGTTTGAGGAAGCTAATAAATTTTAAATGCCTAGGTGCCTCTTTGAGTCCTTTGAGACTGTTGGTAATTGCATTCTTCATATCAGGGTGTTGGAGTAGAGAATTTATAAGGGGCTTTCCGAGTATCTTTATGATTTTCAAGTGTGAACTTAATCATAGAATGATCATATATAAATCTTGGCCCAAAATGTGCATGATTTTGTTGGAATTTGTTGAGAAATTCAACATTAACTAGGCATTTGTCAATTTTTCTGCATGAACCTTCTATCATGTTGCTTATTGCTCCATGTGCATAAGGGTCCTGTGAATTTCAGATCCACCAAACTAATCCTAGATGTTAGTTCAATCAATTCATGAAACTTCCTATTGGGAATCCCATTGGATTCATTGAGTCACATTATGCAGTTATAGTCTCCCACAAGTATCCAAGTTGAGTCAATTTTAGGTGCCAGATTAAACAGCTCCTTCCATAAATTTGTCCTTTAAGACTCCCAGTTCCCTGCATAAATGACTGTGATAGCTACTTTGCAATTGGAATGTCTTATAGTCATCTATGTGTTGTTCTGACTGATCACAATTAGATAATGCAAAATAGTTAGGATCAAATGCTACTATTATCCTACAACGTGGATTTGAACCATGATTGTTAAGCTTAATCCAATCCCTGTGCAAAAAACTCAGACCTTTGTTGCTTGTGTCTGCTTTTATTTTAGTCTCTACAAGATCAACAAAATGAGGCTTTTTAGAAATAAAAATATCCTTCAAAGTCCTTTGTTTATTGGGGAAATTAAGCCCTCTTATGTTCCATACTATCAAGTCCATTATCCCTTCCTGGATTTAGCTTTCTTTCTCCTAGACTTGCAATAGCTTTAACTAGGATCCAGAACTTCATCTGCCAAACTAGGTTCGTTAGAGGTCATAGCATTGGAAGTGGGACTTACCTAGTGAGCTCCAGAAGTTTGTTGCAAAATCTCCTTGCCATTTTCCTTTGGCTTTTGAGGTTTCTCTATGTTGTTGAGCTCTTCTTCTATAACACTCTCCGGGTTAAGCATCTTCATAGTAGTTGTAACTGCTACTTCCACCTGATCCTTCTGAATATCCTGTTCAACATTTGTTCCATGAGTAGTTGCTATCACCTCTTCACCTTTTTTTTCAGCACCAATATTGTTTTTAGTTCTCCATACCTTGATCAACCCTTTCCTTAGTGGTCTCCAAGGGTATGTAATCTTTACATGGTCCTTAACCAAAGTGTCTCCTAGAATTAGCTTCTTGATGTTCAACTCATCAGGGAGCTCCTTATCCAGCTTAACTTCAATGCTTTTGCAAGCGAATCCTATCCTCTTCAAGTCTTCAAGTTGGTGGTATTGTCATCCAGTGATATAGGTCTTCCCGGTGTGCTAGCAAGGTACTTAATACCTTCTAAGGACCATTATTCGAGAGGAATTATGTGGAAATCAACGCAAATTGATAATGCCTATAGCTCATTCCTGTCAAGATGGAAACCTGGTTCTCATTTTTGAAGTATCATCAGCCTTCCTTGGATGTGCCACAGTCCCGTCTCTAATATCCTTCTTGCCATATCCTCATTGACAAATCTAAACATGAAGAGCTCATCTTTAGTGGTATGGTAATTTTTCAATCCTAGTTTCCTCCAATTTGTGTTAGCCCAGTGATTAACAACTGGGAAAGAGTCTCTTGTCCATAAATCCTCCAACTAGAGAGGCATTCCATTTTTTGGCTCCTTGGTTAAGAATTGTCTGGTGGTGCAACTACATCTTGGCTATTAAAAGGCGGGACGTAGTGAAGCCTTCCAAATACATCAGGGTCTGTTACAACCTTACTTCATTAGAGTTTTTGTGTTTGATATGGAGTGTGCCTGGACTGAGCTCTAGGTAGTGGAGGAAAGTCCTCTGTGTGATGGGCGGTTGTTTCAGTGTTTCAAGTTGCATGGAAGGATGAGCTTGTGTGGTTTGTATGATTTGTTACAAAGGAAGGTTGGACTCTATGACAGGGTGAGCTTGTAGATTGGCTGCAGTGTGCAATTAACTGTAAACTGCCAGGTTGAAGTCGCGGGCTGGAAAAGAGTGTTATGGAAGTAACCGAATTGGGAAAGAGACAGTTCAGCTTGGAAAATAAGGGGTGTTTTTTAGAGAGAGGGGAGAATCTCTCTCTCAAGCATTTTTTTACTTTTATTTCTGTTGAACTTACAAGCAAATATATCATAAAACTTGCTTTTATGCTTAGATAATAAATTGATTGTGGATACAGAATATGCTCAAAACTTCTTATTTTTATTTTTTTTGTAAAAAAGAGATGCATTGAAAATTAAAGGTCTAGCCGGAGGTTTTACTAAACAAGAAAGAAGCTCCTCGAGGAGGCTACAAGTGAGCTTAGGACAGAAATATGAGTGATCAATTAGACAAATTTGGGAGCTGCATGCATGGAATGTTAGAATAAACAGCTTCGAGTATGCTAAACTATTAAAGAATCACAACTTCTGTCTACAACTGACAGTGATTTTTGGAGAGGAAATGTCTTAAATATTAATAACTACTTTTATATGTTGGACCATTGACTAAGCCAAGTCAGAGGCTTTTCTGTTTGAAGATCCAAGCACTCTTCTGTTCATGTGGTGTTGTGCAGAATGGCAGAGATTTTAGGGGAGAGGGCATAGGGGATAAAATGGATAGTAGCTGTTGGAATAAGATCGACAAAAGAACCAAGGGGGGCGTTAATGGTCAAACCAAAGCTGTGACACACCATTTGATATCTTGTGTATGATGTGCCCCTTTAATGACGCCTGAGGTTCATGAACTCTTTTCATCTTTAGGAATTGCATGTCTAAGCGAACTTCATACAAGCTCTACCCATTAAGATTTATACGTGTTTCATTTGACCCACTTTGCATGTAATGTAAGTCATTGAAGACTATCCATATCCTCTGGACTAACAATTTCACTTTTTGGTTTTGAGAGGTTTGATTCCAAGCTCCCCTTCATCTTAGGGTTTGCAAACATCCTGTCAATTTACTTTGTTTCTACTATGATTAAGGGAGTTTCCTAAAACAAAGAAACTTCCTCACCTTGATTTCACTTGCATTAATGACCCTTGATGGAAGCAATAAGTGGGAGATTACTGCCTATGCATAGAGCTAAGGACTGATTTCATAACCTAGAGCCTACAAGCAAAAGCGAGGGTATGATTAGCCCTTGTCATAATTCTTTTGTCTTTATTTTGGGTCAGAGCTGTCAATCTGTAAAGGAAAGCTTATGAGGAGATAATTAGCTCTCCAATATATCTATTGGGGAGCGAATGGAGTGTATAACCTTTAAGAGCTTCCCGGAGAGAGCCTAGGTTGCTGAAATTGGTACAAGCATAAAGGGAAGACTTGTTGCAGTTCACTTGGAGACCGGATAAGTTTTCGAGCATACATAAAGCTTCGATGAAAACTTGCAAGTACATTGGGTCAGCATGACAGAAAAGTAGAAGGTCAATGAGGCAAATGCATTAGCTTGTTACTTTAATATTTCCAATGGTACTTGAAGTTAGGCTGAAGTGCTACTAATCTTACTAAGATCAAGTTTCTGAGTAATTCCATGCTCAAGATGAAGAGAAAAGAGGATAGAAAATGAGACTAAGTTGGATTTTTTTCAATTTAATTTATAATATGGGACTAAATTTTATATAATTAAAAGTAGTTTTTATGCTTCTTGGTTACTTTTATTCTTCAATATTGCCTTTTATATTCTTAATTTCATTTTAAAAATTACTTTTGTTGATTTTTTTTCCTAACATAGTTGTGAAGGTTTGATTTATTTTTATAGCATATGAAATAATATTAGTTTTCTATTTTAGTTTTTCACAATCTAATTTTGTTATTAAATAGATAAAAACTATTTATCTTTCTATTTAATATAATTACTAATAAAAATAAAATTTAATATAATAAAATTTTTAACTATGTAAATTAAAAAATTATTCAAATTGATATTTGACGTATTGACCCTGCATTATTTTACCGTAAAAATTGGTACCAATTCCGGTACTATTTTTGCATCATTGAATCTAAAGTTTTGCAAAATAGCAACCTTATGAGTAAGGGTGATAAGAGTACAGTTAAACTCTTTAAGCATTCTCCCTTTATAGAAGAAACGTTGTATTCCTAGGACAAGGTCATGTTCAAATGATAGGCCATGCTTCTTTGAAGAAATGAGTAACGTAATCATCGAAACCTGGTGCCTTATTTTGATGAAAGCTTAGGAAAGCCTTATGGATGTCAGATTTGGAGAAAGGTTGAGTTAAAGCAGTAGAGTTCAACTAATCAATCTTGGGGGATTCCAAATGCTAAGATGCATGGTGGTGAGAGACGAGATGTCTTTTGGAAGCTATGACATCTTGGAAGTATATATGTTGAAGCCATCAACTTGATACGACCAATTGCTATAACTAAAGAGCTAGAACCTCATCATGCTTTCATTTAGTTTCATCTATCAACTGATGGATGTCGTGGAGTCAATGAAATATGGATAACAATAGATTGACCAATGGATCTAAATTTAGGTATTTTCAATGCACAAATCTATGAGTTAGGCCCAGGCTCAGGCTCAGACTAAGATAAAATTTAACTATTCTAAGCAAAACCACATCTTAAGTTCATGTTTCATAGTTTTATCCTGGTTATAGTGATGAACAAAGGAGCACCACTTATCTTGGAAGAACATCCTTTAAGTACATTTTATAAAACCAAGGTGTATTCCTTTTTCAAATAAATTATTAAGCATGCAACAAATTTGATTTTAATTTTTTTTCTTTAGATTGGATCATTGAGAACATGAGTCCAAATCCTTAGTTAAAAACAAAAATACATGGAGCTTATGTTAAGGTTCTTAAAAACTTGAGGCATTATTAAATAGTAAAGATACGAGTTTAGTTACTAATTCTGAAAAATAAATAAACACATAATAGAAGTTAGGTTATAATTTACATCACAATAAAGATTGTAATAACTGCTTTAAATTGTTTTTGATTTCAGTGGCCTTTTTCACTTGTTTTGTGATGTTGCTTTTTAAAGTCAAATTCAAAGGAATGTGATTAATTTTTGATCCCCAAGGTTAGGATTGAGATCAATATGCTTGTAATGAAATAATCTTAACCAAAAGTGAATAGTTTATATGCTTTTCTTTTTAAAGATGATGAATAATTTTATCGAATTATTAATGGCTTTTAAGAATACTTGATAATGCATAAATGATATTCAAAGTAATTTAATAAGATATGGTAAAATTTGAAGATACTGTCTTTTTTTTGCACCATTCTTTATGATATTGCCTTTTTGGGACCAATGAATCACCTGATGCTTCAAATAAGAAAATAGATGGAATAAAAATATTAAATGCAGAATCAATTTCTTAATCATTGATAATTCCATTACACTCCATCTAATGATTATTTAACTACCCTCTAACTAATTCATTTCTTTTTTATAGTCATAGGGTGATGGTGAGAATGATTCTTTTGACTCACATAGCATGTTGTCTTAATATTGATTGTGAATTTCTTTATAAGTAGTATCCTTTTACAAAATGAAACTTTTTAGATTAATATTTTGTTTGGAGATACAAGCAGTGACGGATCCAGGGGGGCTGGCAGGGCTATAGCCCCCCAAGACTAAATTTTTTTAAGAATATATACATATATAAGTAGTTATGTTAATGTGAGTGCTACTTTTAATATCACTAATTTAGCTTTATATGATACAAGTGATTCAAGTACAAATTTCTTTTGAGGAGAGGAAATTATGGAAGTCAAGTTCGTATATCCAAACATTCCCAAGATCCTTTCCACAGAATTGGAAGCCTGATGACATGATCAAAGACGACCAAGCTCATGAAGCAAGGTTTACAAGGGCTTATTTGCGAAATTCAAGCCAGAGGAGACTATTCGTGAAGACCTTAATGTGTTTCTAAGACTGATCACATTTTTACAATGTGAAGGAGTGAATACATGTTAAGCATGAGGAACTTGGGACTGAAGGCCGGCTAAAATATTTGGTTCAAGTTTTAGCTCTTGATAGCTTATGTTCTTATCAATTAGTATCTTAATTTGGTTGTTCGGAATTAGGATTTATTATTTAATTCCTTTTCATCTCTAATTATTATTTTATATTCCTCTTGTGCGTACCACTAATTCTGATTTGTTCTATTCCTCTTTTGTGTGGTGCATCAATTCTTCAAGTATACCTTATTTGCTTACATTTCTTTTCATTAATTCATATTGCAATAGGTTGTGTCTTTTACTTCATGAATTTTGAGTTCTTAGACCTAATTAAATGCTTTATGCATGATTAATAATTTGAATCATATATAATTGAGTTGTAAATTGCACTCAATTACTATTTTATTTTAAATATGATTTATGCCAACAAAATCCAAAAAAGAAAGAAAAAAGGTGCTCATTCAGTGATATTATGTGTCAATCTTCGTTTTCTTGATTGATGGCTATTCTTGGAGCATTCTTGATTTATTTATTAGTTGACTCATCGTTTAATCCTCGCTTACTCATGTTTGACTTTTGCTACCATTAATTTGCTACTTATTCCTCGTTTACTCTTGCTTGGCCTTTGGATATCAATGAAAATTCTTTCGATTTGGTTGTTGTTTGTTGTTTTGGCATGAACATTAATCTGGTTCTTACTAAAGTATTTATAAATGAAAGCTGGTGTTGTAAGTCAAGAAGGTGAGAACATCATCATGAAAAGCCAAATTGAGTGGAACATGAGTGTTTAAAGAGTCCCTAATGTAAATATGTAAGGGAGTGAGAGAGGAAAAACCATTTCTTTTATTTCAATTTTTTTATAGGTCTATAAAAACATAGGTAGTTATGGAAATTTGTGGAGGTCGTCCAAGTTCAATTGAAGGCATTGAACACCAAGTTAGATAATATAAAATCATTATTTAAATTTAAATCCTCTAGGAGACATTTGGTTGAGGAGGAGGAAGAGGGGAATTTTGATTGTGAGGAGATTAGTTCTAAGAAGGAAAAAAAGGTTGTATCAAAGAAAGATAACAACTTAGGTAGTATTAAGATGAAAACCCCTACGTTTTAAGGTAAAAAAGAAATCCTTATTTATACTTGGAGTGGGAGAGGAAGGAAGAACATGTGTTTGATTTTCATAATTATTCCAACAAAAACAAGGTAAAACATGCAACAATTGAGTCCATGGATTAAGTTAGTATTTTATGGGATCAATTATGATTAGTAGGCGTAGGAATGGTGTAAGGCCTATTGGGTCGTAGGAAGAGATGAAGTTAGTGATGTGGAAGAGGTTTATACCTAGTCATTACCATAAGGACTTATACCAAAATATGATAGTGATAGTTCAAGGGATGATAAGTTGTAGTGGACGCCACCATCAGAGGTTTGTAGTAATGTTTACATTGAATAGCCTATATGTTTTTTTGATACAATTGTTACAAGATGTGTGATGTGCATCAAACACATCAAAAAATAAAATTTAACTTTGCACAACTAAATTTGTAGTAATGACGAGAAAGGATTGTATCTACAGAGAGTGTGCTTTTAGCTTTTGTAATGAATCAATCAATGTATAGGAATTGGGGAGGGGGGTGTTGGTTGTATTCAATTAAGAAAATAAAGTAAAACTAAACTATTAGTTGTAAATCAAATTAAACAGTACAAAATAGCTAGAATTAACCAATGGGTTTTGAATCTAGTTCGTGAATCATTCTCGACCTTCACACGAATGTGCACAATCAATTGTTATATTTTTCTCATACCTTTTTTTGAACTATTAAACATAAATTAACAAAAAAAAACTCTGTTAATCTTAGTTTTCCCTTAAGCTGTATCTAATTAGAAAGAGCTCTTTGATTAGGTCTAGCTATCAAACAACCTAGAATAAGTTTTTTAGATTTAGCATGACGACTTTACGTAAAAGGAAAACATGTTAATTTAAGCAACAACAAAATAAGCTTGGGTCATTTAACCTATACTATGTTATCCCTAATGATGCTCGACCTTTACCACAAATGAATCAGATGCACAATGATTATGTATTGAAATCTGGCAATAAATCCATACATGAATAATTTCATAGGTCTTTCTAAATCATTAATACATAAATCCAAAACATCAAACACATAACAACATAGTCAATTCCAAAAGGGAGTTAAAAAAACATCATTGGATTAATCAATGTCCAAATATGTTTGTCAGCCTCAATATCCCGTTTGAATTGGAAAGATCAAGTTTAGCTCCTCATAGCTCTCAAAAGGGAAAGGAATCTACCTCCTTTGGGTCTTTAATCTCTTCATACCTTTTTTGGCCTTTAAATCCCTTTTATAGTGCAAAATTAGGTTTGTGTAGTTATACACGGTCATATACACGAGCGTATAAGTGATCGTATATGATAATTTAGTAGAAATTGTAGAGTTACACGGTCCTAGAGAGATATACAAGGCAAACTTACATGACCATTTAATTCACTTACACAACCATGGAAGTCCCCATATAGGTGTGTAAGTCTTAAGGTTGCTTGAAATAATGTCTTCAAGTTTGTACACGTTTCCAGTGAGTTACGCATTCCTATATTCAACTGTGTAAGTGATTGAACCCAAGTTTATCATATAAATTGGCTACAATTTCATGGTTCTTAATATACTTTTTGACTCTTAATTCGTGATTTTGTGCTTAAATCAGTCCCTTGCAGTGAGCTTATGTCTTATGCAATTTGTTAGTAAAATTGTGCAAATTGACATTAATTG
>JANKOD010000192.1:19822330-19838442 GCA_026284645.1 Erythroxylum acuminatum
AAATAGGCAATGCAGCATGTTGTAGCGGCAAACTCAAATCTGCAGGCGGGTGATCACAAACTGGTTCCTCATCAATAGGCTCTTGATGATCAGCCATAGACGGATAAGGTAATAAATCCCCCTGGTATTCTGTAGGCCGCGAAAAAGATGGTATGATTTGCTTAGTAGAATGCAATGTAGGTAAAGCAGTCGATGATGGTTGCAAATCAGGCACACTGGTCAAAACAGAGAGTTGAGGGGTTGGAGCAGGCAACACAGTCGATTGAGTCATTACTGGAAGCAATGCTGGGCAGACAGGGCCACCATCATCATCTGGAAGTTGAGAGAGAATATCAAACCTGGATGATAGTTGGAGAGCAGCGGAGGGCGAATCCTTCGACGTGGGTAAGTCCAAACCAATAGTCGGCGATTGATCAGAAACCATCAGGGGAGTATCAACCAGAACATCAACTGCCGTTTGCACTAGGGGTAAAGTAATCGGAGCAGAGGAGGGAATATCGGTAACAGTGGCGTTCTTCTCTTCGATCGTTAAATCAGATGAGCTTGGTAGAGTCTCTTTTGGCTTCCATATTTTCGGTGCAAGGGGAACACTGGAATTGAAAGGTAGCGACTTTGACGTAGGATCTACAGACTTACCTGGATGCAATTGACGGCAATGATCCTTGTCATGTCCGACTTTGTGACAGTGACGACAGAAAGCCGGGAGGTCTTCATAAATAATCGATTGGAAAAAAGGTTTTGATTTCGTACCCAATCGAATACGCTTAGGCAACTCCTTCAAGAGATCAACTTCAATACATACTCGAGCCACCGACGGCCGCGATAGATTCAGAGTATGAGCGTCAATTTTCAACAAAGTACCAATCTGATCAGTCATTCGCTTCAAATATTTCTCATGGAAACCATAAACAGGGAGGCCTTCAAAAGAAACCCAGATAGGGACGATGGATGACTCATGATTGGGGTGAAAATCTGGGGTCCATTTGAACACACGCATGATGTGGGTATCAAAAGTCCAGATTGTGCGCAACCAACATCTCTGATAATCCTCTTCAAGATCAAAGCTAATTAGAACATGTCTGAAATCGATCAACCCTATAGTAAAAGCACCAATAAACCCTATCCGATCGAAAGCTGATCGTAAAAAATCCAATTTAGGGTTTCCTATTGTGAATTTGCCCACGAGAGAAAGCCTGAATGGTTCCGATAACTGATCTTGCTCCTCTTGTGTCAAGAAAAACGTAGGTTCTCCTTTCAGCAGCTTCGATTTTGAAACAATTTCCACGTCGGCAAGTGGTCGAAGAATGAAGCGAGGGGGTTTTTTTGATCCAGATAACGCCTGAGCGAAGGTACGGTCGCCTCCCTATGGCGGCGGCGCCGTGACGGCGCCAGGCACGTGGCCTGAAACTAGGTCGGAAGTAGAGAGATGGAGGAGAAAAATTCTAGAGAGAGTTTAATTTACCTCAGTTCCATAAATTATAATAACAATAATTAAATTAATGAGAATAGTAAATTAAATAATAATGTGTAGAAAGTTAATAATAATAATCAATTTTATTATAATAATAATAGAAATGAAGATATATGCATTTAATCATAATAAGGGATTTTATAATTATAATAATACTAATATTAATGATAAATATTATGATTCTAGTTCTAGTTCGGCACTTGAAGCAGAGCAGTTATTGTTAGTCCGCAATTGCAAATCTTAAGGGAGCTTGAATTTAGAAAAGCGTTTCATATATTAAGCTAGTTATCATATCAATATTAATTAATTAATTAAATCGTTATATTATAATCATTAATAGGGAAAACAAAATTTGCAGCTCCTTGACGCAGTTAACAAATGTGCGCACATAATAAAAGATTAATAAGTTAATTTACAGGATAGCGAGTTTACAGATGATTTATTGTCCGATGTCACTATCGTGCATTTGCACGACAGTGATATTTGCTTTTTAATTCAAAGTCGCTACGGTGCATCTGCACGGTAGCGATTTCGGCTACATCTTGAGAGAAATTTTTTTTCGTTACATCTGAATTTATAACGAATGCTTATCATCATCATCATCATCATTATTATTATTATTATATAAAAACAATAACTCAGCACGGTAGTGATGTATAAACGTATAACAAAAATAATGGTTACATAAATATATAAATATATATAACGAAATTTAAAGTAACCAGCGTGAAAAAGAAATAATAACATATATATATAAATATATATAATGACGATCATCAGCAAATGAATTATTTTTTATCAGCAAATTAATTTTATATAAGTTAAAAATTATTAGAAAAGAAAGAAAATATATGAGCGAATCAGTAAATAATCCAAAATATTAATGAATATCAATGGAATCTACTGATATTACTATTTAATCAAGAATTTAATATGTCGTTTTAATAATTTTAATTATAATATGAAATTTAAATCAACCATAATTTGTCTATTATTTTCAATTTCGAGGGAATAATTAAATGTCATCTTAACAAATTTACTTTGTAAGGAGACAATAAAAGAATGACATTGAGTATTTAATTTAATTTATATTTTTTGTTGCCGATAAAAATAAAATACTACAAAAATTTAAAGAATAATAATTATTCCATTAATTGCATCTTTTATGATTAACAACATTAATTGCATCTTTTATGATTAACAATATTTTATTGAAGTGGTTCATCAACTTGTAAGCGGAACAACAAAGAAAGTTAAGAAAGTGTACGGGGTAACCAAAAAAGTTGAGAAGAAATTTTGAGGGATTGAAAATCGCACCTCTGTACCTAATCTTTAAGTCTGATAAATTTATAGAAAAAAATTTCAAAGATTTAAAAGTGTGCATAGCCGAAAAGAAAAAGTCAGCCAAATAAATAATTTTTAATGCGAAGTGATTGAGAGCTGCCGAAGTTTCACCAAAGGGACAACCTTTCGTTTACTCCAAGAAGGATTACTGAATTCATAAATTAATTTTAATGCGAAGTGATTCCAAAGGGGATGGCCATTCGTTTCTTCCTAGAAGAACTACTCAATTCATTTTAAAATTATGTTTAACCCCTTTAAATAAATTATTTTAATTCCTTTAAATAAGAAACAACGGAGGCATTAAATGCGAAATGTTAATTGTATCAGATATTAAATTATTAAGATCTCATTTATAATGTTGCACGGATATCTAAATCGACGGCGCAACTTTTGAAAGACTATCTTTTGCTATGCGTAAAAATAAAAATTTTGGGTCGATAAATTTTGATATTATTAAGTATATAGAGACACAGGATTTGGACCTTTGACATATGGCTAGATTTAATAAAATTTAACACATCAGGAGATAAAAATGCCTGAAACCAACTTTTGATTTATCTCCATTAGAGTAAAAACAAAGAAGAATCATATTAACAATTGTCATCAAAATCTACGACAATAATACTGAAACAAAACAACTGCTGAAGATTGCGGCAAACAATCCTATGCTGTTGAGGAAGGAGTCTTCGAAAGCTTCCCATCTCCATTTTACATAACATCAACAGAACAAAGCAGCTTCAAATAAATTGCATGGAAATAAGAGGGAGAAGAAGCAAACCAAACCATCAGACAGCTGGTCCCCGTTACCATCGTGGACGACATCAACTAAATTCCACGACCATGGACATTTAAATTGTGAACAATTCAGCATAAACGTAAGCAATAAGAACATTTCAAGAAATCTTACATCCGAGCAAATTACACAAAACAAGGGCATGGAAATTACAGAAAACAAGGACATACCTTCCCTTGGCACGGAAGCCCCATCTACACAAGCAAAATCGCAAGCAATTTAGTCCGTCCATTGCTCTCTCCTTAACCCAGTTGACCCATCTCTAAACATAATAAAAGCTTGATGAAAGTGGAAGGAAAAAAGTTAAACTGAATAAATATCAATCATTATTATAGGAAAGAAGCAAAAAGGAAAACTTACCACAGTTGGAGAGAAACTCCAAATGTTGAATAAAACCGTGACCCATCTGTACACAGAATAAAACCTCCATGAAAGTCGAAGGAAAAAAAAAGCAAAGAGAAAAAGGAAGTACAAAACTATAACTGAAATAAAACCACTGGATAAATATCAATCATTATTGTAGGAAAGAAGCAAAAAGGAAAACTTACCACAGTTGGGGAGAAACTCCAAATGTTGAATAAAACCGTGACCCATCTGTACACACAATAAAACCTCGACGCCGAAGAAAAAAGGAGAGTTTACCACCGTGAGATGTGTTGCCCAGCGGTAGAGGTGCAGAGGAGGTTGGGGGCGCAGAGCTAAACACCGGATAAATATCAATCATTATTGTAGGAAAGAAGCAAAAAGGAAAACTTACCACAATTGGAGAGAAACTCTAAATGTTAAATAAAACCGTGACCCATCTGTACACACAATAAAAGCTCGATAAAAGTTGAAGGAAAAAACGCAAAGAGAAAAAGGAAGTATAAAACCATAACTGAAATAAAACCACCGAAGAAAATAGGAGAGCTTACCACCGTGAGATGTGTTGCCGAGCAGTAGAGGTGCAGAGGAAGTCGAGGGCGGAGAGCTAAACACAACGAGAGGGAAAGTAATAATAATGACAGAACATTCGGAGAGGTAAAGAATGAGAGAGAAAGCTTTCTGCAACTTTAAGTGAATGAGTGAATGAATGAAAGAGGGAGAGCAATAATAATAAAGACAAAACATTGAACAAATATAAGCTGGTAAATTAAATGGACGGACGGGATAGATTGCGTGGTTGTCCATCCCGTTTGTCTTTAGTATATATACTTAACGAGTGTCAAGTTCATATGACTAGTAAATAGTAACTAACTTTTATAGGACTTAAACAACAAGTCTTTTAATGTTTTAACAATTTATGGAAACTTTTTGTATCAAAATAATACAGTGTCAAAAGATCTAGGGAAAGCTTTGGTCCTTGTCTTTTGACTTTTTTCTTAACGTTCTTATTTATTTCACATCTTTAATCATTTAATAACACTCTTTTTTTTTTTCAATTTAACTTGTTTTGTTCAAGTTGAAGTCAATTTCTTTAAGCAATATGGTTATTCATATATTCTTAACATCAATATATGATGGAAATAATCATATACAAAATAAATTTAAGCATTTTGTTCAAAATAAAATACTTTGTGAAATATTTCCATTTCTTTTATATTTAAAAATAATTTGTCAAATGTTCATCTTAAATTACTAACAAATTTACCGAAATGCATTTTTTATTTAAAAATTTTGTGAATTGTTTTAGAGAAATATTATTTGTCTCATAAAATACGTTTTTAATAGATAGAAACAGAAAGTCTAGATTATATTAGAATTTTATTTTATTTTATTTTTCCAAAACCCAATTGTTGATGAACTCCATTTCAAAAGAAAAGATGCGAACAAGTAGGGACCGGGAATGAAGAGAACGAAATATAAAGGGCCAAAAAGTAAAATAAAAGAAAATTCAAGGACTAAAGGCAGTTCCACAAACAAAAAGACGTTTATTGTATGTTACACATGTTAAAAGGAGAAAGGAAAATTAAAAAAAAAAAGGAAGAGAAGAGAACGACCGAATAAAAAGGCTATCAGTTTATATAACTGAGAAACGGTAGAGGATGCTTGGCATAGATGACAAACCAGTAAATTTTTTGAAGTCAAAGCCAAACCAAACTCTTTCAGTTACGCAATTGCCTTCCTCTCTTATTTTGCTAAGTTTTGAATAAAGAAAAATATAATAAAAAAAGATAGTACAAGTGTTATATGTGAGTAATTGCTGTGGCTTTCTTTGTTTGTGAAAAGAAAATCAGATTTATTGCTCCTCTTTTGTTGGTTGAATTGCAAATGGCTGAATTGGTAGAGCTACCAAGTCGACTCGCAATCCTTCCCTTTAGAAATAAGGTTCTGTTACCAGGAGCTATAATTCGTATTCGCTGTACTTCTCCCAGCAGGTGATGAATCATCCTCTTAATAATTACACGTTTTCGTGCTTTTTTTTTTCCTCCGCTGCGGAGGAGGGGGTTGTTAGTTATCTCTTCTTGTTTTGATCTAAAACATTTCAGTGTGAAATTGGTGGAACAAGAGCTATGGCAGCGAGAGGAGAAGGGTATGATCGGTATTTTACCGGTCCGAGATTCTGCTGCCGAGCTGACATCCTCCGCGTCCACGCTACTGCCACAAAGTAAGTATACATATGTGTGTGTGTATTCTATGTTTTCACTGTACCCATTGACTTTGTTGAAATTATTATTAATTTCTTATTCGAAATTTTGAGATTAGCTGGCGTTGGTGGTGGTGGTGGTGGTGGTGATTCTGGTGACAAAACCTCCAGAATTCAAGTGGGCTCGTCGGACGGGAAAAATCAGCAGGAAGTTATTCATTGGCACAACAGGTTATCTTTAATTCATATTATCCTTTGACTTTTGAATTTGGCCACTTTTTGTAATCTTAATTAATATGTTTTTTATTTGATTTGGCAGGGGGGTAGCAGCTCGAGCTTTGCATCTGTCAAGAGGGGTGGAGAAGCCAAGTGGGAGAGTGACTTACATAGTCGTTCTTGAAGGTTTGTGCAGATTCAGTGTCCAGGAGCTTAGTACAAGAGGGACTTATTACACTGCTCGGATATCTCCACTTGAAATGACTAGAGCTGGTAAGCTTGAAAACTGATACCCTTGTTATGCAACAAAGGAGTATTTTGGTGGTTTGAAACTGCTTAAGTTCTGGAATTCTTGATTAATTGACTTTAGATAAACATTGTATAAGATAAAATCTGATTCATCTTAATTTTATGATATGTATCTTCTTTGGCCAACTTTCCTTGTGGTTTCCAATTAACTCATTTTCACTTATGGAAACTATTTGTTGTTAGACTTTGCCTTTATTGTGTCTATATAGGAGTAGTTACATGTGAAACTCAACTCTTGCCTGATCACACTTTTGGCTTATTATAAGCAGTGATTACTATTGTTGAGAACTCTACTTTGAACATTATATAAGAGTGATTATGGGTCAATTATTTTAAAACTAGTGTCACGGGGCTTACTTAAGGTATGAATATAAGGTTTGATACTGAAATGAATATTTGGATATGTTTCAACCATTTGGAAAAGGGAGTTCTTATTAATTTGCTAAATAGGATTGGTCTTGCTTTTAGTGATGTAGGAGGCACTTGCCTTAATTACAAGCCTAATATATTCTTTTTTTGTTGATACTAATAAGTGAATAGCTATAGTTTAATGGCAGTTAATGCATGCATTTCTACATAGCTCAAATAATTTCTGCTTGATAGACTGACATCTAATTTAAAATTTGTTGTTGAGTTTAGATGCAGTATTAAAGCTTGCTTAATGGTTCCATTTTTTAGCATGCTGACATTGTTGCCTCATCTTTTCTAGAGATGGAGCAAGTGGAGCAAGATCCTGATTTCATGGCACTCTCTCGTCAGTTCAAATCAACTGCAATGGAGCTTATTTCTGTCTTAGAGCTGGTAGTTTTATGTTGAGATTGTTGGAAGATGAAATTTTGGATTGCATTATATATTTCTTTGTTTTGCAAGTGGTTACCTTTATATTTTGGAGCAGAGTGTCAAAATTTTCGTATTTCTACTCTAGTTTCTTGGTTCCTTTGCAACTTCACTAATGAACTATCTTGCTTTTCCATGTGTTCTCTGATTTTCTCTTTCTATGATGCTACAAGTAAAATATTTAGAGTTCTTTATTAACATTAATTGTTTATTCAACATTGATGTTGCTTCCTTTTTAGGATGATAGATACTTATATATAAATGGTATGTGTGTAGCTTTGCTATTGTTGATGAATTTTTGCAAAAGTAACATGGAGCACATTTGTAATTATGGTATTTAACCTTTAAATTTGAAATTCTTTTGATGTAGATTGGTATATAAAATGCCATAGGAAAATGCCATAGGTTTTTGTTTGGTTCAATTTTGTTGTTGGAAAGAAATCGCATTTTTGGGTATCATGAAACTATAATTTTGATTGGGAGACAGTTATGGGCTATGAAGCCTCTGCTTTGATGTTGTTCTATCATATACCCTCGGCAACTAAACAAGAATGTTAATGCATTGCAGATAGACAACTTGATGGTAATCCCATTTTAATTTGTTTAAAATTCTTTTTGTAGGACAAAGTTGATATGCTGAGTTGAATGATCTTTAACCAATTTATATGTGCGTTGTTGTTTTGTTAGAAAAAATCTTGAGAAGCTAAGAATTAGTTTTATGGTCTTTACTTGGGTATTAGGTCCTATATGTTTTGTTAAATATAGGACCTAATACTCGTATTTATTATGTATTGGAAGTGCAAAATGCATATGGCATAACTACTTACTCTTTTCTTATCACTTCTTTCCCTATTGTGATTTGCAAAAAACTAATTTTGTTTGGAATCTAATTCTGTTCTTTTCTTAGTTGGAAAATTTTGATTTCATATAGCTTTGATGCTTAAGTTGCCATTCTTTTATTTATTCATGCTTTCTTTCCTAGAAGCAAAAAACTGGTGGCAAGACAAAGGTTCTTCTGGAAACTGTTCCTGTTCACAAGTTGGCAGATATATTTGTTGCTAGTTTTGAGATAAGCTTTGAAGAGCAGCTAGCAATGTTAGATTCAGTTGATATGAAAGTAAGGCTCTCAAAAGCTACTGAGCTGGTTGACAGGCATTTACAGGTGGTTATTTTGATATTGCTAGCTAATCTTTGTGGCATTTAAATTTAGGTATCTACTGTGTCTTGGTCCCTGGCCTAGTTTTTATGGAGTCACTTTTACTTGTGACAGTCAATACGTGTGGCAGAGAAGATAACACAAAAGGTTGAGGGGCAATTATCAAAATCACAGAAAGAGTTCCTTCTACGCCAGCAGGTAACTTTTCTACAACAGAAGTGGTCTTTTTTTGGAAGGATTTCTATTTGGCAGTTTCTTCAAAAAAGGCTGGTCTATTAGAGTGTATAAATTATGGACCTCTATTCCTTGTGACTTTAACATTATCTGTCTCCTTAGCACATAGTCACTCGTTGAAGCATTTTTGACTTTAAGATATGTCGCTATAGTAATTTCAAAGTTTTCTTTTCTCTTTTGGGTTAAGCATATGTTTATCATATGTTTATATTTTTGTTCAGTTGTTGGATACATAATTTTAAGAAAAAAGAAATCATTCCTGCAGATCTCCTTTTTCTTGTCCTTAGAAAGTTAGGAGGTTAAGTGCATACTTTTATATTAGCTTTGGAATAGAGAATGAAGGTAAAAAATGTTGAGCTTTTGTTGATATGGAAATACTAAAAACACACATAAATTTGATTGATGGGCTTCAAATTTGTCATTGTAATTATTTCATTTAACTAAGAGGTGATGTTGATGGTTTTTTTTTAGTCATGAGGTATTATGGAAGTATGTCCATTTAGTTGAACTAGGTTTTGATGGGTAGCTTCATGTTATAGATAAATGTGTCAATATGCATTTTTATGACTTGGAAGTTTGTTGATGCCTTGATGTTTAAGATCTACTGTTTGGTTCTTTCTTAGTTTAAAATTTGGCTGCTATTAATTATTCCACTTTTTTGGGCCAATCCATTTGAATTATATTCTAGATGAGGGCTATAAAGGAAGAGCTTGGTGACAATGATGATGATGAGGATGATGTGGTTGCCATAGAAAGAAAAATGCAAAGTGCAGGAATGCCTTCAAATATCTGGAAGCATGCTCAGAGAGAGTTGAGGTATTGTTTATAGAGTAGAAAGGATTCTAAATATTACATGAAGATGTGGCAGCTGATATTTTATCAAATGCAATATATCTGTAGCATGAAGAATTGCATGAAACTTTCATGAAACAACTAGACTATCAGGATAGTTAACTAGATTTGGAAGTAATCCTAAAAGGACAAAACAACAATTACTTTCAAAGAGCAAGAAGGACTACAACTTGCACGGATACTTCAATGTTTACTTGGGAATCCATTTAATAGGTGTCTACTTTCAATAAATTACTAGCGTTGGCGAAAAGTATACAATTGACAACAACCTTATCGAAACTATTTAGATCTACAACTTAGCAGTTTCTCTAAATAACTTGAACACTAATGGTTGAATTAAATTGGAGAAGTGCTACATTGGGTGCATGGCTGCAAAAACTCCTTGCATTATTATCAACATATATTCCAACATATCTTGGTCAACCCATTTCATCTCGATGGATAGTCTAATCAATGATCTTCCACCTAGTGTTCTGTTTGTAAGCTAGATTTATGCCATTCTTGTGATTCAGATTGTTTTTTACCTTTCAGTCCATGCTGTTCTTCGAGTGACTAATTTTGCTTCAAATTTTGGTGAATATGAAAGTAGTGTTGTAGTGTGTGTAGAAGATTCTTTCTTAACAGAGGTATATCATTTTTAGCCTATGTAAATGGGGTAGTAGCACAAGTCTGACTTGTGTTAATCTATTAAAGGATGTGAAGAAATTGGGTCTATAGTTAGCAACCCTATTTATGCTGTGAATGCATTTTCTATAATAAAAGAATTGTGCTGATAATCTTTGTCTAGTTGTGTGTTTGTTCTTGGAGCGCTACTTTGATATGATAGATAACAAAGTATCTCATACCTATTACTATTTTAGTATTGCTAATGATTTCTGCTGGGATGAATTTTACAAATTTTAGGAGGCTTAAGAAAATGCAACCTCAACAACCTGGCTACAATAGTTCACGTGTTTATTTGGAGCTTCTTGCTGATCTTCCCTGGCAGAAGGCTACTGAAGAAGAGGAATTGGATCTAAAAGTTGCACAAGAACGTCTTGACAGTGATCATTATGGTCTGGTCAAGGTTAAGCAACGAATCATTGAATATCTAGCTGTTCGAAAGGTTGAGTTTATTCTATTGGTTGTTTCCTTAAATATCTCTAATGTCAGTTTCAATTGATGTTTATACTCATTGAATCGATATTACTATTGCAGCTAAAACCAGATGCAAGAGGCCCAGTATTATGTTTTGTTGGCCCACCTGGTGTTGGGAAAACATCTTTGGCATCATCTATTTCTGCTGCCTTGGGCAAAAAGTTTGTTCGAATATCCCTTGGTGGTGTCAAGGATGAGGCCGATATAAGAGGCCATAGGAGAACGTATATTGGAAGCATGCCAGGACGCCTCATTGATGGACTAAAGGTAGATCTTGTTTCATATATAATGCTTATTGAACTCTTATCCATTCTTTTTTTTCTCCACCTACTTCCAAGTGTGAGTATTCTTTAGGCTTACACTCATTAGAGGAAAGTGGACTTATTTCTTTACCCAGTCTTTTATTGACATAAGTTGGAATATTCTGTAGGTTTACTGAACAATTTGAGGATATTTTCTATATATTATTTCTCATAAATGGCAGAAATACTTATAGGGAAGATAAGTAATTGTTTTTACAATTCAATCCCTTGATTATTGCCTAGAAAGAAGTGAATAAGATCCCATGAGAATAGGTGCCAGACATGGAAACGATATTTTAGGAAATAAACTATTGAGTAAATAAGGAAACAGATAAAGTAATAAAACTGAAAATATTCTTCCAACACTCCTCCTCAAGCTGGTGAATAGATGTTGATCATTCCCAGCTTGCTGCTTAACTCTTCAAATCTGACTCTGGTAAGTGCTTTTGTGAAAATATCTGCAACTTGTTTGCTAGTGGGAATGTGAGCTAGAGTAATCAAGCCAGAATCTACTTTCTCCTTTATGAAATGACGATCTATCTCCACATGTTTAGTTCTATCATGATTGATAGGATTCTTCGCAATCCCAATAGTTGCTAGGTTATCCCACCACACCCTCATTTGAGGCTCTACTTTGATCTGAAGTTCTACCAAGAGTCTTTTGAATTACTGTTGCAAAATTCACAAAGTTTGCAACAGTAATTCCAGTTCCTCTTTCTCATAGTTATCTTTTACTTTACCTCATGGAGACTTCCTTCCTTGTGGTTGCCTAGACCTTGTACATAATTAAGCCAAATTCGTGATGATGAGTTTTCTTTTTTTCATTGATACATCGTGTTTAGATAGTAATTGGATAATTCTGAAGTTTATTGGCTTGGCATATTGGATATAATTTTGAAATATATAAAATGAGGAAAATATTTGTCCAATGATGTAAACTTCTTTACTTGATATTTGTTGCACAGTTTCTTTTTGTGTGCTTATCTTTTGGGTGTTTAGGTTGGCGCGTTAATGTATCTCTTTATGACCTATTTGCTCTAGAGAGTTGGAGTTTGCAATCCAGTCATGCTTCTAGATGAGATTGACAAGACTGGTTCTGATGTGCGTGGCGATCCAGCTTCAGCTCTGTTGGAGGTTCTTGATCCTGAGCAAAATAAAACATTTAATGATCAGTATCCTTTTTTCTGCTGGATGTCTTCAGTAGTCTTAATTTTGGGGTAAAATTGCACTATGTTTTAGATAATCATTATTTTTTTAAGAATATACATCACCTTTATCTCAGTTGATGGATTTTTAATTTCTGAATCTCCACAACAATTTCACTAAAGGAATCATTAGTTACGGGTTCATATATGTAGCTTTCTATTTGATTTTATTTGATTACATTGGTCATTTCACCATTCAGTGTCATAAGCATGTTTGCAACAATGTTCCCTTGATTTAATTTCTATAGCTATTTAAATGTACCCTTTGATCTTTCAAAGGTAATCTTTGTTGCAACAGCAAATAGGGTGCAACCTATCCCTCCTCCACTTTTGGACAGGATGGAAGTGATTGAGCTCCCTGGATATACGCCTGAAGAAAAACTAAGAATAGCCATGAGACATTTGATTCCACGAGTTTTGGATCAGCATGGATTGAGCTCTGAGTTCCTTCAAATCCCAGAGGTACAAAACTAGTATGGTATAACAATTTAGTCCTTCGCAACAAATTGTTGTAGCCTAACTTCTTTTTATGTAACATCGAGTTATCTCCTTATTGTGGTGAGTCAAATTGAAAAGTACTTTGAATTGCAGTGAGAATGTTTCTCCTATTATTTAATGATTGAAATGCTCATCAATTTATTACTTAGCATGACTTTCTTTTTGAAAGCTAAAAATGGACATTTAGATAGGATATTTACCAGATATGTAGGTGTCTTTCCACGATTAGATGCATTTATCGTGCCCTTATGTTTTTATGATCTTGACTTTTGATCATTATGCCACAGATTTGTGACAAAGTCACATCATAATGCTTTAAACATGAAAATAGGGATGTGACAATGGATTTGCATTTCTCTGTCACCCACTGAACCTAACTTCATCTACATTCGGTTTGATGTTGTTAAGTGACCGTTTCACTATAATAGCTTAAGATGTTGTGTGAGGCTAGCTTAATTAGTTTTGTATATTCACAAACACACTCCCTCAAGTGAAAGCCCTTTGGGCTTGAAACTTGTACATGTTCACTCTATCTTGTGTTGAATAATAGGTAGGTAGTAAGATTTGAACTCACGACCACTTGGTCATAAAGGCTCTGATACCATGTTAAGTGACCGTTTCCCTACAATAGCTTAAGCTGTTGTGTGAGGCCAACTTAATTAGTTTTATATATTCACTAATAGATGCTTCGGTTTAATTACATGAAAAGAATGATTATTCAGTTTTTGTTCTTCATATTTATCTCAAACTCACTTCTATCATTATTTGGTTGCATGTTTATGTTTATGAGCCATGCGTTTCTTGCATATAATACAATTAAAAATATCTCCTCAACTTAGGTCCATGCTTTGAGAAACAAACTACTGTAAAATTTATATATTTTTTTACACGTTACACATGAATGTCATGAATGGTTATTTTTTCACATGTTTACACATGAATGTCATGAATGGTTTCCATTGTGGTAGGCTATGGTGAATCTTGTCATCCAGGGATATACTAGAGAGGCTGGTGTGAGGAATCTGGAAAGAAATTTGGCTTCCTTAGCTCGTGCTGCAGCTGTAATAGTTGCAGAACAAGAACAAGCTACTCCATTGAGTAAAGATATGCATCGAATTACTTCCCCATTGTTGGAGAACAGACTTGCTGGTGGGGCTGAGGTGGAAATGGAAGTCATTCCCATGGGTGAACACAGTCATGAAATCTCCAGCACATTTAGGGTTCGTTCACCTCTAATTGTTGATGAAGCAATGCTGGAAAAAGTGCTGGGGGTAAGTATTCTCATGTTTAATTATTTTTTCCCTTAAATAGAATGCCTTGAATTGGTCAGCGAGACTTTTATTGGGTTGTTTTTGTTGTAGTAGACTGCTTTGAATTTGCATTAACACATCTCAATGTTTTTGAAACAAGAACGAATGGTGCATGGTTAAGACTTGTACTTAATTATCAATTATCTTTGTCTTTCTGGAACTTAATTACGAGGATATGTTTACTGCTGAAACACTTGGATGATGACTCATCTGATTGTCACAATGTTTGGCTTAGATATGCTTGCAGAAATGAAAATCCTTAGATCCTAACTAATTTATCATTGTATTGAGAAAAAGAAAAAGCACTTTTAGTTAATCAAAATGTGGTGAGAGCTGTTTGATTGCTTTAAATGTGCCTTATCCAGTGTAGACTTTGTCTTTAGAACTGATTTAATCAGAAATTAAGTTTTAGTGCTTCAGAATGGAGCTCTAAACTAATTCTATTTGAGAAAAGCTCCTTTGGGGATGCTACAATCATGATATCATCTTTATGTTGAAGGGAGGCTTCATTTTTTTGGAAACAAGGGGTACTTGTTTTTGTAAAGAACTAGATTGAAGAGCCACCTAAATTAAATGGTGCATAAAAGGGATAAGTTGGGTATAGAGTTACTATTGGGCCTTCTTAGCATATGTGAAGCAAAATTTGTAAACCAATGCTTTTAGTATTGTTGATATTATAGAAATAATCAGCTAATTATCTCTAAAGATAAAAGATAATTAGCCAATTCTCTTTATATAATTAGTTGATATTCTATTAATTAGTTGAGTTTTTATTAGTTAGAGAATAAATATTCTTCTAATTTAAGGAAGTAACTACGGCTGTATTGTTCTATATATTCCTTGTACTATTTACAGAAAAATTAAGGAAGAATTATTTTGTCTTTTTTCTTCATGATATCAGAGTCACAACTCTTCTACAATATTTTTTCCTTCCTTCATTCAAATCAGTCCTGAATGGACTATCACTTAGCGATGACTGGCCAACGGAGAAACTCCTCATCCTCCAATGATGATTTCAACAGTTCAAGTGTGACTAATCTCGATGTTATGATATAACTACAACGTAACTGGGATCTTCTTGGCTCAAATTTACCTTTTCAATTGATGAATCACAGATTGAATGGTTAGACTTACCTGGAATGGTTGCAAACAATAAAGTTCGCCATTGATGGTAAAGGAAAATTTGGGTGTTTGACTAGAATGATAGTAAGGGCAGCTTCGGATGGTCCAAATATGGCAATATGGAAGTCCAAAAATTCGTTGATGACAGCTTGGTTGATTAATTCCATGGAACTTGCAATCGAAAAACCTTAGATGTTTCTGCCAATAGCTAATAACATATGGGATGCGGTTCGAGAGAAGTATTCTAATATTGAAATTTCTCAAAATTTTGAACTAGAAAGGAAGCTATGGAAGGCCAAGCAAGGAGACTGTGACATTACATTATTTTATAACGAACTTGTAACTTTGTGGCAGAAATTGGCCTTATGTTATGAAGATGATTGGGACTGTCCGAATGATAGTGCTTGACATAAAAAAGAAGGAAAATGAAGAAGGTATGTTTGATCGATGGTATCATGGCGTTCATAAACCATGATAAGACCATGGAGTTGTCTATCTCCCACTGTTGCGCAACTTGCGAGTTCATTGGGTCTGGAATGTTTCCATCTCTGACGATAAAGCTCAGCTTCGCGCATCCTCCAATGGCGAGTTTCATAGCCCACTCCCGATAGTTTGTTCCATTCAATTTGTCAGAGAGGATGACAACTGATGCTCCTTCAAGACCAGAGGTCATTGACGACTGACCTCCAGTCTGGTTTGGATTTGCCGTGGAGGATCTGATAGCAAATGGATGAGAATCAGGTATTTCTTTATTGATAAT
>JANKOD010000192.1:19849020-19861120 GCA_026284645.1 Erythroxylum acuminatum
AATTAACCCTAATCAAGCTCATACTTAACCTACCCATAATCCATCTAGGTTAGAAAACTCAAAACCTAGCTTAGAAAACCAAAAACCTAATAGATCTCTCCTTCTTCTTCCCCCAAGCATTCCCAACACAAAACCCCTTTCTCTCTCTACGACTTCTCATTCACAATACCACAACCTATTTCTTTACTAAAGCGTGAAGAAGATGATGAACTTACCTTGAAAGCCTTGATTTCTTCTTCTTCTCACAATTTTCCTTCCTTTCCCTTCTTTCTCCACGATTTTTCTCTCCTTTCTTCTCTCTTTTCATGTTTTTTCCTTCTCCTTTTTGCTGCTCACGATTCTCTTCCACTCTTCTTCTCATTTTTTTGTCTTTTTGTTACTCCTTTTCTTCTAATTATACCCCCAACTAACATGGCCTTTCCCATTTTGCCCTTGTTTTGTCTTTTATGGCTCTAAACCCCCCCTTCAATCCACTAAACACCACTTAACACTACATTAATTCTAACTAAGTCCCAATCTTCCCATCAAATTGAAATCTTTATTCAAGCCTACTTAATAAATGGCCCAATTCTAAAATAAAAATTTTAAACCAACAAGCAAACATAAATAACTATTTAAGCAATTTATAAGAAATTTAGAAAAATTCAAGATCCAACATTCCAGCTACTATGAACATTGCCATTTAGTTCTCCTTTTCTTTATATGTAGATAGGTAGTGAGCCATTCTCTCTATCTTCATGATTCCATTAAATTCACCTACACCTTGCATGGTTCATGCACAACAACAGTTAGCAACTTTTGTTTATTTATGTTCCCATTTTTCTTGTCTTCTTTTTGTTTTTTAATTTTCTTCTTCGCGCTCCATGAAGACAAGTGAGAATTAGTCTTTGTAAAATGGCCCAAATACTGTGCTTTCAACTCACTTTAATTTCTTTGCTTCCATATTGTGACTAAAATCACATATGATTCAAAGTGAGTATCTTAAGCAATTTCGTGTCAATAATTGCTAAGTGTTATGGAATAATGATTGATATGTGCTCAATTGATTATATATTTATTCCATAACACTTATTGATTAATGATATGAAAATGCTTAAGACATTCACTTGAGTTCATATTTGGTTTTAGGTACAATTCAGAAGCAAAAGAGCTAAAGTGAGTCGAAATCACAATCTTTGAGCTGTCTTTTTAAGATTCAAACTCACTTGTCTCCATGGAAAAAGAAAAAGAATTAGAGCAAGAGGAGACAAGAAAATGTACACAGATGAGGAGTATACACTATAGAAAATCAAGTAAAGTCATGAGAATGCAAGTCACGACCATGACATAAAGTGTCATGGGCGTGAATAATGATGCATGACCATAACACAACATGTCATGGTCGTGACTCACCTTGCCCCATGATTTCAACATGTCATGGCCGTTACTTTCACACTTATGTTATCTGAAACCTTATTTTTTTAATATAAGTAGACATGTGATGGCAAAGAGGTTTACAAAATGTTTTGAGCTTTTTTAACTAGGAGATTTTATGGAGCCTCGAGAGAGCATGAAGAGGGCTACAAGATCTCAACCGTGAGAGACCAATGGAGGGTAGACATCTCGACACTAGTTCGAACGTGCAATCGACGCCAACGACCCGGTTAAGCATTTCTTTCTCTATAGATTAAGTATGTTATCCTATGTTTAATGGTTGGGTCTTGCGTAACGATGCTCTATTTGATTATTTTTATGTAAGAACCCATTGCTAGAATCAAATACAATACGTAATCGTTGTTTTACTGATGATGAAGTTTTGGCCAAATGAATCAAACGTGATTTTGTGCTCAATAATATTGTACCTATTTTGGGACAATTGTTATAACATTCACTAGAGCTATCAAATTAAGGTCATTGTAGAATAGTTTCAAATAGAACTTCTAGATCTACAACTTTCGTGAAGACTCCAAAGAAAGATTTTTCCATTTACAGAGTCAAAAATGCAAATTTTCGAAAGTGCACAGTGTATGTATGGACAAACACCTGCACCTAACGGACATACAAGGGGTCTATAGTGTTTTCTAGCCCCGTGAAGGTTCGTTTAATGGACCTTATGTTCGTTTAACAGACGTGGATGAGGTTAAGGGTCTTTCTAGACCCGAGAAGGTCTGTTTAACAGACCTATTATTTGTCTAACGGACTTAAGTGAAACCTAAGCCCCTCCAAAGCCTCTTTAATGGTTCCTACATCCATTCTAACATCACTTTCACTCATAATCTTCTCAAATTCACATCTTCTAGTGCAATATCACTTCATATCAATTCAACCACTAACTTTGTTTCATTAAACTCTCAAATCTCTACTTATTTGATTCATCACTACAACTAATTCTCATCATTTACTATAGTTGTCTTGTATACACATCCTATTCAGCATCACCAACTTATAATTATCATATCTCTCAACTCCGATATCCAAAAATTTTCTACTTTATATCGTTGGAAAGCTAGAAAGATAAGCCACAAATTTCAAGAAGGCAACTTTGTCTAATTCAGCCTAGATTATACAGTTTTTCCCTTGAATTCAGAACACAATTTCTACACCTATGGAAAAATTGAAAATGCAATGTAAAGACTTGGAAAGTCATGATCAAAACATAATATATATATATTTCATTAACCTCGAAAAGTAAGAGTTTACAAAGCTTTAGTTACATATCAACATACACATCAACGACTTAATACAAATACAATTGGATGCTCAATGTTTGATATGCTTATAAAGCTATCCAAAAGTCTCTTGTCAGTATACACTCAAGTTGGTAGCCAGGAGAAGACTCTTATCAACGTGCACGTGACGAATGAAATGGTTCCTCTCTTGCCCATACAAAAGCACATATTCATGCTCATATTTTCATGCTTTTTCCTCTTTTCATTTAATTCAAAATGTCATAACCCTTTTCAAGGTATAACATAGTCATAAAACATCATGCATTTCCAAGCACTCACAACAATTCAATTTTAAGCAAATTCAATTCAAGCAATTAAACATACACACATATAGGCAAAAATTTGTCCAATTACACAATAACTATAAATACATTACCCACCTAATTGGCTTGCGAAAATCCAAGTCAAGCTTGCCTTTCCTCTTGCTCTTGGATTGGGTTTCCTTGGTTTCCTAAATAAACCAAGTTCTCATTCAAAACAATAATCCATAAAAATTTATAAAGCTTTAATAATCACAAAAATGAAAAATTAAGCTTAAACCTAGCCTACCCATAGCCCATCTAGGTTGGAAAACCCAAGACCTAGTTTAGAAACCCTAGAAATCAAATGGGTTCCTTCTTCCTCTTCTTTTTTCCAACACAACACCCATTCTCTCTCTAATCCCTTCATTTTCAATACAACTCATTTCTCTAATAAAGCAAGAAGAAGAGATGAACTTACCTTGAACAAGTCTTCTTCCTTCTTCCCCAGCTTCCCACGTTTTGCTTCTTCTTCTTTCTCTCTCCTTTAGCTTCTCTCACGACTCTCTCCTTTTCTCTTCTATTCTCTCCTTTTCTCTTTTATTTCACGTTTTCTTCTTCCCTCATTGGCTTCTCACATGACATTTTTTTCTTTTTTTTTCCCATTTTGCCCTTCACTTATTTGGTTCTTTCAATTATACCCTCCTTCATTTATTTCATCTACTAACTCCTTAATTCTCTTAAACACCATATTAATATTAACTTAATTCTAATCTTTCCATATAATTTCTAATCTCTATTTATGCCCACTGAATTAATGACTGAATTTTAAAAATAAAAAATAAACAAAAAATATAAATAAATAATTAAACAAATAATAAGTAATTTAGAAAATTTTGGAGTCCAACAGATGCTAACAATAAGGAACAACACATATGGAAGTCTCAAGTTAGTGATTCATTCACCATTGATGTTAATGGAGACCAACTTGGTAGAGAAATTAAAATCACTCTCCACCTTAATAATCACCAACTTGGATATTTGAAGGAGAATAACAATCAAATGTTATTTGGCAATTGGAGAAGGGTGATGAAAAGGTCATTTCCATAAAAAAAAGGACACGGTTGTTTCTCTTTTATCCATTTAGTAAACCTTCTTGATAATTTCTATGTTTAAATCTTATGGAAAAAAATTTCTAAAGTAGAAGGAATTGTTATGTATTTATATACAACAATTATACAGCTGTAAGTAAAATACCCTTATAACCGTTTCTCTAAAATATGAAAAATATATGAAATAACTATTATCTTTATAATTATCTCTCTTGTGCAAGATAATTACGCTTTTTAGCGAGAAAATTTTTTCTCTGGTTAAAAAACCTTTATTTTTCTATTACTAAGAGGAACAACAAGTATATTGTCATACATCAAGAGTATCTTGCAGGCATATTAACTTCTTTGACTTGTTCACTTCGATAATATATAATTCTCTTAGTAATTTACATTAACGATACATTGGTCTCAACTCCAAATTAACATTTCATAAAGCTTTCTCTCCGTTTCCCTGACGTCTCCTTCCATATTCTTAAATGATAGCAAATTAGTCATGCCTGCTGACAAAAACAGGTACTATACTGGTGTATCTGTATTAATATACCAATCTACGACCATAAATGGACACCGTTTCTTACAACTCACACACACATATATATATACGTAGAAAGCCAGAGCAGGCCAATACCATCGCAGGTACAAAACCAGACCAAATAAAGTGATCGCTTCGTCGTTTCAACATGAGCACAAAAATGGTAATATCTTCGATCCGGTTCTGGATGTGCTGTTAATTACAGGGTAGTTTGAAATGAACGATTTAATTGAATGCTGATGGGGTCCTTTTTTGTTTCAGCCAAAGTTCTGTAGAGGGAAGGCAGTAGTAGTGCAGGTGTACGAGGAGACGCCAAGTACTAAGATGTCAAAAAGTAAGTTAAACATGAACCATCAAAACGACCACCGCAACCAGCAAAATGTAGATGTCCACCATCACCACTACGTGCATCATTGCGTGAAGCAAGAGGTGACTGTACACAGAGAAGAGTCTGTTCATCTTCATGATGATCAATCGCTGCCAAAATCTTCCTTCTTTGATCGAAAGCCAATTCCAGCTTCAAACAACCGCCTGCAGCAACCTCCTAGAAAAGATGTAGCTGATCACCAAAACTTTTCCTTTTCGATTTGTCTATATTATTAGACCTAAATCTTAGCAATTATATTCCTTCGTTAACCGACTTATAAGTGGCTGATATCAATCCCATACTTTGGTAGATTGTTGCTGCCATGAAAAAGTTGAAACAGTCAAAGAACAGCACTCCAGCTCGTCCTGGCAATTTCTTCTTACAAAATTTCTGCGCATCTCTGGCAAGTGTCCAAATAAAGAACCAGAGTCAGAGAAAGAAGAACTCCAGGCCCAGCTCTGCGGTGACTAAATTTCAAGTTGTTATGAAAAGCATGAAGGTGAGATGAATAATTTAATGGCTTTTGTTGAAATATATGTTCATATATAGTACATTGATATCTCCAAAAGATATTGTGCGGTTAAGTCAATAACATTTCAGAAGCAAAAGAAGAGAGGATCCAAGCCAAAACTTCTCTCAGAGCCAGAAAAAAGCAAATAAAGCTTTAGCATGTCTCCCCGGTCAATCATCTTTTGCTAAGTAATTTCCGCTGGTTCGGAAGCTTATGAAGAAATTCTTTTGTTAAACGTGTGTGTCTCATAGCCGATAGAGCAGAAGCAGAAAAATCCTCGCGTAAATTCATCAGTACATTCTACAGTTTCCTTGTTCTTTTGTTTATTTTGCATTATGAATTTATAAAGGAAAATAATGTATCACCTTTTGGATGTTTTTAAATTTTTTTTCAAATCTTTTAAAATTTTTAGCTTAGTAAATAATCTTTCATACTCGTACAGCCAAAGTCAAAATGTTTTTTTGGTTAGGTTTTCACTCCGCTAGCGTGTCTATCAATTGTAACGTGAATATCTATCTTTTGTCCATAATAGAAAAAACTAACGGAGACAACATTTTCACCTGAATTATATAAGGTTAGTTATTGAATTAAAAACTTTAAAAAGGTGCACGATAAATTAATTTTTTTTATAAAATTAAACATTTATAATTTGATATCCCTATAATAATTGTGGTTTAAAAAGTGCTATTTTTGTAAGATATACATGAAATATATATACAAACCAAAATAACTTTTTGTAAATACCTTTACTTTTAATTTTTAAATGTATATTAATTATGAACATTCATTCAAAGTATTTGCTTAATAAAATGCGTGAATCTTAGCAGACATCCAATAACATTTAACCACATAAAGATTAACTATATGTGAAACAAAAGTTTTATATAAAAAAGGAACATGTGGCTCTAAACTTAAGGTCTCTATTTGAAATAACCACAGGTGTACTACGTACGTGTAGCAAGCATAGTACTGGTCGATCCTACAAAGACAATGATTACTAGTAATTTTCTTTCTTCTATTATCTAACCTATGAATTGAATTTTGGTTTTAGAAAAGAAAATAAAACTTAAATAATTAAAATAAACAGGAAACAATAATGTTGGCAGAAGACAAAATAAAATTGCTTAGAAAACAATCAATATCAAGAATTAGTGTCTAGGTAATGAATCCCCCTAAAACCATTAGATAATGAACCTTTTATCATGCAATTATTTTATTGACTATTGGACCGTAGGAAGTCCTATCTTATGCTAATAGCTCTGTCGAGACTACTAACAACTAATCCATAGGTTTACTAACAGAAATTATTCAGGTTAAAGTTCCTACAATTGCTTTATCGATTTGTCAATTATGCTATTAGGTTTGATCTTAATCTGGAGGATTTATGTCGACTTATCTGTAGGTTTGCAATCAACTTCTTTCAATTATGGTAGACCTATTCATACACAAAATTTCTCAATCTTTATGTTCTAAAATCATACTATTCCAAATCTATTAGAACATACATAAAAACACATAATTGAGTCACAATAGATCAATCAAAACAATTGCATTAAATAAAAGAATCAAAACATATTGTTATCCCAACTAGAGCTCATCACACCTAAACAATAAAAAGTGTTTAGCTACACATAATATCAAAACAAAATCAAAGATAAACTGGAAGAAAAACGAAGAGTTCATAATTCTAAATCTCCCTTCTTTTATATTGAAAGTTTTTGCAAGTTTAAGGTTTGATGTTGCAATCTATTAGATATTTTGATGATTTCTTCATGTCCTCCACGTTTGTGAATCAATATCGTCCCTTCTGAATGTTCTCCACATCTGGAATTGGCTTAAAACATCTACTCTCCTCCTTTTTCCTCTATTCAGATCCCTTATAGGAAAATTTAGGGTAAACACTTAAAATCGTGACTTTACACACGTTTTAAGAGACTTACATTGTCACATACATGACCGTGTATCTCCTAATTGCTTTAAGTCTTTGTTTTATGCTACGATTTCACCCGAACTCCTCTCCTTTTGGTCCATGAAAGCAATTATCACCTATGAATAAACTTGAAGCAAATAAATACCAAAAGTACAGGAAATTATAAAATATCAAGCAAAATACATCAAATATGCATCTATCAAATATCCCCACACTTACGCTTTTGCCTATCCTCAAGCAAATCATAACCTAAAGTATTAATTTTATAACATCCATTCTTTATTAACTCAACCTATCCGTTCATACTTTAAATCATAATATCATATTAATCAAATTAACATACAAGTAGAGTCAAGTTATCATAAAAATAACTTTATAAGTCAATATTAATAATAATCACGCCAATAATCTTATTGAAATCAAAAGAATAAACCTTTACTCCCTCACCAAGATTTCACTTAAATGCATTCAAGTGTTTAGGGTGAAAAGAATCAATCTCTCAATCAATGCATAATGGAACTTTGATCACAAACTTGCAATATTATCATATCTCCACCACTTATGTATAAATTAGAAACAAAAATTAAAAGTTCTTTATAGGGTTGTAATAGGGTTTAGGTACAGTATGATTGGGATAAAAAAGAGGGTTAATGTGAAGGAAACTTACAAAAGAGACGTTCCAAGAAACTTGTTCACAATATACATAGGTCCATTCATTATAAAACCATTGGAACTATATATTTTTTTCTTCTTTTCTTGTTCTATGCTCTCTTTTATAAAGAAAAACAATTTCGAACATTCATCATATACCATTGTTAAAGAGATAATGGACCTTTCAAAATTTTAAGTTTCAAACAGCCAAATAATATAAATAAACTTAAGGGTTTAAAATAATAAAATTGATTGAAAGAAAAATACGATAAAGGCTAATGATTGGGTATAATCAATGAAAAAGGACAAGGTTCAAAATTGGTTATTCCTAAGGGATAAAAAAAGGTAAGGTATTTATCAAAGAAATAGGTTCAACCAAATTGTTAAATCTAAATGCCTTCATCATTTCAATGCTTCTAATTTAACAATTGTGGTTTTAATATGAATAATAAAAGCAAGTTCTAGAATCATTCAACTAGGAATGATAACACACATGATAAAATAAAAAGAGCCTAAAAATTTTCAAATTTTACTCTTAGATTCAAAAGCTCACAAAAGAGATGGGTTTATATGCGTAAATAATATGCAATTTCATTCAACTTGATTATTTCAAAGACTATTAAAAATATGACTTGTAAAAGCAATTTTAGTCTAACTATCATCCTTTTGCATACTAATTCAAATCAATATTCAATAGTGAAATATAGTAATGATAAACATATTTCAATTAAGTCAAGATATCAGTTTATAAAATTTAATAACTAAGATTATAATAAGCTTAAGAGAATCATTAAAATTGTCAACCCTTACCCTAAACTTAAAGTTGTACATTCTCCTCAATGTACACAGTATAAGCATATAGAATAAGTGATAAGGTTAAGTGTTACTTTTCCTATGTAAGATGATTTTCTAATTCTAATTTACCCAATATTAAATTAACATCCTTGCAAAATAGAAAGAAAAAGGGATAAAACGATAAAAGAAGATATAAATATAAATATAAATATAAATAAATATGAAGCATAAAAATATAAATAAGATGAAATTTAAAATAAAACTATCTTAATTCATGAGTTGCCACCTATGTAATGCTTGTTTAACATCATTAGCTTGACGTATCCTATACGTTACCCTAATCCTAGGTTTATAATCAGTGGCTTACGTCCACTCATTTCTCCATATAAGGGTTTTGTAGCCTGTAAGTAAGACACATGTTGAAAGATAATAACAAAAGCATAATTTATCAAATTAATAAATCTTATCAACTACGTTAATGCTTTTTTTAATGATAAACTGTTAATAAAATGAGAGATAATGAAAATCCCTAAATCTTTAGCTGACTCGAAAAGTTTGTCTTTGAGAAAGTGGGTACCCTTAGTACTTAAGGTGGTTATCGATGTTTCATTAGTAGTTATTTTATTTGGTTCCTTCACTAGTTCATTCTCAACCATCTTTGTCCATTCTTCTTTTTCTTCTTCCTAGACAAAGGATTCTAGATCGTCTTCTTCAATTACCTCCTACCACATCTCTATGTCCCTTTCTTGGATAAAGGCTTTTTTATCGTCTTCTTCTAGAAGCTCATTTCCACTCCTAGGGGTGATTTCCATTCAAAATTCTTTAGGTCTATTTCAGTAGGACTAGGCAAACTCCTTTGCATCTCATCCTATATATCTTCGCTAATTGATCAATCCAGTTCACCATATTTTGTATACAAGCCTTTATTTCCTAATGCCTTATGTTTGATTATTGAATAAAATTAACCATTATATCTTTTAGAGTTGTGGTTACTAATATGTGCTTAATTGATTATACATTTATTTCATAAGACTTAGTGATTAATGATATGATTTTTTTAAAACATTCACTTTAGTTAATATTTGGTTTTAGGTGTAATTCAGACGTGAAAGAGCTAAAGTGAGTTGAAAGCACAATATTTGAGCCATTTTTTGGAGACTCACAATCATTTTTCTTCATGGAACAAGAAAATGCATGAAGATGATGAGCATATGTTGAAAACATCAAGAAGAAGAGTGCTAGAAATAACTCAGTCATGGGCGTGACACCACCATGCATGCCTATGACTCATATGCACAACTTCATACATCACAAAGCACACCTGTGAAATGTTGTCAGCTTACCCCAAAACCTATTTTTGAGAATAAATACATCGTTTTGATGCAGAAATGGGATGAAAGGTTAGAAGAAACGATTTAGGAGTTTGGGAAACAAAAGAGGGGCAACAGAGGAGATCTTTAGGAGACCCATGGAGGGCTAAGCTTCCCAACCAAGTTCGGAGGTGATATCGATACCGAAGAACCTGGTTAAGCATATCTTTCATTATTTTTGTTGTTCTTTCTCTCTTTAGGGATTGATTATGTTATGTTATGCTTATGGATTTAGGTTTTCATGTATGAATGATATTTATTCTTGCTATTGTTAGATTGTTTTTATATGAACACATTGCTAGAATTTCAAAATAATCCATAATTGTTATGTTGAGATTTATTTGTGGCAACTAATAGTTTTTAATCATTAGGGATAATATCACTAGTTTAAATGGCCTGAGCATGTGATTGTTGTCTTGATTAATCTATTTTCCTAATTCATAATGCGACTGTCCAATTAAATTTAGAGAGTTTATCTTCGGTTGTTCAATGGCTAGGTTTAATTAACGAACGTCTCTTAATTAAACATGATCTAAGGGAAAATCAAGGTTACTAGAGCTTATCGTTAACCTACGATTAATAGTTGCTAGGAGAGGTATAAGGATAACAACTCAATGAAGTATGTTGAATTGTGTGTTAGCAGAGATTGAACCGATGATTGGGTCCCAAACGTATTCATCACTTTTCATCATTTTTTTAATGTTTTCTTTAATTCGTCTTCATTATTTTTCTTTTCTTATTTGAAATTATACCAAACCCGCATGACCTACACCGATTGGTTTCATTTCAAAAACTTTACAAACACTCTCTAAAGGATCGACCTCGACTTACCACTGCTATAATTATTGGTCTAGTTATTTTAAGCAGTGTTACAACACGTTATGCCAATTATGGCGTCATTGTTTAGAAGTGCAATGTTTTAACTTTTGTTTTTAATTTTAACTGGTGTTTTGTACATATTTTTTATAATTAGTTTCTTTTCAGTTATTTCATGATCTTTTCACTTTTTGTTTTTTTAAAAAATAATAATTCATGGATGGAAGTAATTTTTTCTATAACTCATATTCTCAATCCAATAGTCATGTTTGGAGTAATCATACAAATTTTAGTTATGGATGGGATAACCAGCAAAATTACTTCCATGATAGTTTGCAGAATGCACAAAAATTACCGTATAGACCAAAAGCTTCTTATCATAACTCAGGTCTATGTCTAAAAGACTTAGTTAATGTTGTTGCTACTAATACTTCACAATTCCAGCAAGATGAAGGAAAATGTGGTCTAGCTTCCAAGATTAGGAGAGACAGTGAAACTCAGGTACATCCTTAAAAGAATTAGTTAATGTTGTCGCTGTTAACACTTTACAATTTCAGCAGATGTGAAACGATTCTAGCAAGATACAATGTCTAGATGAGGAGATATCAACCACTTGGAACCACAAAGTGAAGAGGAGCAACCATATCAACTTGAGAAGTACCCAAGGGACGTTAGTGCATAGACCTTACAGAGTGAAGAGGAGCTTGAGAATCTTGAGATGAACTACTCAAGGACTTGCTTGTGAAGAAAAAGTGGAGGAGTTCGAAGGAGACATGGATATATCTTTTAGCTCGAAGGTGAGTATTGAGTTCATAATTATTTTTAAGACTAACTCTTCACCTTTATCTAGGCAAGGAAAATTTTATCTAGGAAAATATTCACCATATCTGTCCATGAAGTAATAGCCCAAGGGGTAAGTAGAACAACCATTCCTTGGCTGCATCAGTTAGGGAAAATGGAAAGACCCTCAAATTAATTTGTTCCTCTATCATTCCTTGTGGTTTCATGGTTGAACAAACAACATGAAATTCTTTGAGATGTTTATGAGGATCTTCGTTCTCCAATCCAC
>JANKOD010000192.1:19869467-19885672 GCA_026284645.1 Erythroxylum acuminatum
GATTCTTGCTCTCAAATTTATCAATAAAGTTCTATTATTCAGTTACTTCTATTTTCCTTCTTTTCTGGTTCCTATCAATTGGTATCAGAGCCATGGCCATCACTCGTTCATCCACCAATGACCCACCACCACAAACCCACAATAATATACCGGAAACAGTATCCCAACAATTAGCTGCCATAGCCTCTCGTCTTGAGATATTTGACACAATAGTTGCTGATGTAGCTGCGTTGAAAGCTCAAGCTGACAAGGGGAAGAAACCTGAGAGTAGTAATGATTGGCGAACAAGGGGAAGATCTCAATGGAACGATGAGACAGGGGACGAAGGAGAACAATACTGGGGTCATAAAAGTACCACGCGTCCACCTTATACTAAGATAGAATTCCCAAAATTCGAAGGAGGTGATCCACGTGGTTGGATTTTGAAGGCTGAGAAATACTTCAGGTATTATCAAACACCCGAAGAATCGAAAGTTGACGTAGCGGCTATGTACTTGGAAGGTGATGCACTTGATTTGCTCACTTGGATCAATTCCGAGAGAACCATTTTGTATTGGGAGGAGTTAGTGAACACGCTTCAAGAACAATATGGTCCCGCTGAATTCTAGAATCCCGATTAATATCTTTGTGCTATTCGTCAAATGGGTATAGTACAAGAATATCGTCAGGAATTTGCTAAACGTTCGGCTCGAGTCAAAAATTGGCCCAAACATTGTCTCTTAGGTATTTTCTGCGAGATGAATTGAAATCTGATGTGAGAATCCACAAGCCTAGATCTGTCTATCGGGCTATGAGTTTGACACTAGAGTTTGAACAAAAGAACAATCTTAAAAATGGGCCAAAAGCAAATCAATGGGTCAACTCTAATAGGCTCAATATCTCACAGGCCCAAACTTCCAATTTGTCACGTGTAGGTCCATTCACTAGCAACCCAACAACACAACATTCCACATCTGCTTCTGCTTCTTCTCGACCAGCGACGCTGCGCACTTGGGACTAGGAGAGACAACTGCGTATTTCGAAGGGGCTGTGTTTTCGTTGCAACGAGAAATTCTCTCTCGACCATCACTGCAAGGCTGCAACCCTCACTCTCATGGAGATGGCCAATGAAAACGGCGACGGCGCACCAACAGAGGCTTTGGTTGAAGGCGACGAAACAAGGGAATTTGCCGATATTTCTCTCTTTTCGCCTTAAGAATAAGGTGAATTTTCAAGAGGGATGTATTGATACGACACCTCCAACACATGAGGATCACATGGGCCAAGATTTAGTCAATCAGTAGTTTGATTCCATTATGCATATCTAGTAGTTATCCCATTATTTTAGCTATTTTGTTATTTTACAGATTAGGTATTATCTTTATTTTAGCTTACAGATTAGGTATTATCTTTTATTATGATTATCTTTTATTGCGATTAGGAGTCTAGCATTATAAATATCTGATAGTTAGAGCAAGTGAGTAGTTTTTGAGAAAATTAATTCCTTTGTTTTGGAGTTTAGTTCTCTTGATACAAACTGGCTTGGGAGTTTAAGATTCTTGCTCTCAAATTTATTAATAAAGTTCTATCATTCAGTTACTTCTATTTTCTTTCTTTTCTGGTTCCTATCAGGTTGTCTCTCGATGATTGTGCCTCTCACCTCATCATACTCAACATTTAAAACGATTAGGAATTTAAAGATCCTATTATCCTCAATAGTTTTCTGGTAATGATTAAAATCATCAGGAGATTTCCACTCATAAACTTTAAACATATCTAGAACATGTGATACACACTTTAGGGAATTGAAGTATTTGGTAACATTATCCTCACCTTGACTGATTTGACCCAATTTCAGAGTCAACTTATACACTTGTGATTGATTTCCTGAATCAGAGTACATCTGATGGACATTGTCCCATAACTACTTGGCCGTATAGTAGCACATATAATTGGAGTTGATGTCTTCCTCCATTGAGCTCACCAACCATCTCATCATCATAGAGTTTTCTGCATCCCATATTGCATGTGCAGGATCATCTACAACAGGTTCCTTCTTGTCTCCAGTTAGGTAGCCAATCTTGCCTCTTCCACGAATGTACATTCATACGGATTGAGACTAGCGAAGAAAATTTTCTCCATTCAGCCGTATAGAGGTCACCTGAATGGAGTGGGATTTAGAGGTAGGATTATGAGTAGTAATAGATTGAGTAGGGTGGCTGGAGGATTCTGTAATGTCAGACATAACTATTTTAGAGGGATGGCGGCTAGGGTTTATTCTTGTTTAGGGTACCTTGATACCATATAGAAAATAGAACCTGAATAGAGGAATAGGTATTACTCCCCTTTCACTTTACATTGCCGCATAAAATATAGATATTACAGATTTCTATTCTAGGAATTTACAGCTATACATGACAAGGTCCTAATTTGACTTAGCTAATTACAGTTGTACATGATATGATCACGATTTGATTTAGCTAACTTATTGGAATCAAATATTCACTAAGAAAATCTCTCAACAATTCTCTAGCTCATTCTCCAGCTACTTGAAACAGCAAGGTATTCAACATCAATCTTCCTGCCCACACACTCCTCAATAAAATGGGATAGCTGAGCGAAAAATCAAACATATTGTTGAAACAGCTCGTACCATGTTAATCCATATGAATGTACCCAAAAGTTTCTGGGGAGATGTTGTACTCACTGCATGTTTTCTTACCAATCAAATGCCATCTTTTGTGTTAAGGAGTAAAACTCCATTCTTAGTTCTCTTTCCTTATCAAGATCCTTTTTCCATTAATCCTCGAGTATTCGAATGTGTTTGTTTTGCTCATCAGCTTTAGCCTAACACAGATAAATTAGATCCAAAAGCTATAAAGTGCATTTTTCTCGAGTACTCTCGTTTGGAAAAGGGGTATAAATGTTTCAACCCCTTGTTAAATCGGTTTTTTGTGTCACCTAATGTTACATTCTTTGAAGACACACTGTACTTTTTAGATACCTAGTCTAACTCTACTGACACTGATGAGTGTCTACCAATTCCTTTTGTTCCTTCCCAAACAACTCCCAATTATGTTTCTCCTAATACTAATCCTACTCCTTTGGAACATCTATCTCGTCCTGATTTGCAGGTTTATAATCAACGCACTCATCATGAAGTACAACTAGATGATTCACGCTCGTGACCATTGTCTTCTCCGTCTTCAACTCCATCATATGATGATCTTGATGAGCTCATTGCTTTTCGTAAAGGAAGGTCTTGTACATCCCACCCTATTTCAAACTTTGTTTCTTATAACTCATTATCAAGATCATATGCTGCTTTTGTATCCACTTTGTCTTCTATACCTGTACCTAAGTCTGCTTCAGAAGCTTTGGATCATCTTAGATGGAAACATGCGATGGAAGAAGAGATGT
The DNA here is from genome assembly GCA_026284645.1 of Erythroxylum acuminatum. Classification (NCBI taxonomy): domain Eukaryota; kingdom Viridiplantae; phylum Streptophyta; class Magnoliopsida; order Malpighiales; family Erythroxylaceae; genus Erythroxylum; species Erythroxylum acuminatum. The sequence goes on from JANKOD010000192.1 coordinate 19,872,867, forward strand.
TGGCTTTGCAAGCTAAATAATAAATGGGACTTAGTTCCTCTTCCACATGGGCAGACAATTGTGGGTTGTCGTTGGGTATTGAATGTTAAGGTCAATTCTGATGGCACGGTTAATCGTTTAAAAGCTCATTTGGTAGCTAAGGGTTAGACATAGGTGTATGGTATGGATTATACTGAAACCTTTTTTCCTGTAGCCAAATTGACATTCTGTTATGGTCCCTAGCAATGGATTTGGTTATGGGTCTATATGTGGGGTTTTTCGGACTTTCGGTGGTAAAAATGGCACGATTATTTCTTTTACGATCTATGGTTGCTGCTTTCAGGCTCGTTAGAGAGAACCTGAGATCTCTTGAGTTTGAAGTACTCAAAGACTTAAGAAATTTTCCTACTTACTTTTTCATTCTTCGAAGGTCAAAATAAATAGTTCTGTGGAGAAACAACTTCCCCTACAAACACTGCATAAAACTAGGAACATGAACAACTGACTAGCTGTCGCATAAAATAAATAAATAAAAACGAAAACTAGAAGAAAACCAATTCTGCTACTGTTGCGCTACTACTGTTGCATAGGATGCGGCTTCTTCCTAAGGCCATGTGTGAACCTCTTACAGATGTTAATAACATTACTCTCCCGCTCCAAACGACGCTTTTCCTCAAGCGGAAACTAAGGGAAGCGTTGCTGTATATAAGTGACAGCTTCCCAAGAAGCATTCGCAGGAGACGAATCTTGCCAATGCACTAGGACCTCTGGAACTGAATTATGAACCCTGTGGTCCAAAATAGCCAGAGTCTGTTGTTCAGTAACCTCAGTAATCGTAGGAGGTAGAGGAGCTTCAATGGGACAGGAACCAGCATGAAACGCCTTCAGTTTAGAAACATGGAACACCGAATGGACCTTCGAATTGGCTGGAAGGTCGAGCTTGTAGGCCATAGCACCAATTGTAGCCCGGACACGGAAAGGGCCATAGAACTTAGGCAATAGTTTCTAGTGCTTGCGTTGAGTAACAGTAAGCTGTCGGTAGGGCTGTAGTTTGAGTAAAACCTGATCACCAATCTGAAAAGTTACATCTCGGTGATGAGAGTCATAGGCAGACTTCATCCATTGTTGAGCTCGAAGGAGAGTGTCTCTTAAAGAAAATAGTAGCTCATCTCTGGTCTTGAGGGCTTGATCAACTACATCGAGTTTAGCAAGACCAGGATGATAAGAAAGTAATGGAGGAGGAGGCCTGCCATATGCCACTTTGAAAGGAGTTGTTTTCAAAGCAGAATGAAAACTAGTATTATAACAGTATTCAGCCCAAGAAAACCTTCAGTTTAGAAACAATATGGCCTAAATAAGCAATTTCTGTTTGTCCAAAAGAACATTTTGCCTTCTTGAGATAAAGTTTGTGATCCCGAAGCAATTGAAAAGTAATTCTCAAATGATGAATATGCTCCACCCAAGTGCGATTGTACACCAAAATATCGTCAAAAAACACAAGGATAAATTTCCTCAAGTAAGGAGAGAATACCTCATTTATGAGAGACTGACATGTAGAAGGAGCATTGGTGAGGCCAAACGGCATAACTAAAAATTCAAAATGGGTGTGATGAGTCCGAAAAGCTGTTTTCTCAATATCATTAGCATTCATTCGGACCTGGTGGTATCCCGATCGAAGATCCAGCTTTGTAAAGTATTTAGCACCCATCAATTCTTCCAAAAGTTCATCAATCACAGGGATGGGAAACTTATCCTTGACAGTTTTGGCATTCAAAGCTCTATAATCGACACATAAACGCCATGACTTGTCAGCTTTTGGAACTAAGAGGACTGGGGAGGAGAAAGGAGACTGAGTGGATTTGATGATTCCTTGGGCCAACATCTCAGAACATTGTTTTTCAATTTCATTCTTCTGAGCATGTGGGTATCGAAAGGGTCTCATTACAATTGGACCAGTGCTTGGCTCCAAGGTGATGCGGTGGTCACAGTTGCGAGAGGGAGGAAGACCTTTAGGATTGGCAAATAAGGGAGAAAACTCCAGCAACAATTTTTGAATATCCAATTCTGGCGAGGATATCACAGACACAGAACAAAGATTTGGTGATGGAGTACGTGGATGGTTGGAGAGGCCGCGTAAGTCAACTGCTTTGCCTTGCTTTGTGAAACTCATGTGCATTTTAGAAAAATCCCATAAGATGGGTCCCAAGGTTCTCAGCCAATTAACTCCCAACACAACATCGAATTCAGTTAGAGGAAGTACAAACATATCAGTATTAAAAATATAAGAGTCCAGTATAAGTAAAATACTACGAAAAGTGCCAGGACTTGTGATTGTCTCCCCATTTGCTACCACCACTTTAAGATTATCACCTTTTTCTATTGTAGCATTAAAGTGGGCCACAATTTTGGAGTTGATAAAATTGTGGGTGCTACCAGAATCAATTAGGACCAAAATAGGATTACCTTGCCAGCTGCCTTTCAACCGCATAGTTTGTGGGGCCTGGACTCTTGTAATTGCATTGAGCGATATTTTTGGACACTGAATATCTGTTGTTAGATTTAAATCCTCCCCTTCTGAGCAATCATCTTCCTTAATTTCAATCCAGAAAAGTCGCTTACACTGATGTCCCTGAACAAATGGCTCATCACAATTAAAGCACAGACCTTTAAGCCGCTTTTCTTCCATCTCAACTCGGCTCAAACGTTTTGCGAATTTTGGAGGTTGCGAAAACTGTGCAGGAGGAGTTTTTTGGAAATCCTTCCGATGATCCACTATTGAAAAAGGTTTGAACACCTTGCCTTTACGTTCATAAAGGCGAGACATGCTCATTGCAGTGACTAAATTAGTGGGGTGATGTAATTCTACCTCAACAGCAATAGCCTCTTGTAAGCCACTGATATATAACTGAACCTTTTGCTCTTGTGTCAACAGTTCCAACTTGCTTTAGTTTGGCCAATTCCCCTAATTTGTTACTCCGAATTGGTGGACCAAACCTCAAGTGACATTGGTGCTTGAACGCATCCCAAGAAGTGGTAGGGTTGTCATGTTCCAGTTGAAGGAACCATAATTGGGTTGCACCATCCAAGTGGAATGAGGCTAAACTTACCCTCTCTTCTGTTGGAGTTTGTTGGTGCCGGAAAAAATGTTCACAGTGACTAATCCAGCCAAGAGGATCTTCTTGTCCGTTGAAACGTGGAAAATCAAGTTTTGTAAATCTTGGAACAGTGTGGCCTCTAGAAGATTCTGTTCCCGATTCCCCTACAAATCCCTTGCCTTTTCGAGCTCTATTATGACTCCCCTCTTCTGCTGTTGAAGAGTCTAACTTGGTGGCTGCAAATTCACGGGCAAGTTCCTCCAATCTGGCATCATGGCATCTTGGCGTGCCCTATTTTCTAAACGCTCATCCTGTAGCATCTGCAATATTTTGTCAAACTGTTGCTGTACTGAGTCACCTATAGCGTACGGCTCTGATACCAAATTGTTACGGTCCCTAGCAATGGATCTGGTTATGGGTCCATAGGTGGGGTTTTCTAGACTTTCGGTAGTATAAATGACACGATTATTTCTTTTACGACCTATGGTTGCTGCTTTCAGGCTCGTTAGAGAGAACCTGAAATCTCTTGAGTTTGAAGTACTCAAAGACTTAAGAAATTTTCCTACTTACTTTTTCATTCATCGAAGGTCAAAATAAATAGTTTTGTGGAGAAACAACTTCCCCTACAACTTAGGGGACCATAAACAAACATGATCACTAACACTGCATAAAACTAGGAACACGAACAACTGACTAGCTGTCACATAAAATAAATAAATAAAAACAAAAACTAGAAGAAAACCAATTCTGCTACCGTTGCGCTACTACTGTTGCATAGGATGCGGCTTCTTCCTAAGGCTATGTGTGAACCTCTTATAAACGTCAATAACACATTCGTTAGTGTTATCATTGCATTAGCAGCCACCCATGATTGGCCTCTTCATCAACTCAATGTAAAAAACGCTTTCCTTCATGGTGATCTTCAGGAGACTATTTTTATGAAGCAACCACTAGGGTTTGTTGCTCAGGGGGAGACTAATCTAGTTGTCGCCTTAACAAATCTTTGTATGATCTAAAACAATTACCGAGAGCTTGGTTTGGTCGCTTTAGTACAGTGGTTATGGAGTTTGGTCTGCATTGATGTGATGTTGATCACTCTGTGTTTTATCGTCACTCTTAGGCTGGTAAAATTCTTTTGATCATTTATGTTGATGATATTGTTATTACTGGAGATGGTCCTACAAACTAAATTTCAAACAAAGGATCTTGGTTTACTAAAATATTTTCTGGGTATCGAGATAGCAAGGTCCAAGATGGGGATTTGTCTATCTCAAAGAAAGTACGTCCTTGATCTTCTAGAGGAAATAGGATTGTTGGGTACAAAGCTAGTTGAGAGCCCCATGGAACGAAACATTAAACTTAATGCTGATAAAGGAGAGTAGTTGGAAGATCTAGGTTAAGTATCAAAGACTTGTTGGTAAACTAAATTATTTGACTGTTACTCGTCTAGATATTTCGTTTGCTACAATGTAGTGAGTCAGTTTATGGGATCTTCACGAGCTAGTTATTGGGATGCAGTTTTTAGAATTCTGAGATATTTGAAAGATTCTCTTGGGCAAGGTCTTCTTTACGAGAATCATGGACACATTCAGATTCAAGGGTATACAGATGCAGATTGGGCAGGCTCTTATGATTGACGGTCTACTTCAAGCTACTGTGTATTTTTGGGTGGAAAAATGGTGTCATGGAAAAGTAAAAAGCAGTCAGTTGTTGCACGTTCTAGTGCTGAGTTTGAGTACAAGGCGATGGCGTATATTACATGTGAGCTAATTTGGTTGAAGCATCTTCTTGGAGAACTTGGTTTCGAGCACTCCCCTCCAATGAAGTTGATGTGTGATAATTAAGCAACCATTCATATTGCCTTGAATTCGGTCTTTTATGAGAGAACCAAACATATTGAAGTGGATTGTTACTTTGTTCGTGAAAAGCTTCAAGAAGGATTGATTGAGACACCATATATCAAGTTAAAAGATCAACTTGCTGACTTACTCACCAAAGCATTAGGGGGGTCTCAATTGAAACCTACATGTAACAAGCTCGAAGCTTATGATATGTATGCTCCAACTTAAGGGGGAGTGTTAGGAAATATCAATATTAGATCTTAGGAAATATCTATATATGGAGAGTATGATCTCCCTCTTTATTGTGTGATTTCCTCTTTATTCCAAAGATCTTTTCCTTATGTGATTACCTCTATATAAAGGATACAAGGGTCTTGAGTTTGAATCAAGCCCTCAGCTAAATATTCTCAGAATTTTACAAAAGTAAAGGACAATCAACTAAAATAACAAACAAGGAGCTGAAGAGATTAACCAGTGGCTACCTGGGATTCTAGAGCTTAGTGGCTCAAAACTTGATGATATCCTTAGTATTGCTAATGAAGATTGTGTTGTAGTGGTTGATGAAGGAGAAGTAGAATTGAATGAAGATGTGCAATTAGTACAACATAGAAATAAAGAAAAAGTGTGTGCACTTGCAAAGTCAAAATTAAAAAATGATGGCAAGTTAGTGCATCTGACTACAAGAAGCAACAATACGTATGTTCTTGATTCCTATGTTGTAGAGAAGCCATGTGGTTTAATTATGAAACCATTTGCACATATATTTAAGACTTATGATGTTGTCCACATTGCTAAACTATTCTTAAAAGAGGTTTTACGTCTACATAGATTACCTTTAACCATCGTCTTTGATCGTGATGTAAAGTTTATGAGTTATTTTTGGAGAACTCTATGAAAAACATTAAACACTAAATTTCAATTTTCAAGTTCTTTCCATCCCCAAACTGATGGATAAACAGAGGTGGTAAATAGAAGCTTGGGAGATTTGTTAAGATGATTGGTTGAAGACAATATAAAAAATTGAGACTTAATTCTTCCTATGGCAAAATTTGCATACAACATTTTTATAAATATGTCTACTTGTAAAAGCCCTTTTGAGATAGTTTCAAGAGTTCAACTAAGAAAGCCTATTGATTTGATTCCTTTACTACAAACAGCACGAGTTAGTGTTGAAGCTGAAGGTTTTGCATAACATATGAAGGACATCTTTGATGAGATAAGACAAAAGATAACAATCAGCAACTTGTTTTGTAAAGAGCACGCTGATCAACATCGTCGATTGGTAGAATTCAATGAAGGGGATATGGTGATGGTTATGATTTGTCTAAGGAAATATAAGAACCTCATTCATGGAATGTTGGACGTTATAAGATCATCAAGAAGATAAGTGCTAATGCTTCTATTTTGGAATTACCAGGTAACATGGGAATTAGTCATACCTTTAATGTTGCGCGGACGTAACTATTTATCATAGATATGATAATATGCAATCTCCTACTGCACTTGTGAAAATTTCAAACATTCTCCAGAGGTGATGGAGAATGTTCTTAATGAACAAATTATAGCCATAAGAGATGAAAGATACCTACAATTTCTTATCAAGTGAAAAGGAAGATTGATATCTGACAATACTTGAATTTTAGAATTTGAACTTCAGGAGTTCAATCTAGACTAATATGATCAGTATTATTACATTCTACATCAAGGACGACTTTAGACAAGCCGAGGGAGAATTGATGCAAAAGAATTTAAAGTCTATAAAAGAAATAAAAGAGAAAAGATTAGTCAACCAGAATCTTTAATTTGGTGAGATTAGGATTGAAAATTGAGCTGACATTAAAAATAAGGACTAAAATTTAGATTATGTTAGGATTTCTTATTAGATAGGAAGTAGTAGTAAGTTAAATATGTTATTCTATTTTAGATATGTTATCTTAGTTGTTTAGAACTTATAGAATTTTTATTATAATAGGATTTAAATTTGTTAGGAACTCTTTCTTACTAGAATAAGGGTTCTAAAAACTAGATAAATATGTGTATATTCAACCCTTCAGTAACAAGCAATCTAAATTTCTATACAAACTTGAGCTATCAACTACAAGGTATGATGCTTTCTTCTAAGAGTGATTCTTAGACCCTAGAAGTGATTCCTAGTTTCCTACTCTCCATTGTTTGTGTTCCTCACTAAATTCCAGCAAACTTAACCTAAATTTCAGTCATTTTAATCCTACATTCTGGTCATATCCTACATTCTGGTCATATTAAACCTTGAAATTCTAAGCCTAAATTTTCAGCAATCAAACCCTAAAAATTCAACTATACCAATTCTGAAATTTCAACATTCCTAGACCTAAAACTTGATATTCCAGCAGCCTAATATCAATCATATTTCTTAATTTTGTGATTTTAGATACTAGTTGATATTTCTTCTATTTGTCCTACATCAATTTCCATGATAGGGTTTGTTAGAGACCAAGATCTCTAACACTGATTTAACCTAAACACAGTACCAACACAGCCACAATCGCACACACTCAACAGTCACAGAACACACACACAGCAGCAATAATAGGAACAGAGATGGAGCAGAGATGAGTATAGACGAATATAGATGACTATTATTCCTAGCTAGACTTCGAGGGCTAGCAATCCTCCATAAGAACTAGCTTCGAGGGCTAGTAACCTCCAAATACCAAATCCTATATCACAACCGAATACCCATGCCTTCACCCTCTACCCCTTTTTATTCTCTCATTCTAACTAACTTTCACATGCTAAATTTATTCTAGAACTTACTGGAACCCTGGTCTCAACAGAATTCAAGATTGGTGGATAATGAAATGGTATGTCCATCTCATATTATTCAGTCCTGATTGAGGGTACTGGGATACCGTGCTTTCGAATTGATTACTATATTAAGGTGAGTGTGTTGGCATGAAACCTTTCCCAAGTGTTATTCCTGTCGAAATTGTGATCTCTGAGATGGCACAGCATAGTTCATTAGTTCTACTGCTGTAAGGAGAAAATTGTTAATGTGAAGAGAGAGATTCAAGAAATACGGCCTAAATTAATCTTATGCTTAGCTTGTAACACGTAATGGTACCTTAGTTATATGTTCTGGACCGAACGTAAAAGGTTGTCTTCTTCATGAGAACCGCTCACCAGGATGCGGTCAACGTCTTTCCACAGTTTTCTCAAAACGTAAACTCTCTTAACGGGTCAGAGAATCCTTATGCTTACTAATGATATAAACAATTGCATGAGACCTTAATATTTATATATAGCTTCCATATCGGGCTTCCTCATCACAGGCTCGATATAGTCCAATCCATACTGATCGAGATCCATTTTTCATCTGGACTTCGACCTATTGATTTAGATCATTTATTGAGCCACTTTATTATCTTTATTCGGAACAAATTAGGTGACTTAATTGATAAGTTATTTAAAAAACCAAAAAATGCAATTAAATGTTGTCAAACTTTATGAGAAAAGTAAAAAATATACAACATTCTCCCCCTTAGACAATACTTAATTACAATATTGACTCAAGTTGAAAACAATTTAAAAACTCTATTAAGCTACACTACTGTATTAGTCGACTAAGCTTAAAAACAAAACATTTGATCAAAAGATAATGAAAGTCCATCATTCCGTCCTGCAGGGGTTTGGATATTGAAAAGTATCAAATGCATATGTCATGCGCGACACAGATCTAATACAATCACATATACCTAATACCTTACTAACATGAATGGAAAAATGGAGTGTGACAAACTAGGATGATACCTTTATGATTTAAATTATATCATCTCCGTTTGTAAGTCTCGATTTCTCCAACTTTATGCTAAACCGCATTAGAGAAATCCTGTTTTCTCTCACTGAATGTTAAACAGCATTAGAGAAAACTTGTTTCCTCTCACCAAATGCTAAACTGCATTAGAGAACCTTTATGGAATTAAAACTTATATCCCCCTACGTCATGTGAAACTTTAAGGATATCTGTATAAAACTGTATGCATGTAAATGACATAAGCTCAAGGTTAATTTGTATATATGCCCAATGACCTTTAAATGCTTAAGATTGACACAAATCTTAAGACTTTCATACGTATTATGACAATATATGATAACATGTATTACTGAGGATAAATGATGATCATCTTTATCGATGAATCGATGAACCATCATATTGTCATAATACATCAAATGTATAAATGTACATAGAGCAAACATAACGATCCTCTAACTAATAGTGTCTAAGGACTTCAAAATACTCGTACTGTATACTTGTATTTCAAACACAAATAGGTGAAGTCCTTTAGTTAAAGGATTGACTAAATTTTCCTCAGTCTTTAAATGTTCCAAACCTTAATGTCCCCTTTTCGTGTCAGCTCCTTTATAGTCAAATATTTGACCTTCAAATGCATAGACCCTGTGATGTTCTTATTGTTTCTAAACAACATAGCAATAAGATTATCATAGTACAACCGAATGGGTCTAGCCATTAAATCAACCACAGACAACTCAGAAATTAAGCTACTAAGCTAAACCATCTATGAAGTAGCCCCATAGCATGCACTCTGCATGTATGATCGAGGAAATCACCTGTGTCTACTTGAAACTCTTTCACGACATTGTACCATATGCGCACTTAAACTATAACCGTAAGTGAACTTTTGATCATCCGGACATATAGCTAAATTCTGAATCTGAATTTCCTACGAGGTTTAGTATGTTGACTTTGCTATATTTCAACATATAATCCTCGATTCTTTTTAGTATCTCAACACTCACTTGACTGCATTTCAATGGTCTATACTTGGGTTAATCAGATATTGACCAAACAGTCTAACAGTAAATGCAATGTCCCGCCTAGTACTTACCCGAGCATACATCAGGCTATCAACCGTACTAAAATGCGGAACATTCCTTATAACCTTTCTCTTTACTTTATTATTTGGATATGGTGCTAAAGATTATCTCTCACTATGAGAGATAGGTGCCATGATAGGTTTACAGTTAACTATATTAAACCTTTATAACACATACTCACTGTATGCACTCTGTGAGAGGTCTGATAAATGTTGATATCTTTCTCAGTGAATCTGAATGCCTAGGACAAAAGATGTTTCTCCAAGGTCCTTTATGTCAAAATTCTTAACCAAAAGTTGCTAAACCTCATGCAACATGGTCAAGTAATTTAACGTGAGCAATATATCATCCATATGTTATAAAAGGAATATAATTTTGTTCTCTCTGACCTCATAGTACAAGCATCTTTTTAACTTTATTTTCCATGAAGCCGAAAGAGGTCATAACCTCATCAGCTGTAAGGTATCACTTTCGGGAGGTTTGATGTAAACCACATATTGATCTGCTAACGCGCAAACCATCTCAGTTCTATCTAGATCTTAAAATCCTTTAGGTTGTACCTTATAGACCTCTTTATAAAGGTCTTTATTCAGGAAATCAGTTTTCACAACCATATGATGTAACTCTATATCATCATGAGCTGCAATTGCCTTAATCACTCAAAATGTATCCTATGAGGATACGAGAGAAAAGTAAACATTAAAGTCAACTTTTTTCCTTGAGCGAACTATCAAGCAACTGAGCGACCCTATAAACCACTGAACTTTATCCCGAAATCCTTTAGGTCTTAAACTTCATTTACAACTGATGGGCTTACAGTTTCGTTGCAAATCAACTAGTGCCCACACCTTACTGTGCTTTATGGCTTACATCTCATCATCATTACAACCCACCACAATTTCGCATTGGGTTCAGAAACAACTTCTATAAAAGTAATTGGATTCGCAACATGTCTAATATCATAGTCCTGTTCACCTAATAGACTATGTAATCAAATGAGATAGCAGGTCGTCTACTCTGGTGGATTTACATAATTGCATTAGATCTTGTACCCCAGGAACCTCTATGTGTACAGGTATGGGTTCCTGTTCCTGTTCCTGTATAGGCACAGTACAAAGACCTAAATCCACCAGATCTAACTGTATGAGTAGCGGGTACATAATAACTGTAGTATCCACCCTGCTATCATCCGAAGGGTCAAAAGGTCCACCATCATCATAGACATTGTATTCCAAAAACTTATCTGTTTACGTTTCCACTATCCTGGTCCCTCCTTCTCTACAGTAAAAGTTATAGGTTTAAAGTGATCGGGATATTTTACTAAATAGCAATGAATGGAATGAGTATACAAATTTTCTTTATAAGGATTATATAACCCAAGTAGGGCAGCCTCATACATGAATGTGTGCAAGGTTGAGTTTCCAAACTTCTAGATAATCAGGGAGAATAGCCCTGTTCTGTATCGATTTCTTCAAGTCCCTTAGGGTGCAGTTATGCCTTCTGACAATACACCATTTTGCTCAAGACTACCCGGTATAGTCAATCTAGTCACTATTTTAACCGAATCCGTACATCTGACAAACAGACCTTTTCATGTCCTGAAACACCATGTTTACCATGATACTCTCCTCCACGGTCATATTTGACTATCTTTATGAATTTTATCAATTGGTTCTCAACCTTCAGTCTTTAAGAAAGAACACATAACTGTAATTGGAATAATCATCAACAAATGTTAAAATATATTAGGAATTGCATAATGTTACTGTCTAAGGTTTACTGATATCCATATGTATCAGACTCAACAAGTCAGAAGCATAAGTTGACCTCAATATATCTATTAGTCAACTTATCCCTGTAATAGTTAGCAAATGTTCCCAGATCATTATAATCTAGAATTGAGAGAATGTTTTCCTTGATCAATCTCTCAACCATAGCTCTGGAAATGTGGCCAAAACTTTTATGCCACACCATGTATGAATTTTCATTCATCAGGGTTCTTCTTTTCATGACTTGCTCAGCAAGATACGAAGAAGCATATATCTAATTCGGGGTAAGACACATTCTATACAAACCATATGATAAGAAAGTTGTACTATTATGTTTTGTATTAAACACATTTGTACAACATAAGCATTAAATACAAAACATTAACCTTTTTTTTGTCTAAAATTGATACAAAGATCACAAATATAAATATGTCGTGCAAAAACCAAAATGAACGTTGCAGCAAGGTTCATCTCATACATTCCCTATAGATATTACTTCCACTTTTTCATTGTTGTCAACCATCAGTTCCTCTTTCTCTTTATTTGGCTTTATCTTGGATATGATCCCCGGATAGTCACAGTCTTTCCTTCTAGGCCGCATACTGATGGCTTCTTTATATCATGTGGACCTTTACTAGCACTAGATTGACTAGCATCAGTATATAGGGAAGATTTAGTCATTCTACCTTTGATCTTAGCGGGCTTCATCTTTGCCTTCCCTTTAGTTGCTTTGAGGGCTATATGTAGCACCCCACTCTCGCAAGACAAGTACTTGACATCCATGATGATATCCGAGTACGTACCCCACAAGGGTGGCATGCTAGAACGATCATTCAGTCAAAATTTATTACAAAACTTTTGTTTCTTTTAAAAAAAGTACACATAAGCGGAAGTCACTAATCCATTCGGGGCCATGTCATTAAAAAAAATTTCCATTTACAAGTTACAATTATTATAAACATTAGTATTTAACAATAACTCGGGCCCATTTCAGATACAAAACACTTGAAACCATAAAGTCATTTCATTACTAAATCATTTACAAACATTTTGTACAATTTTTGTTAAACATAATTCAAACATAAAATCACTGAAGACATATGCAGGTGCAAACTGATCCCGATACCTAATCCATATCAGACCTCAGTGGCTATACTCCATTTAGCCTAACTGAATAATTCCTCAGAACCTGAAAAGCCACATTGCAATTTTTGATGAGTTTTGCAACTCAATGAGTGAACCATCAT
>JANKOD010000192.1:19900316-19915808 GCA_026284645.1 Erythroxylum acuminatum
TTTCGTCTGCTTTTCATTTTGTCTTCTTTTTGTTTGTCATCAAAATCATTCAATACGTAAAGTCAATTTTGACTTAATACAAAGCTTACAGAAATACCATATCTTATTATAGAAATCCAAAAAGTGGCATGGATTGAGCCACAATCATTCCTCACGTTGTGTGTTTTTCAAAAAAGAAATAGAGAGAATATATGCTAGGGAATGTACATGTCAAAGACCATGCCTACTCCCAATAAAAAGTAGAGAGATCTACTGTCTGAGCCATGACAAAGTCTCAGACTATGTCTTAGATGGACCACATATTTATAGATCACTGCCCTTATTTTTTGGAAGAATTTTTTCATATTGTTAATATAAACTTTGTTTCTTTCCAAAAGGATAAGTCTGGTTGCTAGGAGGTTCTCCAACCTTATAAAGGTCAATTTCAATTCCTTTTTTTATTAAAGAATCAAAATTTGAGATTGTCCCAATGGATCAAAATGTTAAAAACACCAAGATCTTCATCCATGATTATTTCTATCATGATTTCTTTAGTTTTTTTATTATTTATTGGACTAAAAATAATCAGTGGCTAAATATTTTTATATTTAAATAGAGAAAATATTAATATTCTTCTTTTAATAGATTGATATAATTTGATTTATAAATGGGATATATATTTATGAACTATCTTTTATTGATCTTAATGTGAATTTATCCATATCAATGTTTAAATCTAATTTAAATTCTCTTGTTGAGATTCAAAAGAATCTACTTATAAGTGGAATATAGATTAGATAAAAGGAGTTTAATGAGGTGCCATAGATAGATTTCTCTAGTGTTAGGTTAAAACCTTTCATGGACTTCCACATAGCTTAATGCATTCAAAGAGCTGGTACTTGGTAAAGTGCAAGTTAACCAAATGCATAATAGATGGTTGTAGCTTGAGAGATGCAATTTTGGTGTCTAAGAAATTTTGTTGGTCTAGATGATATATCTATTAAAGGATAATTAAATTATGACATTAAAGATAATTCCATAGTAAGTACTTATATAGATATTGACTATAATTGATTTCTCTATTTGATTATTTATTTTTCTTTTGATTCACATGGTTTTTATTTAGGTTAAGCTACTTTTTTTAATTTTATGATTCAAAATCTAAAATTCTGTTATCTTTATTCACTCTGTAGACTAGTTAGTAGTATAAGGAATTTTCAAATCCTCATAATTTCTTTATATGATTGATACTCTACTTACCATTGTGTTACTTGTCAACATTAGTTGCACTTGCCTTAGTAATAGGTAGTAAATTAGTAATAAGGAAAACATTATAGGTGTTTAGAAGACTCAATAACTATTATTTTTATTTATTTCTTGTTTTATTTTTATTCGTGTGTTATTTTACTTTGATTTTAGGTGTGACGTTTGTGTATGATAAAGATCCTAAACTTTTTCTTTCTTTCTTGAAGAAAGTGTAAAGATCAAGAGAATAGTTTGTTAGACATAAAGAAAATAGATAAAACAAGAAACAAAGGATATACAAGAGATACAACTTGAAACAATGGAAGAGGAGCACAAAAAATGGAGCATGTGAAACTTATTTTTTTGGGGATGCAATTTAGTATAGCTTATCCAAAAATTAATATAAACTATTTTGAGATCAAACCTAATGTGATCCAATTACTGCAAAAATATGTTTAGTTTGATGGTTTACTACATACATACATTGCTAATTTTATTAAGATTTATGATACATTCAAGATTAATGACGGCACTGAAGATTTCATTAGGCTAAGTTATTTCCATTTAAGGGCCAAAAACTGGTTGAAGTTGTCACCTGTAATCTCAACCACCATATGGAAGATTTTTGTGAAAAAAAGTTTTAACCAAGTATATTCTACTGTTAAAGATAGATAAGTTAAGAAATGATCTCTCTATTCAATAGTTTGATAATGAGATTATTTATATGAAATGAGATATACACAAATATCTAATAAGGAAGTGCCCATATTATGGCCTTCCCAAATGGAAGCAAGTACAAAATTTTATAATGATCTTGTCAAATTGACAATGTGGTTAATTAACATAGTTGTCAGTAGAAATTGACTAACAAGACTTTAAAGGTAGCTTAAGTTGTAAAGGAAATGACTAAGAATAACTACCAATGGTAATCATGAACAGTGTGGCAAAAACAAGTGCAAATAATTTGGATGTCATAACTATATTAACTACTCATGTTGAAATTTTATAAGAAAACTTGACAACCTAAATATAATATAAAAAGCAACTCAAGTTATAAGTTATGAATTATAGCAGGGAGGACATCAAGATATAAAATGTTAAGATGGAAATCTTATAGAAGAATAAGTAGAACAATTTGATTATATAGGAAGCTTCTAAAGACAAAATAATTCTCACAATAATTTCTACATTCTAAGATGAAGAAATCACCCAATTTTTTAATTGGATAATCAATGTACTCAAAGATAAGCTCCACCTAAATTCAGATAAAGATCATAGATGGAGCAGCAACCAAGTATAGGGGAGGTTTTGAGAGACTTTATAAAGGAGGCTTCATTAAAAATTCATAATCAAGAGGCTTTAGTGAGGAATCTAAAAACTTAAATAGGTCAATTAATAAAAGGAACTGATAGAAATCAAAGTACATGGCCTAAAGATATTATGCCCAATATCAAAGAACATGTTAATGCAATCACCCTAAACAATAAGAATGATTTAACCAATAATATGAAAGAAAAAGTCGATAAAAAGTTATTGAACAAGGAAGTGAGGAAAAGTATAGTAAGACAAGGTTATTAGTGAGAGAATATAAACTAAGAATTCTTTACCCTATAAATTTTAACATAAAATGAAATTGGGGAAGCTCCATAGTATGTATATAAAAAGGAAGAAGATCCTAAGAAGTAAGTTGTTGAGATAGGATCATATGAAGGCAACACTGAAATCCTCTAAGATACACCACCACCTAAACTTAATGATCTATATAATTTTATTATTTCCTAGTCTAGTATTAATATGTTGACTTATAACTTGCTGAAGAAAATAGGGCTAGGTTATTAAATGCCATAACAAGTAATGCAATTTGTAAATAATTCAACTATACACTGTAGAGATATTAAGAAAAAATGTAAATTAATACTAAATTGAATTTTACATCTTTCATTTGGAAAAGGAAGATGATAAATCTTTAATCTTAGGTAGGTGTTTCCTTACATCAACAGGTGCAACCATCTATGACTAGTGGAATAACAGTTAAAGTTCGAGATGAGGAAATTTTCTTAATAAAAAAAATGATAATAACTTACTTGTAGCTAAATGATGACTCAGGAAAAACTAATTGCTCAAACCTTTATATGAAGTCACCATACAAAGAATCAAGGTGTCAAAGAAAGGAAGGATAAGGGGGGCACGAGCAAGAAAGAAACGATGAAGGAAGGATAACTTCCTGTGCATCACTGCATTTCCACCCAAATTTATAAACTTTTGCTCCTTCAAATCTAGATTTTCACAAGTCAAGGCTTAATATTTCAACTTTTGGGGATTTTTGTAGTTCTAAGCAATTTTTCATTTCTAACTTTCCAAACCTTAATCTAATTAAGATAATAAGTTCCTAACCATGTACGAGTAGGAGGAAGATCCATACATAATAGAGTGCATCAAGTAGTCACATAAAAGATATGGATTACCCTAATATAAATGCCCTATACTCACTTTCATTGAGCCTAGACACTAAAGAAAGATACAAATTTATTAAACCTTAGCCTTTCAAATCTAATAATAGTGTGAAAAGGTTAATATTAAAGACTATATTGCTAGCAATATAGGAGTGGAGGGATATAGTAAATTTAGGGCGAAGTATATTTTTTGACATTCTAGATCACGCTTATAGAGAACGCAACCTAAAAATTTTTACTAACTTTAAGATGAACTGGGATGCTAAATTAGATAGGGGAAACTCTATTAGAATTAGGCACGAGGTTAATCAAGTATAAATATTGTTTAATAATTTCATAATATATAAGTTCTTAAGACTCAAATATCTAAATATAGAAGAGTATAAGAACTCTATAATTGAAATCTCAAAATTTGGTAATTTCCTTTAAAAAATTTAAAGATTAATTTTATTGGGGAAATTTTCTATAACCCATCCAAAAATAAGAATTATCTTATCATATCTCTAGTCCTTTGACCTCTATATAGCTTAATTTTCTACAAAACTTTTAAAAGAAGGGAGATTAATTGTAAGATACCTGTAAGGATTTTTTTATCTTTAGTCTATAATAGAAAGAAATTGTGTATCTTAGGTCATGGCTTCGCCATGTACTTGGAGCAAACGTGTAGTGGAAAAATAGAGACATCTATAGAGGATCTTATTTAATGATATTGGAAAAGAAATTAGGTATTTCAATACTTTTTTTAAAATGAACTTGGTTTTCCCTATAGCTATTGTAGACCTTAAAATGATAAGATATATGCGATTAGTTAGGAAGGTCAATGAAGCTTATATATTAGTTAAGAGAGAAAGATCCTATAGGGAGAGACGATGACCATATAAAGGAGGCAAGAGAGGAGCACGAGAGAGTATAGCTACAGCGAATAGATGATGAACCTTAGGCATAAAAGATGGTACTAAGAATGCAAAGGGATCTTAAAAACCATGAATGAAGATTGCAACAAATTGAGTGGTAACTATCAACCTACTTCAACTATGTGGGGTTTTCTAAGCAACCTCCACAACCCTTAGCAATTCTTACTGAGGATAATAATAATAATAAAGATGATGTTGTAGCCTCTTCATATTTCACTTCTGTTGTGCTTCTTTTTACTTGAGATAATATATATAATTGTGTTTTCTTCCCTGTCACATTCTAAATAACCTTTGTTCTTATTTTTTTGGTTTATATATTTTTAATTCATTTTAATACCTTGGTATTGTTAAGTACTTCTCTTTCATTTCATATTGCACTTTACGTTTTAAATTTTTTCTTTATGTTAGTCTATTTATAAGGTTTACATGAATTCTAGTTTATTATCATAGCTATCTTAGATAATGAGAAACATAATATGTTTAGAGAATGTTCCTTTAACTATTGTACTCATCCCATTTACTTTTACTTTTATTATCCTTATGTCTTGCAATTATTTGTTATCTTTGATATATTGAGGATAATGTACAACTAAATTATGAAGAAAAATTATATTATTTTTAACCTAACTTTAGCTTAGTAAATTAATCTAATTATACTTGAACTAATAAGTAAAGATTCTAGGATTTTTAATATTGGAAAGAAGAGTAGTTAAGATAACTCGTTATAATTTATATTGTGTTTAGATTTCATTATATTAGGTAAATATATATGAGCATTAATAAGTAACTTAGTTTCAATTTGATTCAATGATCTTGAAATAGATTTTTAATTTTCACATTGACACTTTTTATATAATTTAGTCATAACTAAGATAGAAGGTGAATGCTTTCAAGTGTTTTGGTGCCACATTAAAAAAAAGTGTGAATAAAGGGATGTAAATAAACTCACTTTACTAAATTTTGTCTAAGTGAAAAGGTTGGAGTTAAGAGTGGTGCTAATTGCTATTTGAATTAGTAAACTAATTAAGTAACTAGGAGCATTAATGATAAGATGCTTATTTTCATATTAAAAGGTAATATAACTTTTCAAATAAGCCTCTAATGCTCCAAGTGAAATTTCAAATTTGTGTTTTAATTTACTTTCATTTATGGTTATTAAAATGTTTGAAAGAGGAAACTTCTTAGTTATTTTTGTTTATTTGATATTAGGTTGAATAATGCTAATTAAGTTAATGCTTGATGGATTATTGGATTAGGTTGAATTTAAATTACAATTCATTATAAGTATCTTAAAACACAATTAATTGTTAATTAATATATTTGAATGAATGATGAATGCTCTTGATTGTTTTATTTGACTTATTGAACTTCTTTGAAATAGGAATCTATTAAGTTTAGAGTGACTTAAATTGATTTGCTTGAGGATAAGCAAAATCTTACTTGTGAGAATATTTGATGTATATGAAATATGCACATATTTTCCATAGTATTTTGGTCGGTTTTAATTCTAAATTAACTTTTTATATATTTCAAATGAATTGAGGAGATTTTACCTAAAGATGATATTTATCAAGAACTAGAGATACATTCCAATAAAAAATATAGAGAAAAATATAATTCTTATTTGGCCATTATGTGCTAACCTGTGGCTAACACTAATTAGAAGCAGAAGAAAGCATGATTTAGAACATATCTTAGAGAGAGATCATGTGGCATTGAGAAAACTTGAAAGTGGCATCACCTGAGACATAATTGTGCCTCATACCATGTCCTTGCTAGAAAAGAAACAGAGAGATATACAAGCTAAGGAATACGCCTGGCAGAGATCATATATACTCTTAAAAAGAAGTATAAAGACCTAGGATTGTCTTAGATGAACTACATATATTTAAAGTTAAAAAGAAAACCTAATTTTTACAAGATTTTTTTTAAAATTTTATATCATAGCATTCTTTTCCTTTTAAAAAAGTTAGGTTTAAATTTTAGGAGCTACTCTAACCCTTGAAAGTTTGATTTCAAAGCTACTTCTAATAGAGAATCAAGAATTGGGATATAACAAGCTGTCAACAATACCAAGATCTTTTTGTAGGTTGTTTTTATTGGATTAAAGATGATTAGTAGCTAAATATTTTTTTGTATGTTTAGATAAGAAAAAATCTAGTATTAATCTTTATATGGATTTATTTGATTTGATTTATAAATGGGATATATATTTTCAAGATATATTTGGTTAATTTAATGCATTTATTCATATTAACGTTTAAATAAGATATAAATTCACTTTTGGAAAATTTAGGGAAACCTATATATAAATGGACCATAATTAGAAATCAAAGGTTTGATAAAGTACTAGAGATAGACCAACACGATCTCTTCAATGTTAGGGTAAAAACTTTCATAAAATTTTATAGATCTTACCACACTTGAAAAGGTATTGCTTGGTAAAGACATAGGTTAACCAATTGGAGAGTAGATAGTTTTACGTAGAGATAGTGTGATTTTAGTCCCTAGAAAATTTTGTCAATCCATATAAGATATCCATTATAGATTAAAATTTATAATTGATTTCTTTATTTTATTATTTGCTTTGCTTTTGATTCTTTTAGATATTATTTAGGTTTGCTTTGTATTCTAATTTATTATTCAAAATCCAAAATCATATCATGTTTATTCGTTCTTTGGACTAGTGAGTAGTAGGGTGATTATCTAGATCCACATTACTTCCTTATGAGATTAATATTCTATTTACCATTGTATTATTTATTAACGAAAGATTACTTGCCTTAGATTTTAGTTAATAGATTAACAATATTTTAAATTTTAAAGTAGTAAAAAATGCATAACATATAACTTGTATGTTATAAGGAAAAAATAAATATTTGAAAGATTATTTAAGTTGCAAGGAGTCCTCACATGAATAGATAAATTATGCTAATAGGATGTAGGAGTTGCAAATTGGGAAGGCTCACTTAATAAAGAGATAGAAAAGTTAAAATCCTCTTTTTCAAAATTGAAAAGGGTAAATATTTGTTTCACAAACTTTAACGAGAGTAAAAATTATTAAATAATATACATGAATATGTCATTGTATATATGTTAATTCATCTTTATTAAAAGTTATTAAATGTTTATGTTATTTGAATTAGATAACTAATTTAAAATAAAACCAAACTTTTTTGGTTCATTTAGTGTTTGGAAAAACCTATGTATAACCTTGTCCAGCTTCACTCACTCAATACGAAGATTTTATAACTACTTTTAATAGTTCTATTTTGATGAGAACCTCAAGGATTAGCTTTTAATCCCAGCAATCTCACAATGGAAGTAAGAAATCCAAGAAAGCTAAAACAAGTTCTAGGATAGATAAACTTTGACCCGATGTCTATAGAAGACGAGAACGAAAGTTATAAGATAGGTTTTGAATTCCACAAGGTAATAATGTTGATTAGTTCAAGTTCTTAAAAGAACCAAAAGGAAATTGACCTCATTGAAATGAATTATGAATTTTTCTGAAGTGTTTTGAATAATACAATGCTTGTGTTTATATGGGCATTAGTTTTGAGCTAAGATAAGAAAACACCCTAATTGAGTAATTTAACAAAAAAAAAACACCTATGATTTAAGCTAATCATAGTGTGAACGCAATCTTAGCAACTAGTCTTAACAAGAAACATGAGGAAAACATATAATTTAACGCATAAAAACACTCTTAGTTTGTTGAGACAAATTGCAAACGTTTTTCATGCATAAAACACATTATTTGAGGTATAAAATCACTTCTAATTTTTTGAGACAGCTTGCAAATGTTTTTTGAAGAATAAAACACATTATTTGATGCCTAAAGCCACCCATATTTTGTTATTGCACATGTTTTTTAATGTCTCACAGAAATCTTGGTCGGTTTGAACATGTCTGGAATGCTTGGAACAAATTGGAGTAACTTAGACACTCATTGCAATTCTTGACTCAGCTTGGATCAGATTTATTACGCCTTGAATTCTTTCCAAGCTAATTAGACCTTGTTTGGTCCATATCTCTTCAATTAGCCCAGTTTTAGCTTCCTTTATCTTCTTAGCTCTAGCTCTTATAATTGAGCCTCCTTGAATGCTCAATGGATCCTTTGGAGCTTTGCTGAGGCCAACTTGCTTCTCATTATTCCCCTACTTTTCAAAAGGATTCATTCTCAAATCATCACTTGCATCAAAGAGAGATAAAGCAGCAACATTAAAAATGGAACTTACTTTACCATATTCACTTGAAAGCTCCAACTTTTAGGTATTATCATTAATCTTTACAAGCACTTAAAATGGACCATCTCCTCTAGGATGCAACTTTGATTTTCTTCATTGTGAAAATCTTTCCTTGTGCAAATGAACCTAAACCCAATCACCAAGTTCAATTATCACTTTCTTCTGTTCCTTGTTATATTGAGTTTCATATTGCTTGGTCCTATTATCAATATTCAGCTTAGTTTCTCATACAATGCCTTGATTAAATCTGTAGTCCTCTTTCCATCCAAACTAACCCTTTTCTTAATTGGTATTAGTATCAAATCTAATGGTGTTAATGGATTAAACACAAACACAACTTCAAAAGTAGAGTAGTTTGTTATCGAATGGACACTCCTATTATAAGCAAATTCAACATAGGGCAAACACTCCTCCTAATTCTTCAAATTCCTTTGTATGATGGCTCGTAATAAGGTAGATAAAGTCGTATTAACAACTTTAGTTTGACCATCAATTTGATGATGATAATTTGTTGAAAATAATAACTTCTCATCTTTACCCATAAAGTCTTCTAAAAATAGATGTAAATAAGAACTTTACATCTTTGTCACTAATAATACTCCTTGGAATGCCATACAAACACACGATCTATTCAAAGAACAAATCAGTTATATATGTTGCATCATCAACTTTATGGCATGGAATAAAATAAGCCATCTTTGAGAACCTGTCAACAACAACAAAAACATAATCCTTTCCACCTTTTGGTCTAGGTAAACCTAAAACAAATTTCATAGAAATATCAACCTAAGGTTCACTAGGTGTAGGTAAAGAAGAATATAAACCATGAGGAATAACTTTAAACTTAGCTTATTTACAGGTAATGCAATTCTCATAAAGTCTCTCTACATCCCTTTTCATGTATGGCAAAAAAAAGTGATCACTAGAAATATCTAAGGTTTTTATAATCTCAAAATGCCTCATTAAACCCCCATCATATGCTTCCCTCACTAATAATTCCCTTAAAGAAGATTAGGGAATGCACAACTTGCTTTCTTTAAACAAGAAACCATCATACTTATAGAACTTACCAAATGCTACATTATCACATGCCCCAAATATACTAGAAAAGTTATGGTCATTACTATATAATTCTTTATGTACTCAAAACCAAGTAATTTTGCATTAAGTTTAGAGAGTAAGGCATACTTACTTGAAAATACATAAGCCACAATGTTCTCCTTAACTCACTTGTACTTGATGATAAATAGGAATGTTTCAATGAATTCCATCCACTTGGCATGTCTCTTATTCAACTTACCTTGTCCCTTGAGATGTTTTAATGATTCATAATTTGTATATATCACAAATTCCTTAGGCCAAAGGTAGTGTTGCAAAGTTTGCAACACCCTCACCAAATCATATAGCTCCTTGTCATAAGTTGGGTAATTCAAAGCCGCCCTATTGAGTTTTTCACTAAAGTAGGCAATTAGATGCTTCTCTTGCATAAAAACAACTCCAATTCCTATTCCTGAGGCATCACACTTAATCTCAAAAGTTTTTGAAAAGTTAAGAAATGCTAATCAAGGTGTTGAACACAACATATCTTCAATCAAATTGAATGCATGCTTTTGATCACTACCCCACTTAAAACCAATAGTTTTCTTTATAATTTCGGTGAGTGGTGCTCCAATGGTGCTAAAATCTTTAACAAAACACCTATAAAAATTAGCCAACTCATGGAAACTTTCATCAACCTCAACACCTACCCCACTTAGAACAAAACCAAGAAAAAAAATCCTATTCATGCAAAAAGAACACTTTTTAAGATTAGCATAAAGCTTCTCTTTTCTCAAAACATTCAAAACATATTTTAAATGTTCTAAATGGTCATCCATATTCTAACTAGAAATTAAGATATCATCAAAATATACTACAATAAATTTGCCTATCAATGCAGTTAACAAATGATTGATTGACCTCGTAACAGTACTCGGTGCATTAGTAAGACCAAATAACAATACAAGCCATTCATATAAACCATACTTAGTCTTAAAAGTAGTTTTCCATTCATCACTTTCTCGCATCCTAGTTTGATAATATCCACTTTTCAAATCAATCATCTAAAAATGTGTGATCCTTGTAATTCATCCAATATATCATCAAACCTAAGGATATGTGTCTATACTTTACTGTTATGTTGTTGATAGCTCTACAATCAACAATCATCCTCCAAGATCCATAATTTTAGGCACAACAAGTATTAACAACACACATAAACTCATGCTCTCCCTTACATACCTTTTTGCCATCAATTCCTCAACTTGCCTTTAAAGCTCTTTTTTCTTCTCATGATTACTTTTGTAAGTTGGTTGGTTTGGAATTGAAGTATTGGGAACAAGATCAATTTGATGTTTTATTCCCCTACATGGCAATCCACTAAGAATATCTTCAGGAAACACATCCTTAAATTATTGTAATAAAGAAACAACAACACTGGGCAAAGAAACATTAAGTTTGTTAGTATTAAAATAAGCCTCTTTGTACAACAATACAATAATTGGCTTATTTGAAAACACAACCCTCTTTAAATCGTTCTCTTTTGCATAAAAACTTGCACGCTTCTTAGTTTTTCTCTCAACACTCTCTTGATATTCTCCTTTTTCCTCTCTAAGTAAAGTTACTTCTTTTTCTCTCCTCTCTAGTTCAGCCACTCCTTTCTTTTCACTCTTTTTTTAACTACTCTTAACTTCACTCTCTCTTGTTGTGTCACTCTCCCTTTTAACTCTCATTTGATCTTCATACACTTGTCTAGGTGTTACTAATATAAGAGTGATTGGTTTCTTATTCATTATAAAATAATATATGATCTTGAATCTATCATGCATTGCATGCTTATCATATTGCCATGGTTTCCTCAAAAGAATGTTTCCAATATGCATAGGCAATACATCACACAAAACCTCATGTTTATACCTTCCAATTGAGAATGAAACTAGCACTTGCTTGTTTACCTTAAGCTCCCCATAATCATTCAAACATTGAAGTTTTTATGGCTATGGGTGCTTCATAATACGTAAAATTAGCTTCCCACAAAGGTTTTACTGGCTGCATTTGTCCAAATAGCACTTTAATGATCATCCTTCATACATTGTGTTTAATTTGGCATCTCGTATGGATGATATTGTCACATTGCTCATCATTATCTTCCTTCACTTGTGTAACCAATGCATGTTTAATAACCAATGCTTCTCTCTTAATAGGGTACTCCACGTCACTAGCGTCCTCCAAAGGTGGTATGGATTCATCATCCGATTCACTTTCAGTCTTAACATTTCCATTCTCTCTCAAATAATCACATATTAATATGGCCTATTCCTAAACATCGAAAACACTTATTATCCCTTTTATTTATTTTTGGAAAGAATCATTACCTTTGGTGGATTTCATATTCGTGGCCTTGTAGGATTCATCTTTGTGATTGGAAACAACCTTATCTTCCTTTTTACCCCAATTCGGTTTACATAATAAAGAGGAACCCAAAATTTGACCAAACTTTATAGGACCTTCCTTTTGAGTTGTCTTTCTGCTTTCATGACCATGTGCAACATGTCTTTGGCTCCATATAATGTTGTAGCTCCACCATATTGGCTATGTCTCCATATTGGCTATGTCTCTATTCATCCCTTACAAGAAATATTCCATGGTTACTTCTCGATCTTTCTCAACATTGGCCCAAATCTTTACAATCTCCATCTCTTTGTGGTAGTCTTCAACACTCTTAGACTCTTTAGTAAGGCTTTGCAACCTTTGATACAAATCCCTATAATAGTGATTAGGAATGAATCTCCTCCTCATGCCAGCCTTCATATCATCCCATTTATCAATAGGTCATTCATAATTTCTCTGCCTACTAAAAACAATTTGGTCCCACCAAATTATATCATAATCAGTAACTCCTCAGTAGCAAGTTTTACCTTTTTCTCCTTAGAGTAATTGTGGCAATAAAAAACAAGCTCCACCTTCCTTTCCCAATCCAAGTATGCATCAGGATCATTTCTCCCTTGGAAGGGTGGAATCTTCATTTTGATGCTATCTAAAATGCAATCAACTCGTCCATCTTGTCTCCTCGCATCTATTTTACCATCCCTTCCATGCACATTTCTATTCAAATTGGCTATTGGTGCTTGATCTTCATCATCTCCATCATCACGATTAGAGTCCTCATCAGTAGCATGCCTTTTAAGAGTTTGTGTGATAAGGAGGTTTTGCAGTTGTCCCTCTTGCATATTAGCTACAGTAACCTCTTGCTTCTTGATCCTATCTTTCATCTCTTCAAACATAATTTGCATTCACTCAAATTGCTTTTGCATACCTTGTATTGTGAATGAATTCACTTGTACATCATCTCCACTCACACCTTTAGAAGTCATATTTAAAACCAACAAAAGAATGTTGGAAATATCCTCTCAACAATCCCTTATGTTTTTCTCTCAATTAATGTCACTCAACTCTCGTGTTTACACACTTTATATTTGGCTTTTCTCTATAATGGTGTTTACACAAACTCTTACCTTTTACCACTCTTATAATTCCTATTTTAGTTCTTTATAGAACTAAATAAATCAAATCAAGACAATTAAACTTGTAGCAATTCAAAATGGATTAGAATGTAGCAAAGGAAACTGAAATAAATGAAAAAGGATTTAAAAAACAAATAGAAACAGTTGCGAAGGAATAAGAACATAACAAATTAAGGATAGGAACAAAGAAATTAAATCACAAAGATAAGGAAAATAAGGAACTTAAAGAAACAAATGGCAAATATGATTTCTAATAGAATAAAAATTAACAACTAATTTTGACTAAGAAATCCTTATTAAGGAGGTATAGCTCTCGTAATAGCAAAACGAACTAGCCTCAATCTTCTTCTTTTCTTTTCAATTTGATAACTTCTCTTCTTTTCTTGATAACTTGGTAACAAAAACAAATGAAACAAAATGAAAACAAACAAAAGAAAGAATACACTAAATTAAGGATAACCAAACTTGATTTAAAGCCAAGCTCTGATACCAATAGATGTGAACCTCAAGAATGAGCTTTGGAACACAACAATTGCACAATGGAAGCAAGAAACCCAAGAAAGCTGAAACATGTTTTAGGATAGATAAACCTAGACCCAATTTCTATAGTATAGTATAGGTTTTGAATACTATAAGATAATAATCTTGATAAGTTCATAAGTTCCCAAAAGAACCAAAGAGAAATTAACCTCACTCAAATGAATTCTAAATTTTTCTGAAGTGTAGGCATTAGTTTTGTGCTAATTAAGGTAAGAAAACACCCTCATTGAATAATTTGACCCAAAAAAAAATCACCCATAATTTAAGCTAATCATAGTGTGAACATAATCCTAACAGTGGGTCTAGACAAGAAACAAGAGGAAAACACATTATTTGATGCCTAAATTCACTCTTAGCTTGTTGAGACAACTTACAAACATTTTTTTATGCATAAAATACATTATGTGATGCATAAAATCACTCCTACTTCGTTGAGAGAGCTTGCAAACCTTTTTGATGTATAAAACACATTATTTGATGCCTAAAATCACTTATAATTTGTTGAGACAACTTGCACACACGTTTTAATGTCTCCCACAAATCTTGGTTAGTTTGAACATGTCTTGGAATGTTTGGAATATATTGGAATAACTTAGACACTTATTAAACTTCTTGACTTAGCTTGAATCAAATTTATTGGACGACCTTGAATTCTGTCCAAGCTAATTAGAGCTTGTTTAGTTCATATCCCTTCAATTAGCGCATTTATAGCTTCCTTTACCTTCTTAGCTCTAATTTTTGTAATTGAATCTCCTTAAATGCTCAATGAATCTTTGGAGTTTGGCTTAAGCCACCTTGCTTCTCGTCATATCTAATATTGCAAAATTTAACAAAATTTTACTCAAGATTTAATTAAATTCTTTTCAACAATATTTGCAAAAGAATTAACTAAATAGACTTTGAAATTATATTTTTGACAACTTCAAAATTCTGTCATATTATTGATTATTTTGAGTTAATATTATAAAATAAATAAATTTAAATTTCTTAAATATAACTTTGACCTTAAATAAACCATATAGAATGTAGAAGACAAATAAACAACCCTTCACTAACCCCTCCTGTACCTAGGACGGTGGGGACAGTACACTCAAGTCCGAACAAAGCATTTATAGCGAATGACCTGATTAAAGTTGATAGAATCAAGTATATTCACATATCCACAAGCATCCAACAGCCTCAATTAACGTACCCAAGATGATGCAAAAATAAGATCTAGATACAAGCAGCTCAAAAAACCACCTCAAAGACTGACATTGATTACATACATTTCATTTTCATTCCTGATTAATTCAGGTCTTTTCCGATACTAAGCAACACTGAAAGAACTTGCTGTGCTTTCTACGAACTTCCTTGCTCCCTTAAACCATCTCTTATCTCCGGCTTGCGCCTTGCAGATGTAAAGTTTGCCATCTTTAACAGCAGCTGTGATTAGCTGGTGCTTACCACCCTCGTCTCCATCAGCTGTTCTCGTCAGTACAGACAATGCGTAGTATTTTATTCCATTAATCACTGGTGCTGAAGCCTCCAACATGTTGGCTGTTGCCAC
>JANKOD010000192.1:19941420-19958711 GCA_026284645.1 Erythroxylum acuminatum
TAGGAATCTATTGGTTCAAGAATCAGGTTATTTGGAGGTCGGAATCTATTGGTTCAAGAGTCAAAGGTGTTCAGGTCTAGGAAAACCTGCGATCGCAATCGTGAAACTTGCATGAAAATTCTGCAGAACTTCCCTTTTTTCTTCCTCAGAACTATTTTGGTAAAAAAGGGCATAACTTTCACTAGAGATATCAGATTAAGGTCATTCAAAGATGGTTTAGAAGAAGACTTCTAAACTACAACTTCTATGAAGACTCCAAAAAGATATTTTGCCTACAAAAGGGTCAAATTTTCAAATCAATGTAGTTGTCCCATATGTCCATCCTATGCAGCATCACAAACTTCTAATGATCATATCTCTCAACTCCGAAATCCAAAAATTTCATATTATATAGCGTCAGAAAACTAGAAAGATAAAATACAACTTTCAAGAAAACAACTCTATCTAATTCAGCCTAGATTAATACAGTTTTTCTCTTAAAGTTAAAACACAAATTTTTACCCCTATGCAAAACTTGAAAATGTATTGAACAATTAGGAAATGTCATAGGCAAAACGCAATCATATTTCTTTAACGTCAAAAGGTAAGAGTTTTACAAAGCTTTAATATTTCAAGTTATAATACATCAATGTCTCAAAATCCTAAAATACAAAAGATACAGGAAAAAAAATTTGCTCAAAATGCGACTAAAGTCTTGTGTTTTCAAAATCAAGCTTAAAGTACAAAAAAGATGCATAATAGGAGTGATGCCTTAACTCTCTTTCACTCGATCTCTTGCTCCTCACTTAGAGATGAGAAGGAAAAGGGGTGAGCTTAAAAGCTCGTGGGTAACATGTTTATAATGGAGAACAAGCAAAACCATTGAAAAAGCTCAATGTCACGCAAATTTTGCCTTAAATCCATATAACACATATTTCCCAAATTCTCAACTTGTCAACACATATCATGAACACATAAATCACATATGCATCAAATTGTCATCCAAACCTGAACACATAAGCAATTTAGAATGGTTTGGGTAGGTCCATAAGCAGAACGTATTAACACATTCCCACATAATGGTCTTGTGTAGTCGTAAATAGAACGTACTATCGCAATCCCACATAATAGTTTTCGTAGTCGTAAACATGAGGGAGTCCATGAAGGAGCTCCATGCCACTAGCAGAAGGGCAGGAGAAGCCATTAATAGAGTCAAAGTGCAGTTGACATAACAGAATAGACCACACCAAACCCATATAATCATGCATTTCACAACTTGTAAACATGTTCCCCAAAATGGCACATTTCCGAAACATGATTTCATAAACATAATATTTTTCAAGAATCATTTTCATATTCTTTCCATAAATCATCAACACAATTCGCATACCAAACATATAGCAATTTCTCAACTCATTCAAGAAGCAATAAATGCAACATTTATAACACAAATGAAAATATTTAACTTTCTTGATTTGAAAAATGTTCATGGCTCATAAATTCCACCAAAAACATGTAACACTTTCTCAAAGCAATTTAAAAACAATAATTGCACATTTATAAAGTAGTTGAAAGCATTTATTTCCATTATTTGAAAGAAACACTAAAGGGATTATTAACTCAATTATAAACATGTAACCCACTTTGAATTCCTTGCTTAAAACTTGCTTAAGAATGCCTCTCCTCTTGCTCCTCTTGCCTTCCTTGATTTCCTTTAACAATAACAAAATTCCATTCAATAGGAATTCAAATTGAAAACCCAAAGAAAACACATTCACTAAAATTGATCCTATAATACTTAAGCCCATATATTTCCTAAGCTTTATGAACCAAAACCCTTCCAAAAATCCAAAGGATTAAATATGTTCTTACCTTAACTCTTCTCCAAATGAAGAGATGTTTGGCCCAAATGAAAGCTTTTACCTTCCTCTTTCTTTTTCTCTTCTTGAACAACCTCATATTCACTTTCAAAAGCTAAGAAAAGATGAAACCCTACTTGCTCTTCCTTCTTTCCTGTCAAGAACCGAAACCTCTCTTCTTTCTCTCTTTGTTTTCGTTATTTCTTTGTTTTCTCTCCTATTTTCGTTTTTCTCTTCTTTAGGAAGAAGACAACACTTCTTTCTTCCCATTTTACCCTTAATGATTGAGAAAAGTCCACCTTGCTCTTACTTTAATGCCTTATGGTTTTTAAACTCAAGTGAACTACCAAAAATACCCTTTTAGCATTCTTACCACTTTTAATTCAACTAACCCATGAAATAAATTCTACTAACATAGACATAAAAAATTAACTCCAAAAAATTCACCTATCCAAACCTCATAATTATTTAAATCATGCTTAACTAAAGAAAAAAATTCGGGGGCCAACATTGGAAGTGACCGAAAGCATACTCATTGAGTCATCTTCTCAGTGTTCATACTCTATTGCATTCATGGAGCAAGAAGAAGAAAAAGATTAAAAGAAAAAGATACAAGATAAGGCATAAAAGTGGAGAATGGTGCATGGTGGTTCACGACTAAGCTAAAATAAATGTCACAGCCGTGAGCAATCTCACAACTATAACATAAATGTCTCACACCCATGCAAGATATCTTATGGGTGTGAGACACAACTCACACCCATGAGATATCATTCACCAATGTCACCAACTGTTCATTTAACCTAGCTATCCATTGTAACCTAGCTTTTGAAGATATAAAGAAACATGTTGTGTGACGGCAAGGTGGGGGTGGAATAACGAGACATCAGTGGAGGGACGTTATTCAACATCAATTTCTCTTGGATTTTCAAGATGGAATAAGGATACAACAGTGGAGAGATGCCATTCATCATCATTTTCTCTTGGATTTTCAAGGTGGAATAATGAAGACAACAATGGACAAAAGCTATTCTTCATCATTATCTCTTTGATTTTTAAGATGGAAAGAGGCAACAACAGCTATTCTTCTTGGATATTGATGGAGAAGATGGGAGGCTAACATCCTGACACCAGTTCGAAGGTGCAATCAACGCCCGAGTCACAATTAAGCTCATCTTGTTAATGTTGAATCTCTTTTTGAATTTTTATTGTTGTTTATGTTGATTGAATCGAATTTTGGAAAGATAACCTTGATTCGTTATTTGGATTATTATATTATGAACCTACTGTTAGAATGTTAACTATAATCCATAATCATTATGTTTTATGTTCGTTAGTAGCCACTAATGATCTTGAATCGTTAGGAACAACATAACTTAGGTTAAATAACCCGAACATGTGAAGTTACTCCCTATATTAATCCATTTTCCACTTCGTAATGCAGCTACCAAATTAAATATAGAGATCATAACATAGGTTATTTGGTGGCTAGGTTTAATTAACAAGCATCTCTTAATTAAACACAACTTAAGGGAAAGTTGGAATTAGTAGAGCGTATCGTTAGTTAACAATCAATAGTTTGAAGAGAGGTGTGAAAAGATTAGAATGATTAGATATGTTTAATCATGTCTAGGCCAAGATTGATCCTAGCGTCGAACTTTACTTTAATTCTTTTCACTAGTTTAATTTTACGTTAATTTCTCAATTACATAAAACTCAAAACTCCCTTTTTATTTCCTTTGCATCAATTATTTTCATTACGACAATGAACCAAACATTTCCTGTAGATATAATCTCGACTCAGCACTTCTACAAGTTTTTAGCCTGCAGAGCTAGGTAAATTTTGCAATGCACTTGATACGTGCTTTGTGTATGGTGATTTAATTTTTGTTTTTGATTTTAGTTGGTGTTTTGTGTATGTCTTTGTTTATAATTGTTCCTCTTCGTTATTTGCTAATTTTAAACGTTTGTTATTGTTGGTGTATGGTAGTTACCAGATTTCCTCGTAGAGAACTTGAGCAACTTAATCAGAAAATTGAGAGGACACTGTGGAGATTACGAAGAGAAGTAAAAATAACTTCGAAAGTAGAACTAGAACCTGAATCCGAAGAGATGATGGCAAATCCGAGAATGCTAAGGGAGTTGGCTACACCAGATCTAACCCAAAGACCCTTATGCATTATATTTTCAAATTTGTCCGAACATGTTACTTTTGAGCTAAAATATGGGTTAATACATTTATTACCTAATTTTCATGGTCTTGCAGGTGAGGATACACATAAGCATCTCAATGAGCTCGATGTGGTTTGTCTAAGCATGAAACATCCAGGAGTGACAGACGAGTAAATCATGTTGAGGGCTTTCTCGTTCTCACTAAATGATGCAGCAAAGGATTGGTTGTTCGATTTACCTGTTGGGAGTGTGAATACTTGGCTAGAGATTAAGAGACTATTTCTAGAAAAAATGTTTTCTAGCATCAAAGACAACGAGTATTTGAAAGGAAATCTATGGTATCAAGTAGCATAATAGAAAGTCTCTTTATGATTACTGGGAGGGTTTTAAGAAGTTGTGTGTCAGCTGCCCTCACCACAGAATTCCAGAGCAACTTCTCTTCTAGTATTTTTATGAAGGATTACTACCGGTGGATAGGAATTTGGTTGTTGCGTTGAGTGGTGGGGCACTGTGTGAGAAGATCCCTATCGAAGCCAGGATTCTACTTAAGCGGATGGCCATTAACACTCAACAATTCGACACTCGCAATGATATTCGATATGTAAATGAGGCAAGCACTTCATCTATCAAACATCGTTTAGATGAACTAATATCTTTGTTAGACAGATTGCAGTTAGACAAGCACAAGTAAAAGCTTGTGGAATATGTTCAAACACAAGCCATCTGACTGATGAGTGTCTAACACTACAAGAGGGAAGGGAGTGTCTGGAAGGGAGTGACGACATCTATACAAGTTATTAAACTATCATCATGTATTTATTGTCTTTTTTATCATATTACTCAAACCTCCTTTCCTTTTTCTCTCCCGTAGCTACTACTCTTTAACATCTTTATGTTCTTTTGCTTTCAGATATTTTGATATACAATTTATCAAAGCTCTAGCTTTGAGTTGAATCCATCTTCCATTGATTTGTCTATTTTGAGCTTTTGTTTTGTTTCTGGTGCCAAACTCAACTACGCATTTGCTCAATCTTGGTTTCAGACATGTTTTTACTATTGATTTCTCAAGTGTCAGTCACTCAAAACTCTCATCTTTCTATACTAATCCAGTGTTTGAGCGTCAGAAAAACCATCCAGTTCTTAGGTTTTAGAAGAAACCAGCCAGTCACAACGGTTAAAAGTAAAAGCCGAACCGAAAAGCAATCCGGTTAGTACTTAAACCGGTAGAACCTATCGACCCATCCAAATTTTAGATCATTTGGGGAGACAATGTGAGAAGGAGAGGATGAATTTCATATTTTAGGTTATGTAAATTGAGAATAAGGTTTTTTAATTAAATTTAAGTTAATTATGTTTAAGTAAAATTATTTGAGTTAATTTGTATTTTTAATATTAGATATAGTTTTATTCATATAATCATAATTTAAAATTTTAATAATATTTTAAATTTTTTTTAAAAAAGTGAGTTCAATTATATTACATGAACATCACTTGAGAGGGTAGGACACACGTTACTAAGAAAATTTTACTTACGCGACATCTACACTAACGTGATACATAGCAAATAAAGACTTTTAACTTCATCTAAATTATCTACTACTCTTTAGTTTAATTTGAATATTTTAGAAAATGAACCATCCAAAAATATTATAATCTAACTAGAATTAATTACAAATGTCAATGATGAGAAAGCGATAGAGTGAACTGAGGAGACCATGACTAACAATGTCTACTGTTAAAGAAAGTTAACCATGACTAACAATGTCTACTGGCTAGCTTGCCAGAACAAGGAGAGAGAGAATTGCGCTAGAAATAACAATGGTTTCTTTTTTTAATTCCTTTAAAAGATACTTTGTAGGAGGAGGATGTTAGAAAACAGAAAGAACCGTCTTTTTTACATCGAACAAATTGCTGCGCTTTTACTATTTGCATTAGAAATGGGCAGAATAATTTTATCGCAATTTACCCATCGTTGCCAGTGGTCTCCACCTTGCAAAACATCCCTCTCTCTGTCCAAACCGAAAATTAAAAAAGAAGATGCAATATTTTGTACCAATTGCAGTATCATCTATGTTACATCATATTTTCATTTCACGTGGCTATTTCATCCACCTCAGAGTTAAAAACAAAACTTGGAAATGTTGTTGTGATGTCCCTGCATTTGATTTAGACATTAACGGATTATGAAAGCAATCAAACTGCAAACTACAGAAATTTGGTTCTTTACCTCAAGTATGGGAGCGTCATGATCTTCAACAATGATGGATTTTTACGGACAAAGTTGTGCCATTCAGTTTGGTCTATCTTCCCATCATTATTCACATCGGCTTCCAAGAAAGTCTACTCACAGAAAATGAGAAGGAAAATTTATGTTGCACACTTATCAAGCACAAAGTATAACAAAAGCTGCAATCAGCTTCTGCCTAAGAGAACAAGAATTGCGAATATCTGTAACAGTTATAAGAAAAAGCAAACCAACGGCCAGTTATTCAGATCTACGTCAACTCACTTTATCAAGAATTATTTCAACTGTGTCATCGGCCAACTTCATTTCAGACTCGCAGAGAAGAGCAATTAACATTTGCTTAACCTGTCAATAAGTACAGTCAATGAAGATGGCTGCAGGAAGTTTAAAAAGAAGGATAATCAATGAACAAAACAGTTCTGGAAGATGAGATGCAACTCATTCTTTAATATAACCGAACTTGCAAACTGATAAGTTGCATCTAGTCACACTCAGGTAGATAGCTGATATGAACTTCTATCAAAAATGCTTGGCCTGATAACTAAGATCTTTATACCTAACAGGTAACGTAATTTATACTCATTAAAAGATAGCAGAAGTATGAGCAAAATTAAAAAAAATAAATCTTTGGTCTGCATCTCAAATAGAAAATTCAAATATAGGCAATAATGATCTGCAAATGCATTTTCCATACACTGAGTACAAAATGAAGATGAATGCCAGCTGAAATAGCAAACATAGGCTAGCAATGTGAACCAATAGAATGTTTTTGATAGATTAATAGACATTTTTATTTTATGCTAACTATTCACAAAAAAATATGAATTATTTTTTCCATTCTTAGATTAGAATGAATTGCACCAATTTCAAGTTGATCCAAAAACATCCACCCGTTTTTGTTATATTACCAGATCATCAAGATTTAGTTAACTGGGGGAGACTCACATATTTCCCTATTAAGTTGCAATATTAACCAAAACAAGGACCAAAAAGATACCAGGACACAAGCTACAACTTACATACTGTATAATTTTCAATTATGGTTCTGCATTGTTTCTCAGAGGACAGGATGGAAGCTGTAGAAAATAGACTAATGTCCTCAACTAGTTCACCCAACCATAAGAAAATTCAAGTCATCCAAGCAACTTTTCAGATTCTTCTTCATAGATTATATTTAAATGCAAGTGAGCAACCTCATACCTCATGGCGCTCAATGAATCCTGTATTGTCCAGATCATAAAGCTTAAATGAGACTACAAGGTGAATGAAAACATTAAGTGTAAGCATATGCCAATGCATATAGGGCATATCAAAGATCAAGACCAAGATGCAGAAAATGATATATTCAATCTATTTCAACTTACAGTCTATCTTGTCTTCCTGTGGGACATTGGGATGGAAGACATTAAGTGCTCTAACAAAGTCACCAAAATCTATGACTCCCTTCCGTTTAACATCAAACAGGTCAAAGATCTACAGTACAAATTGGAAAAGCAGTAAAGAAATTTTACATAATGTAATTTACAGTAAGAATAGAAGCACATTAGTGATTAAAATGATACAATTTATAGTAAGAATACAAGGGCATTAGTGATTGAACATTTCTTGGAGCACTATCTTTTTTGAGTTTTATTTTATAACCATAATTTACAAACCGGGTTTCATGCCTCATAAAATCCAGTAAAAGGTTGAGAAGATGAACATGATAAAAGAGTGACAAAATGCAGGTTGTTAATCAAATCATATAAACCCTTTGAAGTGTTGATAAAGAAAGAAACACATAGTATAAGGACCATTACCCTATTTGCAAAGAGATTTTCTTTCTTTCTATTCTTGAAAAGAGCAAGTTGAAATTCTTCCTGCAATCAATGCAAAATTACATGAATATGATGAGAGAAGACTTCAAATCATGTCAATTGAATATCTGTTGGCATGATCAAATGCCAAAAAGATCTGTTCTGCTGGCAAAAAGAAATGAGCTATATAAACTCTTTCTAAAATGATATAGGACAGACAAATGGGATTCATCATTTGTAAGAAAATGCTGCATGTTTCAATTAAAAACATTCAGTGAATCACATACTTGGAATATCTCTTTGAATTGCACTAGTAGAGAGGAGAAACACCAGGACAGATGAAAAGGAACTACAGAAAAGAGCTACAAAATGCATGGAAGAAAAATGTTAATTACCTTGCTTATCAAACCATCATCAACAACAGAACTACTAATGCTCTTGAACAGTTCAAAAAGGGCTTCAACTTCACTGACACTGACTGAGGAATTGAGAATAAAAAATTAAAAAAAAAAAGCAAAAGAGGAGGATGAAATCAAATGGAACACTGCATAAAATAAGGAGAATTTAAGACTGCCTTAATATGAACAATGAAAGAGAATTTCAGCAAACTTTCTCAATTTCTTTTTTTCTTTAATGGTGGTTGCAGCTCAAAACATAATACTGAACTACTGTCCTATGAATACAAGCCAAAAAAGGGAAGAAGTCAACATATGAGAGTCAAGTATCATAACCATAAAACAGAAGTTAATACTGTAAAATATTGGCAAGCAAGCACATAAAGATTGAAATCCGATAAGCACTATGGAAAACTGGCATGGGTTTTGGGTCAGATCTAACTGACAGATTCATAAGTGGCCTATATTGAGGTCTTCCCATGTCCAGCGCCTATACTCTCTTCTTTTTTCTTTTTTTCTTTTTACTGAATGTAAGAGAGTTTTGAAACAGTGATGGGAAGTACAGGTTACACATGTTTCTGGAGCTAATATTACTCTAGCTGACTCTGTAGCTAGAATGGGAATTTCTCTTAAGAATTTGGCTTTCATTTGTTTTTTCATAAACTGCCACCAGTAATGCCTCATGTATAACAACAGAGCAGTGTAATTGTTTAGGCATACTTGAGCAATAAAATGCACATGATGAAAAATTAAGTTCACATCTTTAAGCAAATGAAAGACTACATACTGAAGTTTTGTGAAACTGAATAAGAAATGGCAACAGTTGGAAGGGGTACTATTCTCTCTAGTTTTAGGTGAATGACTAAAAGGAATAACTAATTCTAAAGTGCAAAACCTTTTAGAATTTTTTTAGAATTTCGTGTCAAAGTTTTTTAAATTTTCAATTGAGTGACCAACTTTTTAAAAACTTAAAAATTCAGTTTAAAACATCAGGTCTGTTAGTAATTGACTGGTTTGGCTAATGAAATCTTTGTTGTTCATGATATGTAAGTGTACACTTGAAAAAATTCTTTATACTCTAGTCTAACTATAGCCACTGTTTTTTCAGGCAGACTTGAATTTCTCATGAAGAACAACAGTTTCATTAGTCAAATCAACAAATTACTAATAGAGCTGAAGTTTTGAACTACTATAGTTTTAAAAGGTTGATCACTCAATTAAAAAATTTAAAAGATTGGATACTGAATTGAAAAATCACAAAAGACTGGACGCTTTAGAATTGGTTATCGCTTACTAAAAACTAGCGTCAAAAACCATGCAGTTGACAAAATCATAGTTCAAAGAACCACGTAACAAGTGAATTAGATAAGTACTGCTTACAGGCAGTTTGAGATGCGAGAGGAATAGGATCCTCATGTCCGGGAAACTGTCTGGCTACTTTAGAACTAAAACAGCCCATTTACAGCTGAGGAAGGAAGAACAGACAGGCCAATACAAGAATTTGCGCGTCAGCGATCACTGACTACCATCCATCATCGAAACCATCTTTACCTTGCAAATTACAAATCTATAACATTCACAAACATCGCCACATACATGAACAAATAAGTAATGGCAACACAATTTTCATCAAAAGATTTCATCTTATTTATCAATCTCAGAAAATTTGCTAACCCAAAAGAAAGCCCTGATCAATTTAAAACAGAAAAATTATAATTTTCCATGATTGAAAGCAAACTAGAAACGTTAAAGTTCCAAATCTGTAGTATTCTTAGTACCCCAAACCCGAAGCAAGCCAAAAATGGAAACAAAAAGCCGTCTCTGCTCTCTCAGGTCTCCTAAAATTACTCAGGAGCCATACAAAGATTGCAGCAGAAGTGAAAAACAAAAATAACCCAGATAAAAAAGAAAGCAAAATCAACAAAGACCTAATGAATAAAAAAAGAGATCATCAAGAAATGAGCGCCATACAGAAATCAATAACAAAGAAAAGAAACTTACCGAACAAATAATAGAACCAAACCAAAGCCGTGGACAATGGGCGTTTGGTTGAGGAAATTATAGTAAAACAAAGGAGGGAGAGAGGGAGATTCCTCTAGCACAGAAGGAATACAGAGTCCAGAGAGAGAGAGAGATGCATGCTTTTGGCTTTAGTAACTAAAACAAAACCACAACGAAGGAGAGAGCTTGCCGATCCGATGGCTGTTACTGATTTTCTTTTGTAATCAATCACTTTCCCTGGATGATTATAAATTAGTTTTTCTTTTCTTTACCCTTATTCGTATCTTTGTTAAATTACTAATATTTTAAAACATTATTGCTATGTTTTAGTTCCGTCAACTTTTCGAAAATGAGTGGATTGGGACTGGGAAAATAGTCAAATTGGAAGCGGCTAGGACTCGAAGATACGCGGAAAGTACACGTGCGAGGGAAAGAAGAGAAGTTGAGTTTGACATCAAAAGCATTTTTCTGTTTTTAGTCCGGTAAAATCTTTGCCTCTTCATTTTATTCAATGGCTTGTTATTGACGAGTCCTCCAATATTACGGTGTCTTATTGTGTCCAATAAATCTCAGTCATTTATTTATGTGAGGTCTACATAGAGTTCGCGTGGGTCCCGCAAAATAAATAGTTGAGATTCCATGAGATAGAATAGGACAGAGTAAAACTGGACAGAGAATCTGGTTTCGTTATTGACTAGGACTTGTTGAAAGTTAACCATCATGTTTTTCTTTTTATGGGAGTGTGTTGCTAGTATGACAAGAAAATATTTTCAGGCAAAGATTAAGATTATTGAGCTATTGCTAATCAAGTCTACTATTTGTATTCTTTTGTTCGTTACTTAAAAAAAAGAAAAAATTTTAATTTAAACTTTTTTTGAAATTAGATTATAGTAAGAAATCTTCAAATGATTATGGGTATACAATTGACAAGAGTACGTAACTTGATGAAACTAATACGTTCCTATCAATACATATAATCACAACTATTACATTCTAACCCTTTTATAAATACTATTGTTGACAAATTTAAACCTTTCAAGATATTTTATTTTCTATCTTAATGTTCCTCCATTTATGCTCCGACTCTTTATTATAGTGTAAATGATCTTTGCTTGCATCTTTCTCTTCTTATGTTGAGTAACTATTCATCTCCTTTATTGTGTTGTCTCATAGCATGCACCTTTTTGTGTCCTCTCCACCTTGAAAACTTCTATGACTTCTATCTTTCCATATCCTACACATACATGTTGATCCAATTTCTACCTATAATCCATTCCTTCACTTTGGCATTATTTGGAAATCTATTTGACTTATGTACTCAAATTTTAGATTGCTGAAAGGAGCCTTCCTTGGTCTTGTTGTCACAATATAGAGAGGCTATTTTCCCATTCCTTATCTTACATTTGATGAATTTTACTAGTCTCCTTTAACTTTATTAACTAAGACATAAACCATGAGCATTTTGTTTTAGAATTGATTTCCTATACACATATCCATCGTATCGAAAGGGTATCTTTTCCTTCTAGTAATCTCTACGATCTTTTTGCAATTAGGACTTTTTTTGTAATACTTATTTTAGTTACTCTGAGTCCATCTTCATCCATAGGGTCACAAATCTCTTGCCAGTATACCTTTGTCATCACTTTTGCCTCCCTTATGCCTCCCCATAAGAAAGCTCTTATAAGTTTTCTAGTGATTTTATAATGCATTTGGAAAGAACTATGTGGTTTATCAATACACATAAAGGCAGCTTATGATATATTTTATCATTGTTAACCTTCTTACATGTGACAAATCCTTGTTGCATTAGTGGCTAAGTTTTGTTTGAGCCTTTTCCACCGAAAGGAAGCAATCTTTGTACATTATTCTTTTTGTAGAGACAAGTAGCCCACATTGATAAGTGTAAATTGTATCATGTTTTAGGGCATAGTTTGATATATGTTTAGCTGTTAATTCAATCATTTAGTATTTGTATAGGTTAGAATTGTGCTAGTTTGTTAATTATTTATGTTTTAAGTGTTTTATGGGTTAGTACAAGTCTTTGAGTTTAAATATTATGTTTTTGAGGTACCTTGAAGTGTTTGTTAATGTTTCAGGGTCAACATCGAAGAACAGAGGAGTTTCGGAGACATTCAAACCTAACTAAAGACCCACGATTGTGGCATGTTAGGCCAAGATCGTGACAGAAGCACCAGAGTTGACCCATGATCGTGGACTGCATGCCAAGATCGTGACAGAAGCCCAGGGATTGACCCACGATCGTGGCCTATGTCGGGCAAACGTGTAGACACTTAAGAATGTCAAGTTTCGAGGGATTTTTTTGACATTTCGAACCCCCAAAAAACCTAGGAGTACCCAAAACATAAGAGGATATTTAAAGAACAACAAAAGAGGCAGAGAGAGCTTTTGCATCAGCCACCTTGAAAAATCCTAGAGAGAGATCATCGAGAGATAGAGGAAGAGAAGAAGGAAGAGAGAAGAAGAGAAGAAGCTGAATCAAAGTACTTCCTAGATCAGGAGGTTTCTCGATATCGCTGCCTCTCGTCATCCATTTTAGATTGTATTTCCTGTTATTTTAGTTTTATCATTGTACAGAATTGGATTGAAAAGTTAATGATAGGATCTAGAATGTCAAGGATATTCTAAACTCACCTTCAAAATTTTATTCTTGAATTAATGAGAATCTGATTGTTTATGTGTTTAATGGATATTATTGTGGTTTGATTTTGTGATTGCATAATTCGATAATAAACTAAAAGGGTGAATCGAATGACAAACGATTAAATTGGACTAACGAGAGTTAGGTGATTTAATAGAAACCAGAATTGAATCAAATTGAGAAATTGTGCAAAGAGAAATCTTGCATAGGTTTATGATAGTTTATTAGAAAACTTCAGAACTAATTAGGGTTTCAGATAGGTTGTGAATTGAGAAATTGCAACCTCTATAATCTGATTAGGGTTTATGATTTAGGGTTAATGGTTATAACTCGAGAGAGAGTAATCAACCTTAAGATAGTCTAGAACCAGCAATCCAATAATTCATAATCAGTTAAGTTAGTATTAAGGATAGGTAAAATTCCCTTTCTGTCAATTGGTAATTTCTTTCAGTTGATTCTTGGGTGTGTTGCAATTGCTTAGTAATTAGTATTTTCAGGTTTGATTCTTAATTTGATTGATTGAATTAAATTCTTGTTTTAGTTTTGTTGCATCTTTAATTTCTATTATTTGTTCTGGCCTTAGATTTTAGGATTAGATTAGTTCCCTCCTCATGGGATCGACACCTTTAGTACTATGCTAACAAACCGTGCACGTGCGGATTATCGAGGGTTAATAATTAAAACTTACATACAATCAAACCACGATCAAGTCTGTTGCTGGGGAGACAATTAGTTTAATTCTTTAATTCAAGGCATTTTATTTAGTTTTTATTTTCTGTTCTTTCTTTTTATTTCTAAATCCATGCTCTTGCATGAAAACAAGAGTTACGAGAAGTTCAATTCGTGCAACTGAAACTTTAGAGCTAGATATCACTCGATTAGAAGGATCAATTAGGAAAGCTTAGCACAAAGAAGAAGAAAAAATCACATAAGCAACAATGGCTGAGGAATTTCAACAAGATTTGGATCACGGAGCGAACCAAGGATGTCAACAAAGAACTCTTATGGATTTCATGAGACCAGGGTTCAATGCGGCTAGCCAAGGAGTAGCTAGGCCACTTGTACAAGCAACCTCTTTTGAAATTAAACCAACCATCCTAAACATACTTTAATAGAATATGCAATTATATAGACTAACGAATGAAGATCCTAATGCACGTATAGTAAATTTCCTTGAAATATGTGATACCTTTCGCTACTATCAAATGTCGGAGGATATGGTAAGAATTAGGTTTTTCCCTTTTACCCTAAGAGATAGAGCAAAGGCCTGGTACCACTCCTTCAACCCAGTCAATTTCATTACTTGGGATCAACTGGTTCGTGCCTTTTTAGACAAGTATTCTCCCCTTACCAAGACCACGAAGATTATCAAGGAGATTACCAACTTTCAGCAAAATGACGGGGAATCGATCTATGAAGCGTGGGAATGATACAAGGACTTGCAATGAAAATGCCCACACCACAACTTACCTAAGGATTTCTTGTTGTAAACATTCTATAATGGAGTAAAACCATATGAGAGGCACAATTGATGCAGTTTCAGGAGGATCACTGATGAGAAAGACAATAGATGAAGCAGAGAGATGGCGAGTAATAGCTACTTATGGAAAAACGAGCAGAGTAGACAACCCATTAACTTCCAAGAAAAAAAGGAGTTATAGCTGTTGATCAAATGATGGAGATGTAGGAAAAAATTTGGCAACTTAACTCGACGGCTCAACAACATGAAGGCTTCGTCCTCAGCTTCGGTAAAAGTCGTGCAACTAAAGTGTGAACTCTGTGGACAAATGGACTATGATACGATGGATTGCTTCTTGACAAAGGATAAATATCCAGAGCAAGTTAATTATATACAAACTTAATATAGATAAGGTGGGGGAAACAATCCCTACTCCAACATATACAACCCTGGATGGAAGAATCACCCTAACTTCTCTTGAATGAACAATGTTGGAGGACAATTCAGACCCCAAAGACAACCAAGTTTCCAATAAGATAAACGGAGCTTAAGGGAATCCAAGTTGGATATGATTTTACATAAAATTGGAGGCATGGAGGATGCACATAGGAGGCTTAAAAGCAAGTTCGAGCAAGCCACTAAGAATCGTGCCTCTTCAATACACAATCTGGAGGTCCAAATAGGTCAACTAGCAAAGGCAATTTTAACTCAGAATGCAGGAACCCTTCCAAGCAATACCGAATCTGACCCAAAGGAACAAATCATAGCCATTAGTTAGACCCATGAAAAGAAACTCAAACATACAAAAGAAGATGGAGCCAAGGGAGAAGGACAAGCAAATGTGGAATTCCTTCCAAGTGAGCTCGTAATTAAGCCCATCGAGGAACCTTGACCTGAATTTATGTACCCTATTCTAGCTTAACAGAAGTCACATTTAAGTAAGGCAA
Organism: Erythroxylum acuminatum; assembly: GCA_026284645.1. Lineage (NCBI taxonomy): Eukaryota > Viridiplantae > Streptophyta > Magnoliopsida > Malpighiales > Erythroxylaceae > Erythroxylum > Erythroxylum acuminatum. Next base: position 19,956,933 of record JANKOD010000192.1, read on the forward strand.
CAAGGAATTCTAAGGAGGTTAAATTAAACAATATTGAAGACATAACAGAACATTTACAAACGAGGCTCACACTAAGGGAATCAATCAAGAAGAAGGATAAGGAGCACATAGTGGAAAAAACCCTAATATAACATAGAAGAAAGAGGACCCAGGAGATTTTTACATTCCTTGCAATATCAATGAAGTTAAAATAGATAGGGCATTCGCAAATTTGGGAGTGAGTATTAATATGATGCCTTATACCTTTAGTCAAAAATTGGGGTTAGAAGAGATAGAACCCACTACGATGTTAGTGAAGATAGCGAACATAACAGTTCATCAGCCAAAGGGTATTATTAAGGATGCACAAGTATAGATCGATATATTTACCTTCCCTATAGACTTCTTTGTATTGGATATTGCAAAAGATGTGGAAACCCCTATGGCCTTTTGACGAACATTCTTGCCTATTGCTCGCTCAATTATTGACGTTGATAGGGTGAACTAACACTGAGGGTCAGAAAGCATCAAATAACCTTCACTATGTCAAAGAATGATAACAATTCTCCCTTACTTCCAGCTAACATCAAAGAAACCGAACCTCGAGGACAATGGGAAGATATTGAGGATCTTGAGAATGCATTTAGAAAGAAATGATCGCAGAGGGGAAAGCGGAGGAAGGTGAAGCAGAAGGAAGGTGGAACCTAGGGCATGGTAGCTTATGTGCAAATGGTAAGTGTTGTGGTAAAAAAGTTCTAGAAAGACCTAGGCTATCCTACTTGCTAATAGATGAGATAGTTGTAGCTAATAACCAGGGTTGTCTCGCACAGAGGTGAAATTGGTCAACTTAAATTAAATTTAAATTAAAAATAAAAATAAAAACAATTCATGCATAAACATTTTATCCCAATTGTTGAGTGAAAGCTTTTAAGGAAAATTACGAAATTAAATTGAAAAGTAGATGGAATCAATTGGAAGCAAAGATAAATAGATTAATCGAAGTAGAAAAACTCTTGAGAATTAATTTCAGTAATTTAATCTCCTATGCATGATTAAGGGAAAATGATTGGATTGTTGTCTTACTAAAATTAATAGTTAGGTTCTAAATCGAATCGAATAATGAACTAGTCTAACTTTCGTATTCAAAAAGTTACTATTCGAATTAATAATGAAAACCTGACTACCAATTACCACTTAAGTAAATATATTTCTAGTTCTTAACCTAAGTGTCCATAGTTTCACGATTCGTATTAAACTTCATCTCTCGAATGTTCACTTAAAACTAAAATGATGCAAAGTTTGGCCATTCTATTACATCCATTCAGTTCAGAAACCACAACAATAAATAAGACAATATATCTGTAATCCAATCATGCATATTTAACTAAATAGCTACATTAATTCTTAAGAAAAGAGATCAGCCCATCATATCATACACACGGTTCATCATACTCAAATACTTCAATTCCCTATTATTGTCAACAGAAGTTTGAAAATAACAACCCAGTAACTACTTAAATGAACTATGACAGGATAATAAGCAATAGTCATTAAGCTAACAAGAGTATGAATCAGTTAATACCAACAGAACAGTAAACTCAAAGAAACAAGCAACAGATGAGAAATGAGATAAGCAAACAGAGGGTTAGTGTTGGAGTTATGTAAATATAGTGCCCTGGAAAGCAAGTGTATTTACATGTAACTTTATCTTCTTCAGTTACATTTTTGTAATGAAAATATTTATTATTAATAAAACAAAAGAGTTTGGTTTTATCTGTATGAGCATTATATATCTGGTCA
>JANKOD010000192.1:19958811-19971323 GCA_026284645.1 Erythroxylum acuminatum
GAGCTGCCACGTATTAAAACTAGAATTAATCTTATCACAAGCGTGCATGGGGAGTCACGGGTGTGCCCTCTTATCACACCTATGAATGGGGAGTCACGGGTGTGACTCCCTTGTCACCCCCGTGCATTAACCATGCACGTTGGTGGCATAAAATCATAAGTCTCCATCATGCATAACATTCTTTATTCTTTTTTTCATTCCTTTTTCTTTCCTTTTTTTTAATTTTCATGCAAAAATTATGTGACTTTGGTGCTTTAATGCAAAATTCACAAAATAACCCAATTAACATTCATTCAATATTCACACCATTTTCACTCGATTAATCTCACATTTGAATCAAAACACAAAGATTTGTAACCAAAATCAAGGTATGAAGGCAATTAAAAGCAATAGATATTAAAAACAACAGTAAGATCGATGACTACGCTACCATTGCACTATTCATTTAAACCACCTTGAACACAAGAAGAGCATTGAGCTACTGACGTTAAAAGAAGCACTGCATAAGAGGCAACCCATGGATTGTTAATTCCATGTTATTTCCTTTGGCTTTTAGATAGTTTGAATTATGTAGTTAGGCTATTTCATTTCCAAATAAGGTCGGGAAGGCATAGGACTTCGACATGAGTTAGATGATCGAGGAAGTAAGCAAAAAAGAGGTGAAAAAGTTATAAAAAGTTAGGAACTAATCTTGGGAATGTGTAGAAGGACAAAAGAAGAAAAAAATTAGAAATTGGTGAAACTGTCCATGCGATTTTCAGCTAAAACTTTTGCCATTTTACCCTTCCTTCGTAGCCTGTAGTAGGGTAAAACTGTCCACGTGATTTTTGGCTAAAATTTTTACCATTTTACCCTTCCTTCACCTATATATTTGTTTCATACTTCATTTTTCATTCACCTTCATTTTTCACTTTATCTCTCTAAATTAAAACATCCAAACACTCTCACTTCTCACTAACCAAATTTTAAAATTTCACTTTATTCCAATTTCTACCTACTTGCAGTCCAGTATGCCACGCATCAAGCAGTCAGCGAAGTATAACCAATCATCGGGACGAAATCAAGTCTCAAGCCGAGGGTGAAGAAACCGGATGGCAGATTTCGAAGCACCCTTCCTAATCTACACAAAGGAGGAAGGTATTTGTTTATAATCCCTTAATGTTAAACAAATAGTAGTCCCGAAATATTTTGATTTTGATATGCTTGATAGGCTAGAATTGCGAGATAGGGTAGAGAATATAAAAAAAAGAATTCAGTGGGCCAAATTTATACACTTCTAATATCCTATCTACCCGGAGCTCACTCTCGAATTCTTCACTTCCCTTCATTCCAAACCTAGTAACCCTAAGGAAATGTGGTTTAGGTTGTGGGGACGAACTTATGAGCTGAACATTAAAATCATGTGTGATATTTGTGGATTCCCTGAATCTTCCATTATCGATTAGCACGATGATTTTCGTGCTTCTCGCTATTGGAATGAGCTCACTGGGTTAGAGCAATTCAATGCTAAAAATTCCCATAACAACATTATACGAACCCATAAGCACTTGTTATTGCATAAATCCATGTGTCAAATAGTATTTGACAAATCAGAAACCAACAAGTACTCAAAAAAGGAACTTTTTCTGTTATGGTGCATGGATCGCAGCATCCCAGTGCGCACCTCCAAATATGTGCTTAATGCTATTGTTACGACTTTATGTAAGAGGAGCAACAATTTGGGTATAGGGTACTTAGTTTCCGCTATTGATGAGTACTATGACGTGGATTATAGTGGACTAACCGTATACCTCCTTGATTTTCTAAATCACCATCATTTGTGGCGTGCTAAAATCCTAAAGCCCCATAATATGGAACTCTGGGACATCAGCCAAAAGACTTATGTGAAGATCAAGGCCAGCCAAGCAAGTTATAGCACAGTGCCACCTCAGCAGGCAGAAGAGGACTCGACTAGCGAGGAGTCCGAAGAGGAAGAAGACACAGAAGAACCTAGTTGGAAGAAAGTGCTCGATACAATCTCCGCCAACACCATGGTAATTATAGATACACTTGCGGAGAACTCTAGAAGCATGAAGGAGATGGCCCACACACAATGACTTCAAAGCCAAGATATACGAGGCTTAAGGTGTCCAATTGCCACCTCCGACACCATCCCCACCTCCATCACTGTGAGGCCTTATTTTTAACCCTTTTCTTTTAAATTTAGTCTTTATTTTCATTTTTGTTTTATTTTATTTTATGTTTCTTCCTTCCATGTGTGTTTGTTTGCCTCCTTCTCACATTGAGGACAATGTGTTGTTCAAGTATGGGGAGGGTTGTGTGTTTTGCTTTGAATGTGAATTTTGCATATTGTATGATAGTTTATTTATGTTGCATATTATGAATTGTGTGAAGGTGTTAATGGCTTAGATGGATTAAAATTGATTTAATTTTGAACATAATCTATTAGGTTGCGGAGAGTCATTAGCTCGCGAAATTAGTGATCTAGGTTTTTTGGCTAAAATAAATAAGTTAATTAGGATTTAGTGTTAGTTTATCACCCTATAAGTTGTCACATTCATTTATAATTTTTGGTCTCTTGACTAAGTAACTTAGCTAGTATTTTTTTCATGAAAACGAGTAGCTAAAGCTATGATGTAGGCATTAAAAAAATGTTTGTAAATTCTAAATAAATAACTATTCCACTGGCCTTTCAGTTATGAATAGAGCTACTAGCCAGTTGAGAACGTGATGTAGCTGAGTAATCGGATCTACACGCATCACAAATGTGTGCCTCTACGTCAAAAGTAATAAAAAATATTTTTAAAAAAAACCTACCGAACTTGTAAATAGCTTAACTTTTCATGAAAAACGTTCTTCAGATTAGTTACAAAGTTTGAAGGACCAAATAGTTATTAATGTGTGTGTACAATTGAAAGGGGTGAATAAACTTGACATTTAAGTCTTGATTAATATGTATATTTAGTCCCAAGCTCCTAGATGCGGATTTTGCATGTTAATGATTTGGAATAACTTGAATGATTATGCTTAAAGTTAAATTTATTTAATGAAGTTGAAGTCGTTGTCTCATTACTCCATTATGTGTTTTGTGATTTTGTGTTGTTTGTTGTTTTGTTTTCTGAGGACAAGCAAGTGTTTAAGTGTGGGGATTTTGATAAATGTAAATTGCATCGTGTTTTAGGGTATAGTTTGATATGTGTTTAGCTATTAATTCATTCATTTAATATGTGTTTAGGTTAGAATTGTGTTAGTTTGTTAATTATTTATGTTTTAAATGTTTTATAGGCTAGTACAAGTATTTGAGCTTACATATTATGTTTTTTAGGTACCTTGATGTGTTTGCTAGTGTTTCAAGGTCAACATCAAAGAACGGAAGAGTTTCGGAGACATTCAGGCCAAAAAATGGCCCACAATTGTGGCATGTTAGGCCACGATCATGACAGAAGCACTATAGTTGGCCCATGATCGTGGCCTACATACACGATTATGACAAAAGCCTAAGGAAAGGCCCACGATCTTGGCCTATAGGGGCACGACCATGGCCTACATCGGGCATATGCACAGACACTCAAGAACGTCAAGTTTTGAGGGATTTTTTGGACATTTCAAACCCCCCAAAAAAACCTTAGGGTTACCCAAAACACAAGAGGATATTTAAAGAACAACAAAAGAGGCAGAGAGACTGGTTTTGCATCATCCACCTTAAGAAACCCTAGAGAGAGATCATTGAAGGGCAGACGAAGAGAAAAAGGAAGAGAGAAGAGGAGAAGAAGCTGACTTGAAGTACTTCCAGGATCAGGAGGTTTCCCGACGTCGCTACATCCTGTCATCCATTTTAGATTGTATTTCCTATTATTTTATTTTATCATTGTATAGAATTGGATTAAACAATTAATGATAGGATCTAGAATGTCGAGGATGTTTCAAACTCACCTTTGGAATTTTATTCTTGAATTAATTAGAATTTGATTGCTTATGTGTTTATTGGATATTATTGTGGTTTAATTCTGTGATTGCATAATTCAATAATAAACTGAGAGGATGAATCAAATAAAAACGATTACATTGTACTAACGAGAGTTAGGTGATTTAATAGAAACTATAATTGAATCAAATCGAGAAATTGTGGCAAAGAGAGATCTTGCATAGGTTTCTAGTAGTTTATTAGAGAAATTCAAAACTAATTAGGGATTTAGACAGGTTGTGAATTGAGAGATTACAACCTCCATAATCTGATTAGGGTTTATGATTTAGGATTAATGGTTATAACTCGAGAGAGAGTAATCAACTTTAGAATATTCTAGAACCAATAATCCAATAATTCACAGTTAGTTAGGTTAGCACTAAGGATAGGTAAAATTCCCTTTCTCTCAATTGGTAATTTCTTTTAGTTGATTCTTGGGTTTGTTGCAATTGCTTAGTAACTAGTATTTTTTGTGTTTGATTCTTAATTTGATTGATTGAATTAAATTCTTGTTTTAGTTTCATTGCATCTTGAATTTCTGTTATTTGTTCTGCCCTTAGATTTTAGGATTAAATTAGTTCCCTCCTCGTGGGATCGACACCTTTAGTATTACGCTAATGAATCGTGCGCTTGCGAATTATCGAGGTTAATAATTAAAACTTACATACAACCAAACTATGATCACCCACGATAGGTAAAAGGAGGTTGTTTTAGTTAGAATCCTAAAATACTATATAACCATTTATCTTCAGCCATAACACTTAAGGAAAATATTAGTTGGCTTTTGTTGTAGTTCACACCCAAACCTTAAAGATCTTTGAATATTTGCAAGGTTGTAATGACTTTGTATATTGATCTATCATCTACCCTATAGAAAATTAAAAGGTCATTTGAAAATGACAAATTAACTAGCCAGCTTCGTTACATTTGCTGTGGCAACCAAACACTAGATTCAAGGATATATTATGTCTTAGCAGTTTAGATAGTGCCTTTGTGAGTAATAAAAAGAGGTGGGGATTAAAGGTACCCCTACCTTAGCCTATTGCTCCCTTTGAAAAGTTATGTTAGTTCCTCATTTTCTAGGATGCTAAATGTGGTTGAGGTTATTTACTCATTAATCCAATTTCTAGAGTTGTTTGAAAAATCATAAACCTAAAGCAATTGCATGGTGAAATACTAGATAATTGTGTCAAAAACCTTATTAAAATTAACTTTCAATGCACAATTCTTTGGTGATCCTTTCCTTGTATAGCCACTAAATAGTTCTTAAGCTAATAATATATTATCCCCAATTGTTTTACCCTCTAAGAATGCTCCTTATCAATCTTTAATCAAATGGTGTAAAGCCCTTTTCAATCTTATAGCAAGTATCTTTGAAATGATTTTATAAACAAAATTACTACATGATATATGTATAAAGTTACTTGAAGAATCTAGATTATGAATCTTATACAAATCATGCAAATAAAGTTGTTGTTGAGCTCTTTTAACATCTTTCCATTTTCAAAAAATTCCGAAATTGCATCAATTACTAAGTTCCTAATAAGGGACCTTACTTTGCAGAAGAAATAGCTATTGAGACCATCTAAATATGGAGCTCTATGAGTGTTTAGTTCAAAGACCATTTTCTCAATTTCCTAAGCAGTAGCTGAACTACATAAGTATTTCATTATTTCCTCGCTTATTTAACTACTAATGAAGGAGTTTAACAGTGGAATTAAGGATTTATTAATTTCCTGATTTTTAAGGAATTCAATAAAGTATCGTTAAACCTCTTCATTCAACTCCATCTAGGAGGTAACTTCTCACCATTAGCTTAGTTATGGAAAAAATTGTATTCTTTTCTCCTTTTTAGATCTAATTTATTCAAGTTTTTTGTTTCATGATAAAGTTATGGACTTCTATAGCTTTTGTGTATTCATTCATATCAGTCTTCTCTTCTTCGATTGATTTATGGTCTGTTGGATTTTGGTGCAAATTTTTTTAGGATAAGACCATTCTTAATTTAACAGCTTTAACATTTTATATGATGTTCAAGGACCTTTTTGCATTAAGTTTCTTTAATTCAAGTTCGATTAAATGCAGTTTCCTCATACTTTTGAACTCTTTTCACCCCTAATCTCTTGTTCTCACTGATGCATGTTAAACACGTTAGAAAAAAAAACTAACTCTGACAACTAAATTTTTAGTAATGGTGAGATAGGAACGTATCCACAAAAATTATGTGTCTAGCTTTTGTAATAAATAAATTAATGTTTAGGAAAGGTTAGGGGACAAGTTTTAGTTGAATTAAATTAACAAAATAAAGTAAAATTAAACTATTGAAGAAAAATCAAATCAAACAGTACAAAATAGCTAGGATTAATCGATGGGTTTCAAGTCTAGTTCGCAGTTTAATCTTAGCCATCACACGAATGAGTGCAATTAATTTTCATATCGTTCTTGTACCTCTCTCTCAAAATATTAACTGTAGATTACCAGCAAGCTCTAGCAAAGCAACCCCTTTTTCCCTTAAGTTGTATCTAATTAAAATAAGATCTTTAATTAAGTCTAGTTATCTAATAACCTAGAATAAACTCTCTAGATTTATTGTGACAATTACATTGCATAATAGAAAACAAGTAAATCTAACCAACAACCATATAAGCTTAGGTAATTTAAACTATGTTGTGTTATCCTAAATGATGCTCGACGTTTAGTTTACTGCAAGTGAATCAGATGTACAACGATTATGTATTATAATCTAGATTTTAGCAATGGGTTCATATATAAATACTCTATTTAAAGTGTCTAAATCATTCATACATACTAATATGTTAGTCATAGAATAACACAATCAATTCCCAAAAAAAGTGAGAACAACATCATTAGATTAATCAATGCCCAAACATGTTTTTCGGTCTCTATATCCCCTTTGAATTGGAGGAATAAAATTTAGCTCTTTATGGTTCTCTAAAGGGGAAGAAATTTGCCCCCTTTCAGGTCTTTAAAGTCTTCATGCCTTATTTGGCCTCTTAAATGCCCTTTTACAGTAAAAATTATGGTTTTGTCACAATACACGATCATCACACAAGCGTGTAGTTAACTATGTATGTGAAAATTGGAAGAATTGTGAACTTACACGTTCATAGGGAGATACATGGCCACTTATAGGATTGTGTAGCTAACTTACACGATCATGTAAGTCTATACATAGTCGCTTAGGTTGTAGAGGTGCTTAAAATTGCATCTTTGTGCTCCTACATGCTTTCAGTGATTTACACAGTCCCATATATGGTCGTGTAGGTTGTTGTAACTTCATTTCTTTCATTCTTTGTACCATCTTCACCCTAATTCATCTTCTTCTTGTTTCCACGAAGAAAAATAAGATCGAACAACATCTTCACAAATATTTTTTTAGCTCATTTTGGCTTTTGTTTCTCCAACTTGTACCTAAAATAAAATAAAAACCAAATTAAGTATCTTAAGCATAATATAACATCAATCACTAAGCATCAGGAAGTAAATATATAGTCAATCAAGTGCTTACAAATTACCCCACACTTAGCATTTGATTATTGTTGGGTAAAACTAAAAACCAAATTTAAATCAAAGCACTTCTTCTTTAACCATATTTCACAAAAAAAATATTCATAAGAAAAGAGTGATAACTTTCGAAATCATGGAAACAACTAAACATTCAATGCTTTTACTCATGATGAATCAACAAATATTCCCTTTAAAATTTGGGCAATATATGGGTAGAATTTGATAAGTTGTGTTTAAAAATAAGATAAATCTACAGGTACACCCAAACACCTTTCATGATCAAGACGTTCCATAACTTTCGATATCATTTCAGATCCCCGCCACTAAAAATTCATATGCATAATCATGAATCAAAGGAATTTTCAAGGTTGTAATTAGGCCAAAGGTTAAGGTGAGAAGTATTTGGGTCATGTAGTTTAAAATTCATTAAAACTAGTGAAGAAAGAAAAACATTAAATGGATTATCAAGTGTAAAAATTGACATCTACTCAAAACTACGTACCATCCATTATGATAAATGCAAAAACTCTTTTTCACATATTAGATTCAAGCCTTCATACTACAAACCATATGAAGCATAAGAAATTAGAAGGAATCAACCATAAAAACAATTATGAACAATACACTACAACCACAAGGAGTAACCCTTCGCAATAACTTCTTCCTTATTTGCTCCATAATCAATTCACCCATTGCATACAACTTTAGAAGGAAAGACTAACTTGAATTACTTTACAAAACAAATGATTTTGCTCCTTGATAAATTCTTTTTCTAATTCTCCTTTTCTTTTTCTTTTATTTTTTTCTTCTCTTTTTCTTCTTTTGCTCAATAAAGAAAAAAATTGAAAGAAACTACATCAACAATGGAATTCGTTGATAAGAGATAAAAATCACATTCCATTAACTATAACCAACTTGTATATATGTACAACTCCACCCTTATTCTCTTGTAAATCCACAAAACTCAACAATCACAAATGATTGGCTTGGGTAAGACATTTTGTTGAGTTAAGGGCTCGTAATTTGGTTAACAAAAAATTAAGAGGCACATGAAGATTAAAGGGTTTAACAAAAGATAGTACGCTATTTGGCTAATGTAGCTCGTAAATTGAAGAATCTCTATATCATTTCCACGTTAATGCATATTGTAAGAATGTGATCTCGAATAGAAAATCAAGGTAAAGTTAGGATGTATAGGTTTTAAAGGTTGTGCATGAACAAAAGACAATGAGATTGATATAGATGTGTTATTCTAAAAGGCTGAAAATCTCATTGACTTATATCTACCCATCAGTCACTACTCGTACATTGACCAATCATAATAGTAAAAATACATGCCCAAGTTTTCTAAATTTTTCTAGTTAAATCTATTCTCTAATTATAAATATATAGTCCTAAAAGCAATTGAAAAAGAGAGAAGTTTTTTTACATTAAAAAAAACCTAACCCAAAAATAACTTTAAACAAACATAAGAAGTAAGTTCCCCACCTCCACGCTTAAAATTTCTATTGTCCCTATTGTAACATTAAAAATAAGAAATGGGCTATTTAACAAAAGCAATAATTATGAAAATGTAAAGGAAAAGGAACAAACTCTCCTTGGGTTTCCTTCCAACTAGTGCTTTTGTTTATGATTATTGGCTAGACTCAATGTTTTCTTCTTTACGTGATGTGATCCAAGTCTTCAAGAATCACGACTTCCACATTCTTTGCTTGGGTTCAGTCGATGACCATTCATCTTAAATTTCTTTCCAGTTTTCAAGCTTTATAGCTATATTGAACCATATGGAAAAGCATTAAAAACCATAAAATGACTGACCTAATAAAGACGCAACTTACCTAGGAATAATTTCAGTATCGAATGATAAAGAATCACTTTTTAAATAATAACAAATATTTTTTCTTGAGATCATCTTGTCACAGAAAGCTTTGGCCTTTTCCTTATATATCCTTGCATTGTCATACGAGTTGTTCTACATCTTTTCGAGAAACTCTTACAATTGTAGCTTTCTATAGACTCTCATCTCATCAAGGTTCATGTTACAATGCTTGATAGCCCTGTATGTTTTGTGTTACAGCTCCACAGGAATATGTCATGACTTCCTAAACATTAATCTACATGGGGACAAAAAAGTTGGCATTTTATAAGCTGTCTTATAGGCCCATAACCATCTTCCAACCTCAAGCTACAATCCTTCCTACTAAGTTTAACTTTTTCTCCAGGATCAAATTGATTTCTCTATTAGATACCTCAATATGGTCGTTGGTTTGGGAGTGCTATGAGATGTCATAGTGATAGATTGCATAATGTTTAGTGGGTAGTTTGGGATGTGTTTAGTGGTTAAATTTAATGTTTAGTGCATGTTTTAGGATTTTGTTATTTAGTTAAGTATTTGTGTTTTGAGTGTTTTATGGGTTAGAGCACCCTATCAAGTTTTAATTTTATATGTTTAAGGTTCTTTGATGTGTTTGCTAATGTTTCAAGGAAAATATTGAAGAACATAGATGATTCGGAGAAAGCTCAAAGTTGAACCTAGGGCCAAGCCACGATCGTGATAGAAGGTGAAACATTGTGCCACGATCATGACAAATAATGTAAACAACCTTTCGGTTTTAAGTTTTTGAGGAACTTTTTAGGTTTTTGGGACCCCGAAAAACCCTAGGGTTACCCTAAATGGCAAAGAATATATAAGGCATAATGATGTAACCCTAGAGGAGCATCACATTTGGCCATATTTGGAAAAGTCTGAGAAGAGAGAGAAGAGACGAATAAGTGGAAAGAGGAGTTGGCTCAGCTACAACTGCTTTTCCTAACGCATTCTGATCCCCTCCAATAGTGTATTTCATTCATCTTGTGTTCTTTTCCTTTGAATGTTTGAGATGGATATTAATATGCTGATGGATTTGGGTTTGATCATGATGTTCTAATTTTCTTTAGGGATTTGAACTTAATTCAATGTTAATATAGTCGTTTTTATGTTATTGTGTTTGGGTGAATCGAATAAAAATGATTGGGTCGGATTAATGAGAGTTAAGGGATTCAATGACCACGCGATTAATCAAATCGGTAGTTATACGGAGATAGATCTCGTGTGAGGACCCAGTTGTTTATTAGAGAGCTTAAGAACTGATTAGGATTAGGATTGTTGTAATTGAGAGATTACTTGTTCGGTACTCAACCTAAATTAGGGTTTGTGATTATAACTCGAGAGGGAATACCCCCCCCCCCCCCTTTTATAGTCTAGAACTGACACCACAATAACAAATAAATGATTAGATTAGCATTGATGATAGGAAAAATCCCCTTTCTCATAATCGATTAATTTTTTTGTGTGATTCCTTCCATTGTGATTTTAAGTGTTGCTCAATCTCAATTTCATTTTGCATTATTTTTACAAGTTAATTTTTTGAAAATCATAGTTCGTGTTTACTTTTTGTCTAATTTTTTATTTTCATTTTATTAATTTTCTTTAGCCTTAGATAACTGAGGATTAGATTAGCTCACAACTCCTCATAGGATCAACACCTTACGTACTACAATTCATGACCTGTGCACTTGCAGTACTTTGAGGATTTTAATTAGATTAAAACTTAGCACTCAATAAAGTGGAAACTTTATGCCTAATATGGTACTTCTTGAACAAATTTTCCATCACCATATTGTGGAAATGCGTTCCCCTGTTGCTTATGATGGCTCTTAGCATCCCAAACCTAGAAAGATATTAGACTTGACAAAAACTACAATAACTTTAGTGTCATTAGTGTTGGTGGTTTTAGCTTCCACCCACTTAGAGATATATTCAACTACATGTAAGAAAAAATAAAAACCAAAAGACAAAGGAAATAGTCCCATGAAATCAATGCCCCAAACATCAAAATTTTTACAAAATAGAATAGGGTTAGCTACATTTGATTTCTACGGGACAAGTTATTTGATTATTGACACCTGTCATATAACTTGTAAAAGACATATGCATCCTTAATTTATGAGGCATGGTAAAAACCTCTCTCTAAAACTTTATAGTTAGTCCTTTTTATCCCAAAGTGACCTTCACAAGCGTACAAATGATAGAAGGTTAAGATAAAAGGTGTCTCACTCTCAACTTCTTATTACTTGGTCCATATAATGCCTCTATAGATAGGGTTCATCCCACACATAGTACTTGACCTCACTCTTCTATTTTCCCCTTGAGCCTTTGACAAACCTACAAGTAATTTGTTAATAATTAGACGGTTCATGATATCTGCATACCAAGGAGGAGTCAAATCGGTGAAATATAACTGTTCATCATTTCTCTTAAAGGAATATTGCCTTCTTTTTAGATTAAGTCACTGAAGTGATCAAAAACCACATTCTTTACCCCCTTTTTATCTCTTATATCCAAATCAAACTCTTAATGGAGGCGAATCCATCTGATTAATCTCAACTTTGCTTCCTTCTCCGTGACAAGTACTTCAAAGATTCATGATTAGAGTAAACAATAACTTTGGTTGCCAATAAGTATGACTAAAATTTTAATAAAGAAAATATAATGGATAAAAGCTCTTTTTCAGTTGTGGAATAATTCAGTTGAGCTCGATTCAAAGTTTTCAAAGCTTAATAGATATCATATGTAATTTTGCTCACTCTTTGTTGGGACCCGATCCGGGACCCGGATCCCAACCGGAAAACGAAAACGAAATCAAAAAGAACGAATCTCTTAACCATCTATGTTGGAACCCGATCTCAGGAACCGGATCCCAACCAAAAAACGGAAAACGGAGCGAAACAAAGTGCGGAACGTTACGAATTGGAATCGACAAAACGGATGTCCGACATCCGGTAACAACGATTGATCGAGGAACGAAGCGAGTCGCGTTGGAAACCCTAGACATTCCAAAACCAGTATAATATTTTTTTTTCTTTTTCTCATCTTATACATCATCGTACTTCCATTCTCATACTAATCAAAACCATATCGTTTTCCCTTTCTAGGAAACTAATCCTCATGCAAAACTCAATTCTTAATTATTTTCTTATA
>JANKOD010000192.1:19971423-19981843 GCA_026284645.1 Erythroxylum acuminatum
AATTTTCTCACCAATTTCTTTCTCATTTCAAATCATTTTAATATTTCAAATTTTCATCAAAAGTTCGGGGTCCAACACTCTTTATCTTAGAACACCCCTACTGTGTAATCACTTGCATTTACACATGATCGTAAAGGGAAGGTTCCAGTTCAATGGCTAAATCATTAGTAGGGGTGTCAAAAGCTCCTTAAGTTTATCAAACACCTCCTTACACTTAGCATTGAAATCAAAAGGAGCATATTGTTGTAACAACTTACATAGAGGAGAGGCTATCTTCGGGAAATCCTTAATGAATATGTGGTAGAAACGTATATGACCAAGAAAAGAACAAACTTCCTACAAAATTTAAAAGGTAAGTCAAAGTAGATATGAGATCAATCTTAGACTTTTCCACCTTTATATGCCCTATAACTATACCTTGATTAACCATAAAATGGAATTTCTATAATTAAGTAAAAGGTTAGTTTCAATACATATTTCCAAAATAAGCGCAAGATTCTATAAGCAATTATAAACACTAAAATCATCCATAAATACATCTATGATCTTCTTAACATACTCAGAGAAAATATTTACCATGCATCTTTGGAAAGTGGAGGGTGCATTGCATAAATTGAATAGCATCCTTTGATAAGCAAATGTACTAAATGAGCATATGAAGTATGTTTTTATTGGTCTTTTGGTGCAATAGGGATCTAATGATAACCTGAGAATTCATCTAGAAAATAGTAGTATTCATATCTAGCTAGTCTTTTAAGCATTTAATCAATAAATGAAAGGCAAAATGGTCTTTATGAGTTGAAACATTCAACATTTTATAACCAATACATACTCACCACTCAGTTTGCACTTGATTGGGAACCAACTCACCTTCTTGATTACTCACCACCATGATTCTAGATTTCTCTGGAACTATCTAACTAGTCTTTTAAGCATTTAAGCGATAAATGAAAGGGGAAATGATCTTTATGAGTTGCAACATTCAACATTCTATAACCAATGCATGCTTGCCACTTAGTTTGCACTTGATTGGGAACCAACTCACGTTCTTGATTAGTCACCGCCATGATTCAAGATTTTTTTTGAACTACCTTTACCAAACTTACCCACTTGCTATTAGAGATAGTACAAATAACTTTAGATCGAGAAACTTCAGTACTTTCTTATTTACAACTTCCATCATTGGATGATTCAACCTATATTGTGCTTATCTAGTGGACTTGGAATCCTCCTCAAGCAAAATGTGATGCATGCATATAGAAGGGGTTATTCCTTGAATATCTGCAATTGTCCATCCAGTGGCCTTATTATGCTCTCTTAACACACGAAGTAGTTTAACTTCATAATCAAAATTCAGAACTGTAGAAATAATAACTAGAAGCGTCTGATTATCTCCAAAAATATGTATACTTTAGGAGAGCGACTAGTGGTTTCATCTCCACATCAGGTAACTATACACCAGAAGGTAATCGTCTCTACTAAGATTCAGGTAATTGTATAGAAGTGAGTTCATAACTTATAGGAGAGGTTTCAAAAGAATGTAAGGTAGTCATCATCTCAATTAGCTCCTCTCCCAACTCAACATCATCAGTGGCTTCCAATTCTAGATGCTTGGTCAAAACTAGTTCTAATTGATCTCTGCAATTTAACTTAAACATTTCCTACAATAAAGGATCAATCACATTAATAGAGAAAACAGAATGATCATCTCAATCATGTTTTATGGCATAAAAAATATTGAAATGAATTACTTCCCCCAAGAAATTCCATTATGAAGGTGCCCTTATGAACATCTATCTTCATTTGAGTCATATTAAGAAATGGTCTCCTTAGTAAGATAGGTATGAGATTATATGAGTTTTTATTATTCATATCCACCACATAAAAATTTGTAGGAAATACCAACTTATTCACCTCTACTAAAACATCCTCAAACACTCCATCTGGGTAAGCATTAGTACGGTCAGCTAATTAAATGATAACATCGGTGTCTTTTAAAGGGCCTAAGTTTAAAGAAGCATAAATAAAGAGAGAGATAACATTAATTAATGCTCCTAAATCTTGAATATATCTCTTAATTATAGTGTTACCAATCTACATGGAGTGGTAAATATACCTAGGACCTTGCATTTTTTAGGTATCTTCTTTTTAAAAATTGTAGAAGCATGCTCACCCATCATGACCTTCTCATCATCTCCCAACTTTCTATTATCAGTACATAATTCTTTTAAGGAAAATTTTCATATCTTGGCACTTGTTTAATTGCGTCTAGAAAAGGTATATTTACTTCAATCTTTAAACATTCTCTAATATTTCCCTACCTTTTTACTCCTTGTTCAATTTTGCCAACTTATTAGGAAAAGATGAAGGGTTAATCTTAACAAAGTTAAGACAATCAAAATTTACCTTTGAGCTGGATAAAGGATTTCTTTCTTCTTATAACTCAATCTTAACGAAGTTAAGACAATCAAAATTTACCTTTGAGCTAGATAAAGGATTTCTTTCTTCTTATAACTCCTTCCCAACCTCATTTTCATTAGCCATCATTTGTAGGATCCTCATAGGTTCCTCAAGCTCCCTACCACTCCTAAAGGTTAATGCACCAACATTCTTTAGATTTAACTCAGGTTGAGATGACAACTTCCCCCACTTTGTGATTCTAAGAGGTTGATAGCCAATGCCATCTGACCGATCTAACTCTCCAAATTCTGGATGCTAGTCCTTATGTCTTGAAATTGAGGTCTTGTCTTTTGTTAAAATTGTTTTGCATCCTTCTAGAAAGCGGCAAGAGACTTAGCTACGTCTTATAGAGATGTACCTGAGTTGGAAGAAAAGGCTTTTGGTCTAAATTGGAATTGATGTACTCCTTCTGGCCTTTGTGGGAAGTATTTCTACTGTCTATTCCCTTCATAAATCAAGTTCGGGTGATCTTTCCAACCAGGGTTATAGGTCTAGGAAAATGGGTTATATTTATGGGAAAAATTTGCCTTCTAGTGTTGACATACTCCATGTTTCCATTTTCAGATGATTCACATTTACAAATATAACACAAGCTTTCACCTATGCCTGCCCAATAACAATTTGTTTGACAAAAAATGTTAGTTCATTTAACCGATGTTCTATGGATGAACTGTTTACCTCATTTACCTTACAAACATTGATGCAGATGCCAAATAGTTGAGTATTTACCTCCATGCATTTGATTAAAAGTTTCGGTCTCCACTGGAATCTTTTCATACAGTGCTCCACCACTTGCTAGATATATCAAGCACCTATATATAGGCAATAATCCTTTGTAGAGGTATTGGATAAGGAGTTATAGTGAGCATAGCTGGCACACAACTTCTTCAAGAACTCCTAATGCTTGTAAAGGGATACTCCATGATGTTACTTTATCTCACAAATCTCTTTCCTTATACCAGCTGTCTTTAATACTGGAAAGTACTTGTCTAAAAATAGCCTTTACATTTCTCTATAAGCTCACACTCCTTGTTGGAAAATCAAAAAGTCAGCCTTTTGCTGCATCTTTATATAAAAATAGAAAGGTCCTTAACATAATCTACTTTTCCATCACCCCTAGAGGTTTCATACGAAGACGGACCATATTGAGCTCTTTAATATGTTTGTGAGCATCCTCACCTGCAAGACAGTGAAGGTTAGAGAAAAGGTATATTAAGCCAAACTTAAGCTCAAAATTAATATCTTTAGCAAAATTTGGAAAGGTAATGCATAAGGGTGTTTGAGTCAAGTCTAGTGCAACCAAATCTCTCAGAGTTCTCATATTGACCATGTTTTCCTGAAGTTTAATTTCTTACTATGTTTTTAGACTTTTTCTGGTTTCCTTATATAACCTTCACAAGGTCTTTTCAATCTTGGGATAAAATTATACATGGTCTTGATTAGGAGAACTCAACAGGACCATAAACAATTGTCACTACTATACACGAACATTAACAAACATAAAAAGATTAAGAAACAACTATAAAAACCAATTATAAACAAAGATATATGCAAAACATAAATTAGTATGAAAAACAAAAACCAACTCACTTCACTCCTTAGTAACAACGCCAAACAAAGATATATACAAAACACCAATTAGTATGAAAAACAAAAACTAATTCACTTCACTCCTTAGCAACAACACCAAACAAAGATATATACAAAACACCAATTAGTATGAAAAACAAAAACTAACTCACTTCACTGTTTAGCAATAACACTAAAACTCTTCATGTGCATCGAACACACTAAAAATAAAACCTAACTTTGTATAACTAAATTTGTAATAGTGTTAAGTAATGATCTTGTCTACAGGAAGTGCATGTCTAGCTTTTGTAAAGAATAAATCAATGTTTAGATTGGTTAGGGGTTTTGGTTGAATTAGATTAACAAAATAAAGTAAAATGAAACTAATAAATTCAAATAAAATCAAACAGTACAATATTGTTAAGATTAATTGATGGCTTTCAAATCTAGTTCATGGTTTAATCTTAACCTTCATATGAATGAGCAAAATTAATTGTCATGTCATTCTCATACCTCTCTCTAAAAGTATTAACTACAAGTTAAAATCAAGCTCTATTAATCCCAATTTTCCTTTAAGTTATATCTAGTTAAAATAAACTCTTTAATTAAGTTTAGCTATCAAACAACCTAGAATAAACTCTCTAAATTAGTGTGACAAATGCATTACGTAATAGGAAAATAGGTTAATATAAGCAATAACAATATAAGCTCAGTTCATTTAACCTATGCTTGTTATCCCTAATGATGTTCGACCATTATTTTACCACAAGTGAATCAGATGTACTATGATTATGTATCGCAATCTATATTTTGGCAATTGGTTCATATATAGATAATTTATTTTAAGCATCTAAATCATTCATACATAAATCCCAAACACATTAATCATAGAATAACACAATCAAACAACATCATTAGATTAATGAATGCCCAAACATGTTTTTCGGTCTCTATATCTCCTTTGAATTGGAAGGATAAAGTTTAACTCTTCATGGCTCTCTAAAAGCTAAGAAATCTACCCCTTTTCATTTCTCTAAAGTCTTCATATTCATTTGTCCTCTTAAATGCCTCTTTATAGTAAAAATTTAGGGTTTTATCACAATGCATGGTCAGCTACATGGGCAAGTAAGTGATTGTGTGTGTGAAAATAGAAAGAATTGTTAACTTACACATTGTCGTGTAGCTCACTTACAAGACTGTGTCGGTTGTAGAGGTGCTCAAAATTGCATCTTTAAGCTCTTACATGCTTCTAGTGAGTTACACAATCCCATACACGCGTGTAAGTTGCAATAACTTCATTTCTTTCACTCTTTATCCCATATTCACCTTAATTAATCTCTTTCTTACGTCTAGAAAGGAAAATATGATCAAACATCGATAGAACAACTCCAAGGATATATTTTTAGCTCATTTTGGTTCTTGTTCCTCTAACTTATACCTAAAACAAAATATGAAGCAAAATAAGTATGTTAAGCATAACATAGCATTAATCACTAAGAATTAAGGAGAAAATAATCAATTACTTATTACTTACCCTTGGTCACTACATCATCAAATCCATCTTCCATAATTAGGAAGTTGTTAAATTCGAAGGGGCTTTTCTTCTTCTTGTATTTTCCAATTCCTATATGATAACTGGAGAGTGATCATTTATTCTTAGAGCTTTAAATATAGCCTAGCTCTTTAAGAAAATTTATAACTAATCTTCATTGACTAAGGCTCTATCTAATTTTTTCGTCAACATCCATCTTGAATTTTCTAGTTACTCCAAGAATAAAACCATCCTTCCATTTTCAAGTTAGTTACTTCAGTTCTCTATAGGCATTCCCTAAGTTCATTATTTAAATATCTTTATATTGTATTCTCCTCTATCTCATGTTTGTGGAGAACATTGTTGAAGTCACCTAGTATAATTTGTAGACCTCATAAAGATGTGTGAATGCTTCCTAGCTTTTCCTATATAATCCTTTTTTGGAAGTTGAAATTACAGTCTTACATGTAATTGACATTCATTTTGATTAGGAGCTTTAAAATATTACTATATCAGGAAATCAATCAAAAGTTGCACCATGAAGATTGACTTCTTTAAAGCTTTTAATTCCATTAGTTAAAAAGTCATAGTAAACACTTTTGAGGTTTTTAGATTTATAAGAATTTTTATTCAGTGGATTGAAAAATGCATCTCCAACATTATCTTTGGTTAACATGGAATCTGTTTTTATATTCAAAGGAGCTAGAGGTATTAGATAACATGATCTACTCTTATCCTACATCTTCACCCTTTGCACTAAGGTTTAATCAACCTTATCTCCCATAACATTAATCATGGTATGGCCTTTAAATATCATTCTAAATGCATGGATCTAAAGTAATTTAACTTGCAATTTGTTAATGACCACATTCTAGTATGTGGATTTGATAAATTCTCCATCACCACTCATAAAATCACTTAAATACTCTTTAACTCCCTTTAGTCTCATAGTAAACAACTCCAAAAACCAACTCTTTGTCTCTACTAATTCTGGTAATATAGCTTAAGAATTATTTTGCTTGAAAGGATTAAATCTTCAATTCCACTTATCAAGTATCTAGGAATCCCTATAACTACCTTTAGACTCAATTATATGGACCACCTGCCTCTCTTTGATTCAATCCTCAAAAGAACAAGAAGTTGGAAGAGCAAAGTTCTTTCTTATATGGTGAGGCTCCAACTCATAGTCCTTATTATTGATGATCTTAATATTTATTTGAGTTCCCACTTTTTTATACCCAAAACATGATAAAGGTTATTGAGAGTATCCTTAAGAATCTCTTATGGTTTGGTGACACTAATGGCATTAACTCATCCAAAGTGATATAGAAGGTGATATACTTACCTAAGGCTCAAAGAGGGATAGGGATTGAAGATATAAGTCATTAATAAGGTTCTACTAGCTAAAAGGATTTAGAGACTCTACAATGATTAGGAATGCATATGCATTTAATGGATGTATAAGGAATATCTCAAAGAAAATAGCTTTTGGAACATGAAGAATCCTAGCAACTCCTAGAAAATTAACCAGTTGCTACTAAAAAAATATCATCTATAAAGAAATCAAATTTTAGATCGGTGATCGTGGGAAAACTAGCATCTATTTGGTAACTGGAACAATTTGGGGACCCTTAATCCTACTCCCTAAACACTCTTAAGCCTTCTATCCTTGTTAAGGCCAAGGTTGAAGAGATAATCAAGGATCGATTATGGAAATGTGATAACAGAGGATTTGCAACAATCTTAAATTGTCTACTTAATTAAAATCCTAATCTTTCCAAGGAGGATACAAGATATAGCTCAAAAAGCATTACCAATAGCTCTTGTTTCCTCATTTTCACTTCAGTAGAACCTATTGTGCCTTGTAGGAAACTAATTTAGTTCAAAAGGAATCTAATAAAAGCCTTTGTTTCCCTATAGTTGGTAATCAAAAATAGACTCAAAATTGTCAATAAGGTCAATTGTGACCCTCGTACCAATGTCCTTTGTAAGTTTTGTAAATAAGTACTAAAATATATAGATCATCTATTGTTTTAGTATAGTTACACTAACCCTATATAGATTTAGATTGTAAACCTCGGCAATCTATATTTTCATGCTCAGACTTGTTCTCAAACTATTAACTGATCCATAGGGGTGCAATTTTAAGACAAATATGACCACTCAATCTTTAAGCTTGGAATATGCTACTATGTCTATTGTATTTAAGGAAAAGAAACTTTTAAAGCTTTCAATAAAAAGGAAAAGAACCATTTATTCTACTCAAATGTATCTTCAATTGGACAATGGAGATTATAATAGCAAAATGACTCCACATCAAGTGAAGTGAAAGGTTTAAAATGAGCTTGAATATATATATCATTAGATAAAAGATTTGCAGCCGAGAAAGACCTTTAAGCTAAAAAAACTCATAATTCACTACCATTAAGTTCAATGCTTCAAGCCTAATATGGAGATGTGCTACTAATTCTCAAAGCTATTTGCAAAGTACATATAAAGCCTTACAACAACTATATCTCTCTACCTACTTTTATGCAATTTTCAATTCAACTTAAATTTTAGGGCCTCTTTGTTCCAATTTATATTTTTATTTTTAAATTCAGTGAAAATTCTGTTTGTTTAAGTTTTTGGTTTCTTTCACTTTTCATAACTTATGAAAACCATAAAAGTGAATTTTGTTTTGTGTTTCTATTTTTTTTTCATAATCTCATTTACTATCAACTAAATATATAATATTTAATTATTTAATATTAATTATTAATAAGGATTATGAATAATCTAATTTAATTTAGCTAATTCACTGAAATATTAATTTAAAAATGACAGCATTTTAATTTAACAATCATTGATAAATATATGTTAAATTTAAAATATATTCAAAATATATAAATTTTTCTTTAGTAATTAAAAGTATATATTAATTTATAAATAAAAATTTAATTATTTATTTTAATAAATATAAATAATTTTTTACTAATAGTTTATCTATAAATATGATATTCGAGATTAAAATAAAATTAACCAATTAATTAACTAATAATTTTATATGCAATTATTAGACATTAATAATTAATCATGTTTTTTTAATTTAAAAACATAAAACAAAAATAGAAAACAGAATCTAAGAACCATGATTAAAAATAGAAGTGAAACTAAACACTCCTTAGTGATTCGTTTTCCTATTGGTGATAGCTTTTAACCCTTTCTTTTGAATTGTATGCTTTAAATTTAGGTTATACTTCTCAAACTAGAATTCTAAGTTAATCTATTTTCTTTCGGTTGAAAAAATTACTATTGTTTCAATAAAAAATTAGAGACAAAATATAAGTAAGACAAAATTTAACCTCTTTCATAGAATCTGTTACATAATTTTTAAATAATATATGATCAATAAATCATATTACAATAACAGAAAAAGGAAATTTTATTTATTCACTTTTTAAAAGTTTATTATGAATATTTTAAAATGGGTTAATTAAAAAATTACAAATTTTACTCAATTTTGTAATTATCGCTCGAACTTAAAATAGTGATAATTAAATACTCAAAATTTCAATTTTTTAATTCTAACCTTACGTTAGTATTTCCGTTTACGTCGTTGACATGACTTATTACATAAGATAAAAATCTTAAATATTTATACACGTCAGACTTAATTAAGTTTGTAAGTTTAATTAAATTATGCCGTTTTGGGATTAAAATCTCTAAATCAACTCTATCATGCTAGTGCGAGACGACAACGACACTCTGTTATGCTAACGTGAGACGATAAAGACACACTTTTTAACAATTTAAATGAAACCTCAATTTGCTACCCTAGGCTCTCTTTCTTTCTATGTAAGGACGAACTGATTTAAGGTTTTTAATTCCAATGATTTATGTAGTGAGC
Organism: Erythroxylum acuminatum; assembly: GCA_026284645.1. Taxonomy (NCBI): domain Eukaryota; kingdom Viridiplantae; phylum Streptophyta; class Magnoliopsida; order Malpighiales; family Erythroxylaceae; genus Erythroxylum; species Erythroxylum acuminatum. The sequence goes on from JANKOD010000192.1 coordinate 19,980,873, forward strand.
TTAACTTACGGATTTCAATCTCAAAACGACATAATTTAGTTAAACTTAATTAAATATGACGTATATAATTGTTTATGGTTCCTATCTTATGTAGCAAGTTTGTCACTTTTTTAAATTTATACTATAATTATAAATTTTACTATAAGTAAAGTTTGAAATAATTTATAATTAACCCTTTTAAAATTAACTTAAAAAAAATTCGGAGTAATCGAAAGATCATCTTTTTTTAGAATTTATATAATAATTAAAGATAACAAATTTATTTTATTTTTTTTGTACGTCTTTAATTTTATAATATAAAGGGAGGTTTTCGTTTTTCTCGAATCTCTAGGAAAAAGTCAAAAAGCTCGGAACACCCTGACCCAGCAAACATTTTGCAATGAAGTCTGCCAACCACTTAAATATATCTAGATCTAATAATTAAACTTTCATTACGAAAAGAATTAATTAAAACAGCCGACAATAGCTGGACAAGGATTGAAAGGTTGGCTAGGCAACTTAGAGCGCCGAAAGTAATCTCTTTGCTAGCGTTGGCTTTAAAAATTGAAGATTCTAATGGTTAAATTCCAAATCCGAGATAGAAATGTCAGACCAATCACATGTCCATGTTTGATTCGTTTAGAGTGCAAACGTGACATCTGTGCATTAGGGACTCAATTTCGTCCAATGACATGGGGCAAACGGTTTGACAAAGTGTTGGCTTGACAAGTGGCATGGACCACTCACGAACAGTCAAAAGAATCATTAGATGGAATTAGAGTATATTCCCGTAATTTTAGGGTGTTCATAGTAGGGTAACCTGACTCGTTCATAAATAACCTAAACCTGAACCTAAATGTCAGGTTCGGCAATTTCACGAACCTGAACCTGAACCTAAACCTAAAGAACCTATAAGATCGGTTAACCTATTTTCAGGTTCGGTTCTCAGGGTAACCAGAACCTATTTATATCAATATATATGACAAAAAATT
>JANKOD010000192.1:19997209-20018845 GCA_026284645.1 Erythroxylum acuminatum
TCGGAGTTACGCCAAGGAGCAGTCATCCCATGGATCCAAACGGCAACGCACCGTTCAGCCAAAATCCGGCAGAACCAACCTTTTAATTTTTTTTCTTTGACAAATTAACTTAAATGTATTGTTATAACTTAAGAGACTTGATTCCTCCTTGTTATTAGGTTTTTCACTTGAATTTCTTTGAAGATTTATTGAACTGTATATGGTGACCTATTTTGATCACTTTAATCATTTAATCATGTTGCACTTCTATTGAACTTAATTTTTAAGATTTTGCTTTAATCTTTGACAAATTAACTTACTAATATTACTAATAATAAAAATAGTAATAGTAATATATTTTGTTATTATCAAAACTATAAGTTAGAATCTCACTTGATCTAACTTAAATATTTAATTTTTAACAAAAATTTTCTAGATATCATCAAACAAAGATGGAATCGAATGTCAAATTAATGCAATGGAGCCATTATATCTTATTAAGCAAAGATGGGGGAAAAAAGCCAAAGGAAAGAAACTAAGGAAGTCATAATTGGAGAAATAACATTAGGGTCTAATTATAAAATAGGAAAAGTATTAATTATCATATTGACCCGCCTAAGTAGTGACCTAGGTCTAAAACAAATTCTTAAAATTTTGGAGATTTTTAAGGAAAGAAAATTTAACTTGAGTGTCAGGAAAATAAAAGAAGACTACATAAAGGAAATAAGCCATATGATTGAACTCTCTCGTAAGTTTTTGGTTTTACTTAAAGTTTTTAAAAAGAAATACCATTGGAATAAAATTTAAAATATATAGATAAACGCCTAGAAGTTTATGATTTTACCAATTACTTAAAATAAGATGTTTGAAGATGCCCTTACTATGACATATGGCTTTGAATGCAAGCAAATTTGAATTTAGTTTTTTTAAAAAGTGCAACTATGATTTATATAAAGGTGCAAATTGAACAAAAATTATCAAGAAATAAATAAAGCAAAATTTTAATAAGATAGAACTAAATAATGCACATTTTTTTATTTAAAAGGATTAAAAGATCCTGCAAAGAAAGGAAATTTTGGTGAAACTGGCATTAATTAAGAAAAGAATAAATAAATTAGACAATATAAATAGATTTAATCAACAAGACTATTAAAAACTAGGAACAAAATGACTGAATTTAATTTTACTGGGCCAAAAGCTTTATTTGAATTTTGTATTATTTTGAATAAAAGGGAATTAGACTTACATGTTTATTATTTAAAAGGATTCCTGAAGTCTAAAAATTTAGGTTAAAATTAAAAAGATACTTAATGAGTTAAAAGCATAACCTAGACTAAAAAAAATAGAAATTAATCTTAATAGGTTTACGATCCTAATTAAAAAATTTAAATTTAAAATAAAAATAAATGAATTTATTTATAATAAGCTTAATAAGCTAAAGGGCCTACTTTTTTTTTGGTAAATCAGAAAACTTTATACTAAAAATGAATAGGTTATACACACAGCGGGAGATCACCCAGAATCTCTTGCCAACAGAAGTACTACTAAGGATAAAACCATAGGAATACCACAGAGCAGAAAGAGCAAAACCGCACCCTCAACACTAGCCTTTCAAGCAAAGTAAAAAAAAAAAAAAACAAAGCCCAATTCCCTACTACATAAACTCCTCAGCACTTAGGAAAATCTACTCAATGATCAACAATAAAGCACACCAATCAATAAAATAGTCTACATACAAGGACGGAGCCAGATTCAACTCTAAGGGGAGCCGGAGAAGGAGGGCTGTGCGTGTAGAGTTGAAGAGAAGAGAAGATAGGGATTTTTTTTAAAAGGGGAGGCTACTTATATTTGTAATTTTAAAAATTTTAATTATATAAGTAATTTAAAAAAAATATTTGAAACTATAACATGGCTCCGTCCCTGTCTACATACATAACCCGCAAACCACAACCAAAGGAGCACAACCAATTCGCAAGACCTCGGGGAAGGGCCTACTAATTTTATTAAGCAAAAAAAAAATTAATGGGGAAGATTAGGGTTGGCATGTATGCTCGACCTATTCCTACTTAATTTGACTATATTTTAGGTTAGTCCAATATTTTTTTATTTCAGAGTTCAAATTAGGCTTTAGCTTAGAAGCTGGCTAGCCTGAAGACCAACATATCTCAATTAAGTTTATGAAACAATGTTTTACGCTCAGTAAAACTACAACGTTCAATCCTCTTAGGTCGACTTTGATATTGCAGATTATGGAATAAAATAGGTAGAAGGTAACGGGAAGAGGTGATCTAAACTGCCCGATTGCCCCATTCTATCCTCTGTAAAAAAGAAAAAAGAGAGGTGAATGGGCCTGTTATTTAAAGGCCAAGAGTTCAATAAAAATAGAATTCGTACTCAAAACTCACGGGCCAAACACTTAAGCCCTTAGACAAGAAATAAAATCTAACAAGCGTACAAACTACATCAGATCAGAATTAAAAAAAAAAGACATAAATGTTTTGGAAACATTTTTTTTTTATTAGAGAAAATCTCATAGGCTGGCCAAGTAGGTACACCTTTTTGAGGGTTCAATTGACACACTACCCCACAGGTGGGTTAAGCGGACGCACCTCATCGTCAAGGGCCCAACTAGTTCTCCACCTACAGGTAAAACCCCAGCTGCCCTAAGCTGTTACAAGAGAGGCTAGCATGGAATCGAACCTGGGACCTAACCGAAGCCAAGTCCCGCTTTCAACCATCGAGCTACACCCTTCGAGGGCATGTTTTGGAAACATAATAAAACTAATTGGAGGAGTAATGAACCATGAAACAAAGCACGAATTAATAGTTAACAAATGGATTATGCATTATGAGTAAATGATCCTATGATAACCTTAAAGATCAAGTTATGTCCAAACAAACAAAACAAAACCGCTAATTAGGGCACTAGAAAATCAATGAGCATATTAAAAATGAAAAAAATGAAAAAATTAAATTAAATGTAAATGATTTTAAAAAGGATTGAACAAAATAAAGTATTAATATCCATCACACAATATGTTAATTAGACGTAGGGTATAAATTTGGTGTCTACTTTATTTAAGTTCAATCATATTAGATTTCTAGAAATCGTAATTAATTCTTCTAACAATATTTCAAAAATATTTTCAAAATATTGTTCCACTTTTATTATAAATTTCTCAAATTAGTACTAATAGAAAACAATGAAGTCTTTAATTACTTTAAGGTCATGGTCCAATAACAATCCAATAAGTTACATATACGGTCAACTCATTGAAATTGTTTTTAGTCGCACATTTATTTAAGTATTTTTATATTTTAGTCTATAAATTTAGCTATTTTTTAATAAAGAAATATTGTAATTTGTGTTAATTTATCTGATATTTCGTCCTAATAGAAGATTGATTAAGAATGATTTAAGGATAATTCATATTTATAAAAGTATATTAATCTCATATATTTTATCTAATGAATTAGTTAATTAAACGAACAAATATTTTAAAGAAATAAATGTCATAATTATACAACGGATGAATTGACTATACGACATAAATTATAACAAAGCTACAGAACACAAGACAGAATTTTGTGTGTAAAACTTCGATCCCAAACTGGGGCCCTGCCTTCAATATATATAATCTGTACAAATGAGCAAATCCCGTAATTCTAGGTACAACAAATAATATTCCTAATTACCTTAGAATATTCTAATCTAAAGATGGTAAGTAATTACAACGAATATTACAACGGTACTATAGCATTGACACCCCCCCTCAAATTGATGCTGGTGAATCAATCAGCATCAATTTGCCAACAAAGAATTGATGTCGAGCACGAGTGAGAGGTTTAGTGAAAATATCAGCAATTTGACAATCTGTAGAGATGTGAGGAAGAGTAATAGAACCATTGTCAAACACTTCACGGATTGAATGACAGTCCACCTCAATATGTTTTGTACGCTCATGAAATACAGGATTGGCTACAATCTGAATAGCACTTGTATTGTCGGCATGTAGAGGAGTAGGACTAGGTGGCGGATAACCCAACTCAGAAAGTAAACCACGTAACCAAGTAATTTCAGAACAAGCGGCTGACATAGCACGATATTCAGCCTCAGTTGAAGACTTAGATACTTTGTCTTGCTTTTTACATTTCCAAGAAATCAAGGCATTGCCTAAATAAACACACCAACCTGTAGTAGAACGTCGCGTATCGGGGCAACCAGCCCAATCAGCATCACTATAGGCAGCAAGGTGAAGAGATGAATCTGTAGGAAAAAACAACCCGCGAGTAGGAGTACCAAGAAGATAGCGGATAATTCGCTTGACAGCTACCATATGTAAATGTCGCGGGGAGGCCATAAATTGACTTACTAAATTGACTGCAAAAGAGATATCTGGTCGAGTAATAGTCAAATAAACTAGACTGCCAACTAGTCGCCGATATAATGTTGGATCGGGAAGGATATCACCTTCATCTCGTCGATATTTGACATTGACTTCCATAGGAGTATCAACTGGAGTAGAATCTTGTAAGCCTGCTAAACTGATGATGTCACTAAGATATTTCTGTTGATTGACAAAGATGCCGTTGCTGCTTTTGTATATCTCAAGTCCCAGAAAATAAGCAAGATGGCCAAGGTCTTTCATATGAAACAAAGTATGAAGAGAAGCTTTAAGTTGCTGAATCTCACTAATGGCAGTACCCGTAATAATGATATCATCTACATAGACGAGTAAAAGGACAACACCTTGAGAAGTCTTTCGCAAAAATAAGGAAGGATCATACTGACTTTGTACAAAACAAAGCTGAAGAAGTGTTTGTCGAAATTTTTCAAACCAAGCTCGAGGGGCTTGTTTTAACCCGTATAATGAGCGCTTCAAGCGACACGTATCTGTAGCATTAGAAGTAGTCAATCCTGGAGGGAGGCGCATGTAAATTTCTTCTTTCAGATCCCCATGAAGAAATGCATTTTTAACATCCATTTGGTGTAGAGGCCAAGCTTGAGAAGCTGCAATAGCCAAAATTAGTCGAATAGTAGTCATTTTTGCAACTGGAGCAAAGGTTTCCTCGTAATCTATCCCATATTCTTGACAGTTGCCCAGGGCCACCAATCGAGCCTTATATCGATCTAAAGAGCCATCAGATTTAAGTTTGACAGAAAACACCCACTTACAACCAATGGGAGTGACAGATGATGGGCATGAAACAATATCCCAAGTATTATTTTGTTGTAAGGCATCCAACTCCTCTTGCATAGCTTGTTTCCAACAATCATGCTTAATAGCTTGTGAGTAACAAGTAGGAATACGAACAGAAGCTAATGTTGAAACAAAGGATGTATGAGTATCAAATCTCTCAGGAGAGTAGCCATACCTGTTGGGAGGATGGGAGATTCGGGTGGACCTTCGAGGTGGGGGAAGCTCTATTGCAGGTGCTGGTGGCAGTGAAGACGCTTGCGGTGGTCCCTCAGAACAGCCCTCGTTCCTCTTTCTTTTTACATACACAACACCAGGCCTAAATCGTGTAATAGGAGACTGAGGGACAATATCATAGGAAGTGGGCTCCTCCTCAAAAGAAGGAAGAAGAGAATGAGACGAGAAGTTGGGTGTAGAGCCATAAAGAGGGAAAAAATATTGTTTTTCGAAGAATATTACATTGCGAGATACTCGAACTCTTTCAGTAGCAGGATCATAACACATATAACCTTTTTGGTGTGGTGCATAACCAAGAAAAGCACATCTAATAGATTGAGCAGAAAGCTTTGTTCGTTCATGAGGAGGGAGAAGAACAAAACAAACACACCCAAATGAGCGTAAATGAGTATATTTAGGTGGGTGGCAGTGAAGACGAAAATATGGTGATTGATGGTCAAGATTAGGTGACGGAAGTCGATTAATTAAATGGACAGCTGTGGACAGAGCCTCAACCCAAAATTGTGGTGGAACAGAGGATTCAAGAAGTAAGGAACGCACCATATCAAGAAGGTGACGATTTTTTCTCTCAGCTATTCCATTCTGCTGAGGTGTATATGGACAACTCCGTTGAGAAATAATGCCTTTTTGTTGAAGATAATCTTGGAATTTTGTGGACATGTATTCCCCTCCAGAATCAGAACGAAAGATTTTGATACTTTTAGAAAATTGGTTTTCGATTAAAGCTAGAAATTTTCGAAAAACATCAAAAACTTCAGATTTACATCGCAAGAAATATACCCAAACAAAACGACTGTGGTCATCAATAAAGGTCACAAAGTACTTATAATGGGCATGAGATATGACTGGTGAAATCCCCCATACATCACTATGTATTAAATCAAAACATTGAGACGAATGTGGTTCATGAGATGGGAAAGGAAGAGTTTTGCTTTTTCCCATTTTGCAACTAGAGCAATCGAAGGTTACATCTTTATAAGAAAAAGGAATTTTATTACCGAGAAGTCCAGATTGTAACATGAATAGAAGAGTTCTATTATTAGGATGACCTAACTTAGCATGCCACAACTTGCAGTCAGCTTGAACAGAATTACAAAACAAAGAAGTTACACTCATAGGCTTGGTCGGTGCATTAAAATGAAGAGGAAAAAGTCTGCCCCATTTAGGTCCCGCCGCTACTGTCGTTCCCGACACCAGCTCCTGCACAACGCAACCAGAAGGAGAAAAAACAACTTTGCAATTATTTTCCACCATTTGTCCAACAGAAAGTAAATTAGCAGATAAATCAGGAGAGACAAAAACATGTTTCATGGATGGAAAAGAAGAAATATCACCAATAGCAGTGATGGGAAGATGATCCCCATTAGCTGTCTCAATTTGCAAGTTGCCATCGTATTTTTTGATATTAATAAGATCATCAAAAGAAGGGGTCATGTGATTCGAAGCTGCTGAGTCAAAAAGCCAAGTTTTAGATAAAGATTTATTTTTACCAGTAATGCCAAGAGCAGAGAGAGCTGAAAGAATCATCTGTTGAACATTATCTTGAGTAATAAATGAAGCTGATGGTTGTGGAGAAGCCGGAGCAACAGCAACAGTAGGATTGTCAGGCACATCACTGATAGTAGAAGTATGAAAAGCACGCGAATTGCGATTTTGAGGACGTTTCCGACATTCTGAAATAATATGTCCCTTAATCTTGCAGTAGTTACAGAATTTCTGAGGGCATTGATTTGCAATATGGCCAAAAGCTTTGCAACTATAACATTGTGTGTTGGACATATTGCGAACCCGCTGTTTTCCTTGAGCCGCATACGCAACATTGAGAGCATTAGAACTCCTATGTTGTTCCAAAGTAGCTTGAGTTAACTGGCGTTGCTCCTCTCTAAGAAGTTCATTCAAACAAATATCCAAGGATGGAGAAGGACTTCGTTGCAGTAAATTAGCACGTACAGATTCAAACTCAGGCCTAAGTTTCATCAAGAATTGATCCCTCTGACTAATCTGGTGGAGAGCCTGAACATCTTCTAAAGAAGGTGCAGAAATAGAAGCATACACAATTTCTGTATATTCAGTCCATAATGTGATGAAGCCAGTATAATATTCCTGAACAGATAGATTCCCTTGGGTATAATTAGAAATATCATACTCTAACTGAAAACGCCTAGCTGAGTTCTTCTGGTCATAAACTTTCTTGAGATAATCCCACATACCTTTGGCTGTCTTATAAAGTCGTAGATTGACAGCAATAGCAGAATCCATAGTCTGCACTAACCAGCTCTTAACTCTAGCATCTTGGGTTTTCCATTCAGCCACCTTAATTGGATCTATAGGCTTAGTGTTGGTGCCATCAGTATGCCCTCATAATTCTTTTCCTTGAACATAAATTTGGAATTGAAATTCCCAAGCAAAGTAATTTTTACCTGAAAACTTGACACAGACTACCTCAATCTTGTCCGTGAATGAGATTCGAAAAAAATGCCAAGAAAAATATCGCACAAGTTTTGAATCAAGAAAAAACACCTCTTTCCAAGATCTAACCTAAAAAATTAAGACTCATAAAAGAATAGATTCACGATAAACGAAGAGGGGCTCTGATACCATAACAAAACTAAAGAACACAAGACAAGATTTTGTGTAAAGTTTGCATACCCAAAATTATGTACTCTGCCTTCAATATATAGAATATGTACAAATGATCAAATCCCGTAATTATAGGTACATCAAATAATATTCCCTAATTATTGTAGAATATTCTAATCTAAAGATGGTTTATAATTATAAAAAATATTACAGTGATACTATAAAATCTAGACAATATTACAGCGATATTATAGAATCTGGATAGATATTATTGACATAACTAACCTGTAAGTTGTCAGACTTCAGGAATCTTCGACCATGCTGGATTCCATCAAGCATCCGCACCAATAGTGTTACAGCACTCTCATCGTCAAATGCTGGCTTATGAGGCAGAGAAGCGTCTTTTTCTGCCAATTGTTTCTCCAATTCCTGCAATAAAGAATCACAAATGCAGCTATATGAATCAAAATGTTAACACTATCTCATTATTATTGCCCCCTCCTATCCATAGAGAAGCAAGCAATAGCACAGGTAATCAACTTTCTTCGCATCAATGGCATTCTAGTCATAAGAACAGCATAAGAGAAGAGATAAGCACAGACATTGACCAGTCTAACAAGTATTAAAACCAAAACCCCCTTTCCCTTCTCCCTTTCATGTCTTTTAAAAGAAAGAACTAAAAGAGAACTAAATGTTGAACATCTCATAGCACAGAGAAACATCATGAAGTCAAGGAAAAAGCCATGATCTTGCCATTCAAGTTTGATGTATTTGACATTCTTGAAGAAATGTTGAAAATGATTGTTAAGACCAGATTCCAGCAACAATATAGTAGTAAGAAGAGAAATACGAAGTCTAGCAATTTAGGAAATATGTGAGGGTAAACTGGCGAATTACAGAGGGGTGAGTCAGATGTGTGTTAGTTAGAGAGGGGAATAAAATATTGTTAGGGGAGAGAGAACATTCATTCGGTCATGATGTACTGAAAAGTGGAGTACTTTAGGTTTAGCTAGCTCTCAAAGTCTAGCTGGGGAATATCATTTTCATTGTTATTTAATCTTAATCCATTTCCCTTCTTATTTTATTGTTGTTCTGCGTCCAAATCAATTGCAGGTTTCTTTGTTACTTTCAGCTATCTTTTGTTAAAGCAGGTGGTCTCTAACAAATTGGTATCAGAGCAGGCTTGTGATCGGGAATGGTATCAATAAGGATGGAGGCTAGAATTGATAATGTAGAAAAAGAAATGTTAAGGGTCGTGGAGGATCTTGCAGGGGTAAAGGCCAAGTTTGATAAGATGGTAAGAGACATTTCTTCCATTTTCGAAATTTTAAGGAGAATAGAGAACAAAGGGAAGGATAAGGAGGTACCCGTGGGAGTAGAAGAGATATCAGAACAAAAATTTGAAGAAGAAACATCAGCTCAGATCGAAACGATAAGAATGGAGAAAAATCATTGGAAGCTTGAAATTCCCCTGTTCTATGAAGAGGATCCTTTTGGATGAGTCTTTCGGGTAGAGAGATATTTCGGGCTGAATGGGAGGTCACAAGAATGATAGTTGTGGGTGATGGCGGTTTGCATGGAGGGAGACGCCCTAAGTTGGTATCAGTGGAGACAAAACTGGTCACCAATGGTCTAGTGGGAGACGTTTAAGAGAGCTGTAATCTGAAGGTTTGGCAGTTCACAGGTGGGAAACCCATTAGCGAAGTTGTTAAAGATACAGCAAACAAGGACGATAGCCGAATACACTCAGAAATTTGAGGTCGTAACATTGATGTTAAGGGACGTGCCAGTGGAGGTAGTGACGACGACATTTATGAATAGGTTGAAGGAGGACATTAAGGCTGAGCTTTAGATGGCCCAAACGAATTCCTTGGTTCAACTGATGGAGTTAGCCCAGATGACTGAAGGCCGAAATTAGGCCTTCTTCGATCAGACAACAAAGACCAAAAGACCACCGAAAACTTATGGAGGCTCAGGATTGTTGGACTCCAGTAATTGGGGCATGAAGGGGATATCAGCAAACAACTCCAACCCAACTCCCTAGAACCCTAATTGCAAATCGATCGAAGGAGGAAAAACCCTGACCACGGAAGTGAGTCCAAACACCAGAAATGTACCGATTCAGGGGAGATCATCAGAAAAGTGGGGGGCTAATCAGAGCAATGAAGGACGAAGGTTGTTCTGGCGAGAGCACTCCTATCCTTTCAAACATCTAACAGCTGAAGAGATGCAACGCAAAAGACAGCAGGGCATTTGTTACAGATGCGATGCCAAGTACACACCAAGACATGTGTGTGGGGAGAAGCAATTTCACATACTGTTGGCTGATGAAGAACAGCCTGCGGAGCTACAAGAAGAAGAAGTAGAGCTCGTTAATCAAGTATTGTGTCTCCATCCGAATATGCCTGAGTATTTTACCCAACCCTTACCTGAATTCGAGTTATCGGTCACATCCCTCAAGGGTATTATTGGGCCACAAACCCTAAAACTAAGAGGGAAAATTACCGAAACAGAAGTAATAATTTTGGTGGATAGTGGAGCATCGCATAACTTTATCAGAAGGGGGTTAGTAGAAGAAATGAAGATGGATGTTAGTAACACGAATCCTTTCAGGGTTAGATTGGGCAACGACTATAGGGTGCAGAGTGTTGGAGTTTGTAAGGGGGTAGAGTTAAATATACAAGAGGTGGTGTTGAGACAAGATTCTTTCCCGTTTGATATGCAAAGTGTTGATATAATTTTGGGTGTTGCATGGTTGGAAACGTTAGGAGATATTATGCTAAACTGGAAAAAACAAATTATGAAGTTTAAGCTTGATGGGTAGAAGATTAAGTTGTATGGGCAGACTGTGCCGAGGGCAACTGTAGCTTCACTTAAAACTGCTGCCAAGCTTTTACAGCAAAGGGGAAAGGGCTTCATTCTTGAATATGAGGGACAGGAGGTGTTGAATAGGGGAATAGTAGAGATCGAAGGGGAGATGACAAGGTTAGATAAACTATAGAATCAGTGCTATTCAAACGCCATAGTCATGGAGGAAATTAGTAGCTTACTGCAGGAGTATGGAAGGGTTTTCGAGCCTATTACAAAGTTACCACCCAACTGAACCACTGACCACGCCATTCAGCTGGAACCTGGTTCTAAACCGCCTAATGTCAGACCCTACAGGTATCCCTATTACCTGAAAAATGAAATTGAGAAAATAGTAAGAGAAATGTTAGAGTCTGGGATCATAAGGCCTAGCACTAGCCCTTACTCCAGCCCAATACTGTTAGTAAGGAAGAAGGATAGTGGGTGGAGGATGTGTGTAGATTACAGAGCTTTGAACAAGTTGAAAGTACCCGATAAGTATCCAATCCCTTGTATTGATGAGATTTTTGATGAATTAAGAGGATCTAAATTTTTTTTCCAAGATTAATTTGAAGTTGGGATATCATTAAATAAGGGTGAAAGAAGAAAATATAGCCAAGACAGCTTTCCGAACCCACGAGGGCCACTATGAATTCATGGTAATGCCTTTTGGACTCATGAATGCCCCTGCTACTTTTTAATCCCTCATGCATGAGTTATTCAAACCTTATCTTAGAAAATTTATTTTAGTTTTCTTTGATGACGTACTGGTTTATAGTGGCAGTTTAAAGGATCATTTAGCCCATCTCCGAACAATCCTGCAAATACTGATTGATAACCACTTAGTAGCCAACCTGAAGAAATGTGCTTTTGGGCAATTTAGATTGGAGTACTTGGGACATTACATATCCGCAAAAGGTGTATCTTTAGATCCTAACAAAATTGAAACTATTGTTAATTGGGTTGTCCCAAGGGATGTAAAAGCATTAAGGGGATTTCTAGGATTATATGGTTACTAGAGGAGGTTTGTCAAAGGGTATGGAAGTATAGCAAAGCCTCTTACGAATCTGTTATGTAAAGATAAGTTCCAGTGGACTGATACAGCACACAAGGCATTTGAAGCACTCAAATAGATGCTGACTACGACCCCTGTGTTAACCTTACCTGATTTTTCCAAACCATTTGTAGATGAGACGGATGCATCTGGTGTGGGAATCGGAGCAGTGCTAATGCAAGATGGCAAACCAATGGCCTATTTAAGCCAAGGATTTTTGGTTAGAAACCTGTCTATGAAAGGGAATTGATGGCGCTAGTGTGGGCTGCCTAGAAATGGAGGCATTACTTAATGGGCAGGCACTTTAGCATACGAACGGATCAAAGGAGTTTGCATTTCTTGAATGACCAGTGGTTGTTAGGGGAAGAGCGGCAGAAATGGGTCACCAAATTGCTGGGGTTCAAGTTTGACATAGTTTATAAACCTGGATCGGAGAACAGGGCAACCGATGCTTTGTCTAGAAGGGCTGAATCCGAGTGCATGGCTTTGAGCATGGGGTATTACGAAGAACTAAATCAGCTAGAGGATATGGTTCAACAAGGTCCTAAGCTAAAAGGAATTATACAGGACCTGTTATTGTAGCCGGATAGTCATCCCCCATTTAAGTTGGTAGGTTCGCGACTTCTATATGAAAACAGACTAGTATTACTTGCTGAAGGACCACACATATATAAACTGATCAACGATTTCCATTCAACTCCGATAGGAGGGCATTCGGGGTTATTCAGAACTTATAAGAGGCTGGCCAATGTTGTCTATTGGAGGGGAATGAAATCTGATGTGAAGCAGTTCATAATGTGCTGCGATGTGTGCCAGAAAAATAAATATACAGCTCTGAAACCTGCTGGCTTACTTCAGCCATTACCAATTCCTACTCAAGTGTGGGAAGAAGTTTCTATGAACTTTATAAGCGGACTACCGGAGGCTTTGGGAGTGGACACTATTTTCGTCATTGTGGACAGGTTAACAAAATTCTGTCATTTCCTAAGTCTCAAACATCCTTATACTGCTAAATAGGTGGCTACAATTTTTATTAGAGAAGTAGTAAGGCTTCATGGTTTCCCCAAAATAATTGTATCAGATAGGGACAGACTTTTTATGAGCATTTTCTGGCAAGAAATGTTCAAGCAATTGAGTACTACCCTGCATATGAGCTTCGCTTATCATCCACAAACGGATGGTCAAACGGAGGTTGTAAATAGATGTTTGGAGACCTATTTAAGATGTTTTGTTAGTAAACACCCTAAAGAGTGGCCTAAATGGTTGAGTTGGGCGGAGCATTGGTTTAACACCACCTACTGAAAAGTGGAGTACTGGTGGTTTAGCTAGCTCTCAAAGTCTAACTGAGGAATATCATTTTCATTGTTATTTCATCTTAGTGCCTGTTTGGTTCGGCTTTTGAAAGCTCCAAAAGTACTTTTTTTTATCGCAAAAACCATTTTAAAGAAAAAATGAGTATTTGGCTGAAAACTTCAAAAGTGCTTTTACAGTAGAAATAGCTTTTTTAAAAGCCAAAATACAACTTTTTCAAGTAGACCAATTCGCGTCACTTCCGTAAATAAACAATTTTAGAACATCTCTTTCATTTCTTTCTCTTTCTTCTATTCCTCAAACACTCACGACTCATCTTCTCTAATTACTCACAACTCTGAAGACGGCAAATCTTCTTGTTTATCGCGTTTCAGTTTTATAAACCCTTTTAAAGGATACTTTACTTGTTTAACTTTTGTCGTATAGAAAATTTTCAATAAAATATTTCTTGTGAAATTTTTTTTCTTTATCGTGATCTTCACTTGATGGGATTGTTTCACGCATCATTGCCGTCTACACATTAGATTCTTTTCGATTTTGGGTTTGAAACCCCCTTTTTTTAATATCATGATTTGCACTTCCAAGTAGTCTGTAATTTGGCCAACTACCAATGGATATGACAGGATTTTTTGCAGAAAAAACCCACCTGGAATACAAAAATGTTTGTTCTTGCCTTCGACTAAGGCCCAGAAGAACCTAAAAACTATTATTTCAATGTCAAAGTCGTTACATATCTCATCAATTGAGACTCTTGCAATAGTAAAACCCCTTAAGAAGTCCTTGATCACATGCAAGGCCTGTGAAGCTGACTGTTCACAACCAATAGAGTCAAATGAGATAAAAGTAGAGGCTGCTCGGAGGGTGAAGATTGGGATTTATTTTGCAACATGGTGGGCTTTGAATGTGGTGTTCAACATCTACAACAAGAAGGTGTTGAATGCTTTCCCCTATCCATGGCTCACTTCCACTCTTTCTCTCACGTGTGGGTCTCTAATGATGCTAGTTTCCTGGGCTTCGCGAATGACAGAGGTGCCTAAGACTGACTTAGAGTTCTGGAAGACTTTGTTTCCAGTGAGTTGATTTTTTTGGTTTCTTTTGGTTTGGTAGAAAAGGGGAGGGAGTGATGACAAAAATGATGCTTTTATTTGGTTGTTGTTGCATATAGAAGAAGAGAAGGAAGGGTTCAGAAATTGATGTTTTTGTTTCCTTTTGAATCCTTAATTGTTCAAAGCAGTGACGTTTATTATTTAGGAACATTATATTTCTGGGAAAGTTAGTGAATGTTGCTTCGATCAAATTCTTGGTGGGTTTCAAAGGGAAGCAAGATTTATAAAGTAAATTAAGATAATTAATTAAGGTTCATTTCCTAAAAAAAATAGGAGATTGACATACATCTTAAACCTTTTCCTTGCTAATTTTGTTGTGCTAAAGGTGTAGAGTAATTTCAAGTTGCAATTTTTTACATAGTGATTATACTTCCCCTCTTAAGGTTGCTGTGGCACATACAATTGGGCATGTGGCAGCAACAGTGAGTATGTCCAAGGTTGCAGTTTCATTTACCCATATCATTAAAAGTGGTGAACCTGCTTTCAGTGTGTTGGTCTCTTAATGAAAATTTGGAATATTCACTTGATCAAATTTTGTCTTTTGCAGGCAAAGCAGTAAATATGCTGGGTCGGTAACTGTTGAGCTTATAGGGTAGGTAGATAGCAAAAAACCCCTCCAATAGTAACAGCAGATGTGGTAGATGTAGGAGAAATGACGATGGTCATTGTCAAAACACGTATTTGCTCTTGTCATGTTTTTGGCGAGGTTGAGGAGAAAATGTCTGCAAATAAGTCCAAGCTCCTTTTGTCTGACATTATGCAGGATGAGATTAATTAGTAACTCATTCTTGCTCAATCGAATAATTAATGAGCGGGGATTTGAGCAACGTACATTGGAATTCTTTTGCCACGCAACTCTTAAATTTTATGAGTAAGATACGAGAAATGCTTGTAATTTTTGGTTTGTTCCAAATTTGGCGTTGTGTTTTTTGTGTTCTTTTGTTTAAAGTAAGATAAAGGTATCATAAATAATTTTATTATAAAATAAAATATAGTTAAAATTAATAAAAATACTTTTATTTTTATGTTACCAAACAGTTTACTGTATGAAGCTCTTTTAAAAAAGCTGTTTTTTTAATTGACAGTCAACCAGTCAACTGGCTTTTTAAAAAAGCTCTTCTCAGAAAAGCTCTACTGACAAAAGCTCTACTGATAAAAGCTCTATTAATATAAGCTCATCCAAACAGACACTTAATCCATTTCCCTTCCTATTCTATTGCTATTTTGCGTCCGAATCAATTGCAACATTCTTTGTTACTTTCATCTATCTTTTGTTAGAGCAGGTGGTCTCTAACAATGATAGTCTTCAAATCCTCCAACCTTGGACCCCACTCAAGGGGAACATTTATGTAATAACATGCTAAATCCTAAAAAATATATATCAAGATAAAAGAAAAAAATCAATGGCCAACTCTTCCATATACTATTTCAAAAAGAGCATAAATTTTCCAATTATAAAAATGAGGAAGAACAAAGTACAGGAATTCCTCTTCTTTTCGAGTTTCCTCTTCAAGAGCAGTTTTTCTAGCCACTTCTTCCTGTAAACGAGCTTCAGCTTCCTCCAATGCCTTTATCTCTTTTTTTTTATTAGCTGCTAATGATTCATGACACTCGCCATCCTGCATCCTCCATACATATACGAAAATTCATCAGACCACCAATTGATGGATTGAAGTTCATTTCTCATTTTGCTTTTGAAGGGAAAAAACTCAACCTGTTGTTCCCGGATCAAGCGTTGTGCTTGCAGAAAAGGTGAAGGAGGACGGGGTACATGACCCGCATAAGGAACCTCAGGTTGCATGAATTGACGTGATGGAAAGTGAAAGCGGTAACTAGTCCCCTCAGAAATTCTATCAAACATTGCAGCCTCAAGCATCACTGCTTCATCATGCTCCTCGGAAGAGATTCCTCCCCACTTCAATTTGTTCATGTTGGAAAATCCCTTAGGTTGCAGATTCTATGAAATAAATGGTTAAATTAACTAGATCTTAGGCAGATTTGATTATGATTTTTAGTGCTTGATTCGAGGAATAAGTTTAAAGATATTATTGTGATATTTAGCAAATATTTAAGATTTTCTGTTACATTTCAGCTCTATATAATGAGCTTGTTGCTATCAATAATAATAATGGAGTTATAATGTTGTTCTACGACTAAACCTTTTTCTTTCTCTTCTCTTTTACCCACTTATTATGCTTCAGCCCCATAAAAACAACAGTTCATAAAGAAGCCAAGCATATTAGCTCGCACATAGAATCTTAAACTTTCTGCCTTGAAGGCAGAATATCCAGTTGCAATAATTAAATTAGTAATCTATAATGGGAAGATACCTCATCAGAAGTAAAGGCATTTCCGTTGTGCTGAGGAGGACTGCCATTATGAATGGGACTTGATGCCGAACTATGCTTAACAACTCCAACATCTTTCGTCAACTCCAAAGAGCCAACTGTACACCTGATCTGTTCCTAAGAAGAGGCTGCTTCTCCACATCATCAACTTCATCTTGGACAGATGAACTTCCAGTCTCCAACCTAAGTCAAGTCCAATAAACATCAGATTTCTTGTTGTTCTAAACATGGAAATTCTACTTCAAGAGTAGCTTTATCATCCAGTAATCAACAGTTAACATCATGGCAGCATATCTTAATTGTGTCAGCGTGTCTTTACAAATGTTGTCAGACATAGATGTACCTTCCATTAGGCAATGATACTTTTCCCAATTCCATCTCTGCTGGCTTTATATGTCCAACTTCTGATACTCCAGCTTCTCCAATCCATTTACGCAATGCTTTCTCGTGCTCTGCTGTCTGGACTTTGTTGCCGTTAGTAAGAGAACAAGTGATGATCTTGCCAGTACAGAAGTTGAAGGACAAACCTGTAAGCGTGAATGTCTCATCAGCATGAAGTTGCCCAAAAGATTACGATTCTATTGTAAGCGTTTTCCTTAAAGTGGTCCATTTATGCGGCCACGCCCACGTTGTCGCCTACTTCCTCTTCTGTGATGGGCAGTAAGTATGGAAGTGAATATATACACGTTTGGGTCCTATCTTCACAGAGTATTTTTTACACCATCGAGCTTGCTCTGGAAGAGGATAGAAACTCAGACCTTCAACAAAACTTTCAGATCTACGGTGGAGGCAATGGCTGGAGGTATATTGACTCTTGGTTTAAGCTTCCGCACTAGTTTTACATATATATTACCATTATATATGTGTTTATGCATGTGTTTTATACGTTCATGATTTGTATAAAATGCATGGATTAGTTTACAATTAAAAGTTAAGTGTCTACCTTTTTAGTACAACAAACACATAGGAGATATATTTTTGTGATATATATGCCATTTGAATGGAGTGTACGTTTGAGAACATTAAGAGAACCTAGATTCCATCAACACATTATTTCTAAATTCCATCAACATATTATCTTTTTGTAACGGATGAAGTCAATAATGGATTCAGTAAACAAAAATAGCAGTAGTGATTGAACTATGAAGGAAGAGAGGAAAGACAAAATGATGTGTAATTCCCTGAGCTTCAGGACTCCAACAATCAGTATAAACCAGTGTTTATGGTTCATTTTGATTCAGACATCAAATTCAATTAAGATCTGTGTGACTCATTTTAATTCTTCTTAACACCAAGGGAACAGGCTTCTCTAAGACAGATACATTGACGTTGTTCCAAATATCTGATCTGGTGGGTAGCTGGGTGATTTTTTCTGCAATGTACATGTCTTCTGGAAGAACAGAGCCAAAGACAGTGAATGCATTTTTCCACTCAAAATGATTGGCTAGGCTAATGAAGAATTCTGGACCAGAACCAATCCAGGCCACTGAACCCCTAGTTATTCTTGGGCATGCTTCTTTTGAAATTTTTCTGAATGATGTTCCTTGAGCTTCCAGTACACCTTGTATAAGTGCATATGGAGGGCCATAAGGAGCCTATGAGAAATTTTCACAGCATCAAAGTCAGGGCAGGTCTCATGCACAAATGAGCAAGAATAAACCTTTCAGTTAAAAATTAGAAAGCCATTGAAAATTAAATACTAAGATATTTTTCCAAATAAATTATTAAACTGTCAAATTCACTTAGAATTGATAAGGAGTCATGATTAAAAAATAATTTGTATATAAAAGTTAATTTATAACACAATATCTTTGGTAAATTAATGAAAATCTGGTACTATACGCAAACGAAAACCAAGTATGAAAGATTGTTACATTTTTCACATGGTTTCCTTCTGAATCCCAAAACTGATCACGCTTCTCTGCACGATAGAATTGGCAACCAGCACAATGTCGCAGTTTCAGCAACTCAAGAATGTATGTCACAGAATGTGGAGCACAGTCTGGAAAAAGCTGCACATACCAATTGCTTATCTTTTATACAGTAAAAAAAAAAGTAATTACACATATATTCAATCTAACAGTTCTACGGACTTGAGAAAATTGATTTTCTTTGCAAGAGAAACCAACAACAAAAAGAATAAAAATTGACAGTACTACACTAAACCAACATATCAAACAGATCTCCTAACCTTTTTCAGCAAGGGAATACACAGATATCATTCTCCATACACTATTAACTCTCAGTCCAACCCATTCCTTGACACCTAGTAACAACCAACCCACAGCATTTGTATACCGTGTTTTTTCATGCCTTGTCTCCCCTATCTACGTGTATGTCCTATTGACATATATATATACAAATACTATAATTATATCCTAAATATTCTGTAATTATGTTCTAATATTATGCAATTATGTTGTCATATTACATGTTACCCCGTTCTACACCATATAAGAAAGCCCCATCATTCGTATCATACACAATAAAAATACAATTCCTCTCTCTCTTCTTCGTCATTGCTACATTGGTATCTGAACCACATTAAATTTTAGTTTCTTCTGCTCAAACCCTTGTTCGGCAATTTTTTTGTTAGATGGTCTGCTTTATTCTTGTCTATCCTTTATTGTTCAAACTTTTGTCCCTATTCAGAACCCCAAACACCTTAATGAACTTGACAATTTTATTCAATAAGACCCCATAATAATTACCATGTCAATTGCCTAAAATTATGAGCACTTACTTTTATATGAATAATGCCATATTCTGTTTCCAAGCCAACGATGCCCTGAAACGAAAAATGAAAAAGTTGAAGCCTTGAGGCAATGACAAACTTAAGGTGCACAAGAATACTGGTTAGGAAACAATAAGAATACCAATAACATCCTATAGATCCCAATGCCAAATAAGACTATCATATAAACTTTTGATATTGGAAACATAGCAAGATAAAGGAAGCCATTTTCATACTACTAACGAAACTAATTTATTTTCCAAAGGGAATTCCATTAGCAAACGAACCTCAATCTCATAAAATTGAACTGTTTCTCAAGACTTAACTTGATAAAAATACAAGCACTACTGCATTTTAATGGCAATTTTAAAATAGGTAGAACAAGTATAGAAGAATTTTCTAACAAATATTGGTTTCATTATCGAAAACGGCAATGCTTCAACTAAGCTCCATCTTTAATGAAATTTGTCTTCACATTCCTTTGAATTATATTTTTAGCCCAAAGCAAAAAGAATGAAATTGAACCATAGGGCTGCAGGACTATTTTTGACAGGGTCCTTAAGCTCCAGTTTCTGAACGATACAGATAATTCATCCAAATTTAAATACCTCTCCTTTCCCAAAGATAAGTCCAGATGTCCAAATAACCGGCTCTCCAGCTTCCCGCCGATCAGGGACCAAAGTATTCTTTTGTTTCTTCAGCCAACACTGACAAAACAAATATAACTGATGAAACTGCAAATGACGTATCAAAGAAATTATTCTAAAATTGCCCACAGAAAGAGAAGGCCCCTTCTGCATCATACCATAATTATCCCAATAAAGCGAAAACAGGACGTGCTTTACTGGAAGTATCTGATACTCAGCCATATAAATCGAATTAAGCGAAAACAATACGTTAGACACGCTTTACTGTGGGTAAGCACACAGCGGTTTTATGCGTTATACATGTTAAATGATTTATAATTAACAAGCGTCACAATCAGATCTCTTTTTACATTATTTCATTCGTTGAAACAACCTAGTGTTTTAAGAAATTACATCACCGTTGTCACCTGTGCTTTGACTAGTATGTTAATAAATTGAAATCTAGAGTAACCTAAAGAAGGGCCAACGATTAAAATTTCATAAGGATCAACGAATATATTCAAAATATAGCTATCCATTTCCATAAAACCGTCTATCAACAAAGTATCGAGCATACCTCACCGAATTTCGCTCCACAAGCCTCCCTATTCCCGCAAAACACCCAAGTATCACACAAGCAAGGTCCATTACTTCCAGTGCACATAGCCTTGCACGCCTCACAACACTCCTTAGAAGAATTGAACTTAAAATCAGATCCCCACTTAACTGCCGACCCCCATAGCTCCAAGCCCTCAATTCCTCTACAACATCCATCACCCTCAGATCTCCTCTCTGTCAATGCAGAAGACCCAAGGGCAGAGCTTGAGAAACCAGCGTTAGGATTTAGGATAATGGAAAGGACTGTGTAGACCAGGGCACAGGAGATCAACCCTACCAAGGTGAGAGCGACAGGAGTGAAACGGAAGCCTTCTGAGTCGTTTTGACGACGACCCATTTCAGAAAAATGGGTGAGGAGTGAGTCCCTAAAGGAGTTCTGATTAATTTGAACCGAGGATCAAGAAACTTGAGTTCTGCGTTTGAGGCGCTTGGCGTTGACTCAGAGAGCAGAGAATCTGGGAGAGTTGTCATGAGAATCATCTTAAGATATAAAAAAGAGGAGAGAGACAGAGACAATGACAGAAAGAGTTGGCAGAAAACAATCGTACATGGAACGTATGAGCAAGTTGGTTGATTTGGTTTTCTATTTCACGAGCTTGACGGGGATGAGATGCGCAGAAGGACCCTACCTAATTACGACGATGTCCTGTTTTTTGTATTCAACTTTGGCTTCATTATCTTGTTTTTTTCCCGCAAAATGGCCAAAAATTACGTTTTCAAACCACAACATTTATATTATAACACAAGTAACCTTAACTTTGTTTTTTTTTTGGGCGAAAATCATAAATCATAAAAAAAACACTCGACAAAGAAATGCTAGAAAAACTATCCCAAGCCAACAGGTTTACCCAGTACACTCAGATCTTACTAGCCTTTTCCTATCAGAAGCAACACACAAAGATTGTTCATAACGTAAAATAGAAGTTAAACAAAGAGGAATAGAATCCCAAAAATTGAGGTTTGCATGTAATAAGGCTACCCTCGCTAGGAAATGAGTC
>JANKOD010000192.1:20021261-20036570 GCA_026284645.1 Erythroxylum acuminatum
CATCAACCTAACTTGTAGTACTCTATTAGATTCATTTTGGGCTAATATTCTTAGGAAGATTAAAACTTTTTCTTCAAGTGGCACATGGCCAGTAGTCGTCAATCCACCATGGGCTTGAAGCATTTCACATAACACATTGAAAGTTTGTAAGTCCATCCTTAAATCCCACTGACTATTCCTATCACCCTCATTCAAAATCCTATTTATAGTAGCTTCCCTTGTTGGCACTGTCAAAGCCCTTCTCCCTAATGCATTCTCACTCCTTCTTCGTTTTCTTCCGTACACAGCCAACACTACCAATATTACCACTTTCATTAATTCCAACTGCCCATTCGCAACATGAAGAAATGTCAAACACTTTAAAATCGCTTCACGATTCCTGTTATCCATGTTTGTAAATCAATACTATCTGCAAAGTATGTGTACATTGTTATGACAACCAAGTCCACGTGTAAATACTGTATGCAATGTAAAATATCCATGTTTAATTCCAACAGGTACATAGGGTACCTTGTTTATACATTGTTCAGATCATACATTGGTTTTTATTATTAATGTTTTTATTCAGGCTGGATAACTCCCAAAAGCCTCATTCATTACTTGGTTAGTTTTCAGACTTAATACTAAGGATAGGTTGAGTATTCCTATTAACAGTTTATGTGCTTATTTGCATAATGGAAATTGAGACAATACATCATTTATCAAGGCATCACGAGGGATGCTAAGTATGGCAATCATGGAGTGCGGTACATTGAATCCACTATTGATCACAGAAGGGTACTAGAGGAAGTAAATTCTTATCATCTTATGCAGCTGGGGAGTATATTAAGGTTGTACTGTAGGGCAACAACCTTTTTCTATTTGAAAATTGAAATACCAATGTGAGCATGCACATTTATGGAATGGATAAAACGAACTGAAAGGAAAGGAATCATTGTAGATTGCATGTTATAGTGTAATACGATTTTTAGAAACTGATATAGTCCTAAATTCGAAATTCCAAGATAAGACTATGTTATTTTCTTTTTTATTTTGATAGCCAATAACAAGAACATAAGAAGATAAATGATCATATGTATTAAGATTTAACTAGAGGTGCAAATGAACAATGTACATTGAACATATAATTCTGGAAAAAAAAAAGATTGGCTAAAATTCAAGCAAACAAAACTATCAAATTTTCCACAGGCCAAAACCATGATTCGATCTGAACAAAACAACACATTGTCTCAATAGGGTTAATCTAAACAACCATACAAATCATACACTGCTTTCTTAGACAGGACGTGCAGTGATGAATGAAGTTCCAAATCATCCACACACTTTCAACAACCAAGTAACCTTCTACAATGTCACACTAAACTTTAATCATCTTAGCCTAGAATGTTCGGAGATAAACATACATGCCACAGCACTCATCAACAAAACATATACATTTCATGGCTATATACATTTCAAAGGTCCAATGAATAGCACTCATCATCAAAACATACATAAAAATTGCCTGCTTTCTTTTCAAGATCTACACTGAAAGTCTGAACATCATGTCAAATTGTACAAACATCTACATCTTCCAACCAACAATACAAGGATTTATCTCAATTACAATTCAAGCAGATGATTAAATTGAGAATATATCAAATACCTGCCACAGGAATCGAAGAAACTCTTTAAAGATGATTGCAACCTGTCACCGATCAACACCACCAATGAATCCTAAACAGAAACATAATAAGAAACATGTTACGTTATTGCAAAGGATCCAGTTGCGTCTAACCATTTTGTGCATTTGCAAGACTCAACCAAGACAACACAACACAATTCATCCAACCAAAAAACACTCACGGGATCTAACATTCTTCTCACCAATGTCGAATACAACAAAACCCGACCACTCATCACAATACATATCAAAACTCCTTCTTCCCCAAAGCATAAAAATCCCCAACCAAATCCCCTCCAAAAATTAATACAAACTCCCCATACACGCATGAAGACAAATCATTAACCCAGTGGCCATGCATTGCTGGATCCGGGAATAATGTGGGTCTCCGGGTCAACCACAATATCAACCATACAGAGGGACAGAGAGTAGAAGAAGACGACTGGGCTGATGTGGTTGCGATTCCACAGTGACCCCAAGCAAGGAAGATTTGATATTTAAGCCATAAAATCAAATACTTACCCGAAACTGGAGCGACGAAAGACTTGGGCACGCACAGATCCGAAGAGTTCCGGAGGGAAGAAAACGGTAGCTGGGGAAGCAAACGAAGACCGATATTTTTCAACCATGGAATCAAATACTTACCCGACCCTGTAGAGACGAACGTCTTGGGGAAGGAGATCCAAACAGATCCGAGAAGAGCGAACGCCGGAGGAACAGCGGTCGGGGACAGAGGAACGAGGAGACCGAAGGGGTCGGGGAAGAGCAGTGGTGCGCTGGTTTTTCGGAAACTTGGATCGGCAGTCGGCGACGAGTAGACCGAAGGGGGAAGAAAGGTTAGTTGTGTAAAATGAGTTTCAGGGACAGGGGCATAGCGTCTCTGTATGCCCTTTTTGGGAGAGACAAAATATCGTGCCCCTGTCTTCTGGACTCAGGGACTTAAAAGCGGGACAGCATCAACCAAACATCACCAGGGGCAGGATTTATTGGTCCTGTCCACTGTCCCCACTCACGGGGACAGTAACCAAACACACGGTAATTGCATGCAACATAATCTTGATTTATCTCTCCATTGAAGCATCTACTTGAACTCATCAAGTTTGGTGCTCTAACCACCTTTATACACTGCTTCTTCTTCATCCTTGCGTGTTCTTGAGTGATCAAGGAAGGTATTTGATATTTGTTACAACCTAAACAAGGAGAAGATTAAAGAAAAGAGGAGTATTATCAAAAGTACAAGTGCTGAAATTTCATGTTCTGATAATCTATGTATGCATGCATATAAGATTCTATAATTTTGGAGATGTCATGGGGTAGGAATTTAGATTCCAACACTTCTGCTGTCTTGTTGTGCATGTGAAACATGAATTCATGACTTCTTAACAAAAAATCCACATGTTATTTTAAAAAAATTATAATTGGCGACCTTATTAAGCTTATTCTATTTCAAGCCTTGAATAGTGAAGCCTTATTTTGTCGTTTCTACATACAGAATAATATTTATTTACTTACTTTTATCTTTATTTTTTTAATTTTTAATTTTGATTTTTCATTTATATAGTTATTTGTTTACATATTTTGTTATTATTTTTTGAGCCATTTTCAAAACTTGTTTTTGAGTCTATAAAAAATAATCTTTCTATTAATTTTGGGATAGAGTTTCATATTTAATTGGCTCTTTGATAGAATTGCCCTTATATCCAAATTAAATAGGAAAAACTCATTGGATCGAGCCTTCATTGAATTGTCTGCTTTCTTTCAACCGGCTTGTACCTCTTAAGTATAGTGATTAGAAATTATGATCGTCCAGTGCCAAAGAATTTGCTACCGGGCAGTCTAATATCTCCCAATCTTCTACTATATAGAATAGGTTACTAAAAACTAAAAGCATTTGTGGGTACAGGTACTCATCCTCAAGCACTCATTAAAACCACGAAAACAAACCTCAGCTGCTTATCGAGGACACAAGCGAAGGAATGACCACCGCAGCAGCTATTATCACCCAACAACAAATAGCAATGGAAGAAAGAAATGAATTTTATTTTGGCGATTACTATATATTCTATTTCATGTTTCCGTCGTTTTCTGCTACACTCTTGATTAGGTAAATCGTTTGGAGTACTGAACAATAAATGGAATATTCCAACGTCCTCCTTTTTAACTTGCACGTTTCCTTGAAAATGAATGCTCGATAAATAAATGAAATCCAAAGTATAAAGCCATCTTTCACCAAATTAAGCTTGGAATCCCCATTAGCAGCCCATAAAGATGAATCAGTGTGGAGTTTGGAGGATGCATATAACGATGTTGTTGCTAGCAACTGTAAGGGTAGTGATGGCTCATCATACTAGTAAAAGTATACCAACCACACTCGAAGGACCTTTTGAGCCTTTCACTCGCAGTTTTGACAGTTCGCTCCGTAGAGGGAGTGATGACTTGCCCATGAACCATCCACGCCTTAAGAAGAATGTCACTTCCAACTTCCCGGAGCAGATAGCACTAGCACTCTCTTCTCCAACGTCTATGTGGGTTTCTTGGGTCACAGGTAGTTTACTATTTCTTGTTTGATCATTCCTTGTGTTGTCTCGATTATGTTGCTACTTGGTTTGGTGGATTTTGTGTTATTCTTTTCCTAGAGTAGTTGTTGTTTGGATTTTTTCAGGGGACGCACAGATTGGTTTTAACGTCACTCCTCTTGATCCCGCTTCCGTGGCAAGTGAGGTATGGTATGGTAAAGAAAGTGGGAAATATACAAGTAAACAGAGAGGTAATTCGAGTGTTTACAGTCAGTTGTATCCGTTTGAGGGACTTCAGAACTACACCTCTGCTATCATTCACCATGTGAGGATTGTTGGTAATTATATAAACCTCAACCTTTTAACTATAAAATAGTTAGGCTCCAAAGCAGTTGATCAATCCTATGGGACGAGTGAAAACTAAACTCTTAAGATCTAAATAGATAGAAGAACTCTTTCATAACTTTTCACTTAAGCGGATGATTGAGAGGTGGGGATCTTCAATCTCCATTCATTATGGCAACAAGTTTATTCTGTTAATGATTAAAGAGTTAGTTCTGACGAACTCGGTGATGAATAGTTGGTAATCTATTTTCATCTGACTATTTTAGCTTTGCCTTTTGTGCAAGATTAAATAATCTATCTTGTGCTTAAAGTATGTCATCTTGAACATTCTTTTACTAGTAAAATCAAGGTTAAGATCATGGATACACTTCCCATGGTAGCCATTATTGCAACGTAGTTGCTTATGTGTAGTGGAAGGTGATCATGTTGGTTAAATCTTCCTGAACTTTATGGTTCCAGCATTTTACAAGCAATTGATGGCTTAGTGTTTTGTTTTCCAGAATGAAGCAATTGATGGCAGCTGTGTGGAAACCAAATGCTGCGAACTGTGTTTCAAAGATTAATGTTTCAATTTTTATGTGATTAATGTGTCTATTTCAACTTCAAGTTGTACCCCTCATTTACCTTGAATGGTTTTCTATTTGATGAGTCTTTCCCCTTGCAGATCTTGAACCTGGGACAAAATACTATTACAGGTGTGGTGATAGCTCGATCCCATCAATGAGTGAAGAACGCAACTTTAAAATGTTACCATTGCCTAGGCCTGATTCATATCCTCATAGAATAGCAGTTATTGGAGATCTAGGTTTGACAAGCAATTCATCAACCACCATAGACCATGTGATCTTTAATGATCCATCACTGATTTTAATGGTTGGAGATTTAACATATGCAAATCAATATCTTACAACTGGTGGGAAGGGTGCTTCTTGCTTCTCATGTGCTTTCCCTGATGCACCTATAAGAGAGACATATCAACCTCGCTGGGATGGCTGGGGAAGGTAACATTTCTATTGGAATCCTTGGGGGATCAAGTTTTGACTAGGGATAGGAATGAGGTAAATAGATTAACAAAATTCGGTACTTGTAAGTTTTATCAGATTAACAAAACCGGATACTTGTAAGTTTATATCTTTATTTTTGCCGATACAAATTAGTGGTATACTGATGCATTTTTTACACTCTAGTGGTGCTCCAAAATTGATATCTCACTGTAGTTAAAACAACTGGCTATGCGGGCTTGTCATTAACACTTCTTTTCAAAAGTTCAGGTTTATGGAGCCACTGATTTCAAGAGTTCCTATGATGTTCATTGAAGGAAACCATGAAATTGAACCTCAAGTTTCTGGTATAACTTTCAAATCATATTCAACTAGGTTTGCTTTTCCATCAGAAGAGTCCGGCTCCAACAGTAACTTCTACTATTCTTTTGATGCTGGAGGTGTACACTTTATCATGTTGGGAGCATATGTTGACTACAACGTTACCGGTTTGTCATTTCATTTCTTTTTGAATTTACATGATTCAGGAATTTTAAGCTACTGTGTTGTGTAGCTCACTTTCAAAATCCGTTGCAGCTTTTAAAGTAAGCTACATTGCTATTAATTCCAGGTGCTCAGTACGATTGGCTAAAGAAAGATCTATACCAAGTGGATCGTACTAAGATCCCTTGGCTTGTAGCTGCATGGCATCCACCTTGGTACAATAGTTATTCCTCACATTATCAAGAATTTGAATGTATGAGGCAGGAAATGGAAGCGCTTCTTTATCAATATCATGTTGACATTGTTTTCTCTGGACACGTAAGTTGGACCTCTCTCCAGTTAAAAGAACATTGATCGTTTTCATATGAAGCTTTCTTGTAAAGTGGTGTAATACAGTAAACAGTTTCTGGATTAATTTCACAAAAGATAATGACGGAAGTTGATGTGACTATTACAGAGGTTAATCACATGGTTTGAAGCGTAAATTGCTACATTTTGGATTTTTGTAGTTCTTGAACTCCTAAAAGAAATTGGTGTAGGACAAATAGAAAAAGTACTAACTTGTAGCTACAACTCACAAAATTAGTAATAGGCTGCTGGAATATCACGTTTTAGGTTTGGATTTCAATTTGGAATGCTAAAATTTCAGATTTGGTATAGATGGGTTTTTTGTTGCTTTCATTGTTGGAAATTTAGGCATAGGATTTTGGGATTTAATATGGCTGGATTCTAAGATTTTGGTTGCTGGAATTTCAGGTTAGAATTGCTGGAATTTACTGAGGAATACAAAGAATGGAGGGTAGGAAATTAGGAATCACTCCTAGGGTTTGAGAATCACTCATAGAAGAAAGTATCACACGCTCTAGTTAAAATCTCAAGTTTGTAAAAAAAACTTCATATTGTTATTCTTGAAGGGCTAAATATAAACATTTTTATAGACAGGTTGTTAGAATCGTATTCTAGTAGGAAAGGATTCCTAACAAATTTAAATCTTATTCTAATATAGATTTAAGTCCTAAACAACTAGCATAACCTATCTATAGAATAACATATTTAATTCACCACTACTTCTTATCTAATAGGAAATCGTAACATAATCTAAATTTCAGCTGTTTTCTTTTTCCTCGACTCAATTTCAATCCTCATCTCACCAAATTAAGGCTTGTGGTTGGCTAATTTTTTCTCGTTTGTTTCTTTTATAGACTTTAAGCTCTTTTATATCAATTTCCCCCCGACTTGTTAGAAGTCTTCCTCGACATAGAAAGTGATAAATATTGATTATATAAGTCTGGATGCAACTTCTAAAATTTAGATTCTAAAATTCTAGTGCTTTCAGAAATCGGTCTTCTTTTTCACCTGACAAGAAATTGTTGATATCCTCCATCTCTCATGGCAATAACGTGTTCATCAAGAACATCAACTATCTTCTCTTTAAGATGAGGAATTGTTAGAATTCTCACAACTTGAGGAGGAGATTGCCTATCATCATATCCACGATAAATAGTTAAGTCCACCAAAGATAGGACTAATTCCTATGTCACTTGGTAATTCCAAAACATAAATATTAACACTTATTTTCTTGATTATTTTATAAGGTCCAATACTCCGTGAATAATGTTTCTTATATTTCGCTTTCGAAAAATGCACCGGAGGAATCCTAACCATCACCATGTCCCTTTTATTGAGTTTTACCAGTCGACTATGTTGATTAGCATATTCTTTATAAGATAAGTTGCTGGTTGTTATCTTTTGTCGTACCTCATCAAAAATGTCCCTCATGTTTGTGTAAGACCTTTAGCTTCAACATTTACTTGTGTTGTTTATGGTAAAGGAATTGGGTAAATAAGCTTCCTTGGTTGAATTCTTGAGAATATCTTAAAAGGAGTTTTACTAGTTGACCTATGTATAGAACTGTTGTGTGCAAATTTTGCCATAGGAAGAATTAGGTCCCAATTTTTTTCATTGTCTCAAATCAAACATCTTAATAAGTCTCCCAAGCTTCTCGTCACATCTTCGTTTGTCCATCAATTTGGAGATAGAAAGAATTAGAAATTTAAGCTTAGTGTTCATTATTTTTCATAGAGTTCTCCAGAAACAACTCATAAACTTCACGTCATGATCATAAATGATTGTTAAAGGTATTCCATGGAGATGTAAAACTTCTTTGAAGAAGAGTTTAGCAATATGGACAGCATCATAAGTCTTGGATCATGGAAAGAAATTACCCATCTTGAAAGACCTATCCACCACTACGAAAATAGAATCATAGCCTCTTATAGTTTTAGGAATTTCCAAGAAAAAATCCATACTTAAATCCTGCCTTGGTTCATGAGGCATGGGCAGTGGTGTGTATAATCCACAATTTCGTTTCTTTCTTTTAGTTAATTGACATGTTCGAGACTTTCATATGTCCTTAGACACTTCCCACTTTAAAGAACGCCAATAAAAGTGATCTTTAAACATTACGATGGTTTTATCTCTTCCAAAGTGCCGTACTGCCCCTCCTCTATGTAATTATCAAATAACATACTCCTTTATAGAAGTATTGGGTGGGCAAAGTCGATTTCCTTTGAAAAAGTAGTCATTGTGGATCACAAAAGGAAAGTATTGATGTCTTTTTTCCAGATGTAATTTCCGAATAGAATATTCTAAAATCTTGATTTGAAACATATTCTCTTTTTATTTTATCGAACGCTACAACTTTTACTGCCAAAGTGTTAAACAAATAGCTCTTTCTACTAAATACACCTGTTGCCTATGCTTAATAACCAAGTTAAATTGTTTCACAATTTCATTCCATAAGGTGTGCCTTTTGTTCAAGTTCTTATGAGACTTGAAGTGTTTAAGAGATTCATGATCTGAATATAGAATAAACTCCTTGTATGAGAGATAGTGACATTAATTGTAAAGAGCATGTACGACAGTATAAAATTCCTTGTCATAGGTCGAGTATCGTTGTTTCTTTTCTCTTAACTTCTCACAGAAGTAAGCAATGAGATGTCCCTCTTGGTTGAGTATGCCTCCAATTCCCATATGAGATGCATCACAAGCAACTTCAAATACCTTAGAAAAATCTGGAAGTTGTAAAATAAGAGATTCAGTTATTTGTTTCTTGAGTTCTTCAAATGCTTTAGTTGTTGCCTTGGTCCAAGTAACTTGTCCTTCTTCCTACAATTAGTAATAGATGTCATTATGGTGCTGAAGCTACGAATAAATTGCCTATAAAATGTTGCTAGACTATGGAAACTTCATGTCTTATGTACATCTTTTCGAATAGGCCAATTAGGGATGACCTTAATCTTCTCAAGATTCATCTCCACTCCACAGTAGGATATAATAAAACCTAAAAAAAACACTTGATTGCATGAATGAACACTTCTTTAAGTTTAAAGTTTCTCTTGATTCAAAACTCTCAAGACTTGTAGATGTAATAGGTGGTCTTCTTTAGGCTTGTTGTATATTAATATATCATCAAAAGATACCATAAGAAATCTACCCATAAGTGGTCAAAACACTCGATTCATCACTCTCATAAAAGTGTTAGGTGCATTAGAGAGTCCAAATGGCATCACCAACTATTCATAAAGTCCCTCTTTAGTCTTAAAAGCCATTTTCTATTCATCTCTAGGTCTGATTTTAATTTGATGGTACTCACTTCGTAAGTCTATCTAGGTAAAGATAGTAGCTCCAATCAACATGTCTAACATGTCATCAAGGCAAGGTATTGGAAATCTATACCTTATTGTGATCTTATTTATCACCTGACAATTAATACACATTCGTCAACTTTCATCTTTTTTAGGAGTCAATAGTGTCGAAACCACACATGAATTAAGACTTTCTTGAATAAATTCTTTTTTCAGAAACTGTTTTACTTTCCAGAATTTTCGAGTGTGTGTCATTTGTTCATGTTTATATTAGAGTGAAATTAGATCTTAGGGCTCTAAAATGTGTGTTTTTGGGCTATTCTTCGACTCCAAAAGGATATAGTGTTACCATCCTTCATCAAAACACCTCTATATCTCAATAGATGTCACATTCAATGACCAAGATTCTTATTTCAACAATCCTTGTCTTCAGGGGGAGAATTCAATTAGGGAAGACAATGGATGTTTTTGGCTTGATCTGATTCCTATGTCCAATTCTATAGCACCAACCTTACCTTTTTATTCATCCTGTTGAAACCATAAGTTAGAACAACCATCTAATCCTATTCGTGAACAACCCATATTTAAACCCTTTCTTTAAGAACAAAGTGAAACACAAGAAAAACTTGATTCTACCCTTAAAAATTTGAGATTTCGCAAAGGCAAGGTGTTCACAAGAAAAAGGACGGTTGTTCCTAAACCTACATAAGTCCAAGAGTCCAACTTAGATTCTCCACATGAGGTAACAATTTCAAATCCTACATTACAAAATAAAACTAAACCTCTTTTGGATAATAATAAGCAAGACCTTCCTATTGCCATCAGAAAAGTAACCAGAGAATAGGCATGGCAATTGGGTCCCGGCCCGGCCCGACCCGACCCGAGAGTGTACAAAATGACCATTATACCCTCTTACACATTTCTTATCATTTAAAAATCTTTCACTGTCTCACTGAACCTTCCTTATGAGCCTAAATACTATTACCATCCTACCATCTTATTTGAGGTTTTATCTAATGAAAAGTGAAAGAAAGTGGAGATGGAGGCAATGGAAAAAAATAAAACTTGGGAATTAGTAAAGTTACCTATAAGAAAGAAACTAGTGGGCTGTAAGTGGGTATATATGGTGAAATATAGGGCAGATAGATCAGTTGAAAGATACAAGGCGCGGCTAGTAGCAAATGGCTATACTCAAACTTATGTGATTGATTACTTGGAGACTTTTGGTCTTGTTGCAAAGTTAAATACGATTAGAGTATTTTTGTTATTAGCAACTAATTATGGTTGGGAACTAGAATAGTTTGATATAAATAATGCATTTTTACATGGAGATCTAGAAGAAGAATTTTATATAGAAGTTCTGCCAAGTTCTAGGAAAAATTTGGCTGCTCATACAGTGTGTAAGTTGAAGAAGGCACTATATGGCCTTAAGCAATCGCCCTGAGCATGGTTCGGAAGATTTGCTCGAGTTATATTAGCTATTGGATATAGGCAAAGTCAACGAGATCATACATTGTTTATCAAACACTCTCCTTTGAAGGGAGTAACAACTCTTCTAGTATGTGTTGATATAAAGTGACAGAGGATGATATAGAGAAACAGTTTTTGAGTCAATGATTAGCTAAGGAATTGGAGATTAAGGCGTTGGGAAGGTTGAAGTATTTCTTTGGAATTGAAGTTGCACATTTTAGGCAAAGAATTTTTATCTCGCAACAAAAGTATGTTATAGATCTTCACAAGGAAACAGGCAAGACAACATGCAAACCTGCAAGCACCCCTATTGATCCAAATCTTAAGCTTGGCAAAGAAGAGGAGGATGTTGTAGTAGATAAAGAGATGTGTCAGCACCTAGTAGGAAGAATAATTTATCTGTCTCACACACGACCAAATATAGCATATGCAATAAGTGTAATTAGTTAGTTTATGCATAGTCCAAAGGAAGTTCATCTGCATGTAACTTAAAGAGTACTTGAATATCTTAAAGGAACACTAGGGAAAGGTATTTTGTTATAAAGAAATGGATGTTTGGCTCTTGAGGCATACACTGACGTTGATTGTGTTGGATCTATTGCTGATAGAAGATCAACTTCAGGATATTGCACTTTTCTTGGTGGGAACCTAATGACTTGGAGAAGCAAAAAAGAAAGGTGTAATGGCTCGATCAAGTGCAGAGGCCAAGTTTCGGGTGATGGCTCAAGGTGTGTGTGAACTGCTTTGGTTGAAGATTATTCTTTTAGATTTGAAGTTTAAGTGGGATGGCCCTATGAGAGTATATTGCGACAATAAATCTGCAATCAATATAGAATATCCCATAAATCATGAGATTGGATAATATCGCATAAATTATGGGATTAGATATTGTACTAGAATTATTAGTTTTCACTTATACTAGAATTTTGTATATAAGTTATACCTGCTGCAAACGTTAGAGATATGCAAAAGATGTAGTTCCTATTCAAATTTTAACACATGTATAGGGCAGGCAATTATAAAACAAAAGCTGCTGATGCTTATCTTCTTTATCCGTAACTAATATTTCAGTCTTAAATACTAGAAGAGATGTAATATGGCGTATAATTCTGCCTTTCAGGTACATGCTTATGAGCGGATGAACAGAGTTTTTGACTATACTTTGGATCCATGTGGTCCTGTTTACATAACAGTTGGTGATGGTGGAAATATTGAGGAGGTTGATGTTAACCATGCAGATGATCCTGGAAATTGCCCTTCTGCTGGAGACAACATGCCCGAGTTTGGAGGGGTATGTCATATAAATTTTACTTCAGGCCCAGCCCAAGGCAAGTTTTGTTGGGACAAGCAACCAGAGTGGAGTGCGTTCAGAGAAAGCAGTTTTGGGCATGGAATACTTGAGGTACAGTTTTACGATCATAACTCAAATCCCTTTTATATATCTTTGATATGCTATCCATGCATCTGATAACAAGAATATTACTTTCTGTTACTTCATGTAACTAATACTGAATTTCTCTCATGATATGCTTATTAATTGGTTTCAATTTTCGTATCATCATCTACAATTTGGTCCATATGCTCCACGGCTTATCTGATATGCATCAAGATGCAAGTTTAACATTTCCTTGAAAACGGTAGCTATCATATCATGTAGACAAAGTTTTTTATTTGTGAACGAGTATATATGTGTCCACATTTTGGTAATTTACTGCCTAATGTGATTACGTGAGCTTTTCAAGATTAAACTAAAATGTTGAACTTTCCTGTATTCCATTAAGTACCTTGTCAAGAGGGTAAATAATGTAAAACGTGACTTGTCTTATGTCTGTGAGGAGCTGTTTTATACGACAAAATCTTTCTTTGCTTCTATTCTATTTTCCTTGAGAAGCTAGTCAAGCAACACATTACCAAAGCACAGTAGTTGTAAGACGTAAATTCACTTGACCTCAAAAGGGATAAGCAATCAACATGACTTTAGCCTGCCCGCTGAAACAACCTCTGTCTTCATTAAGTGGCTGTTGTTGTAGCTGTAATCTATAACTTATCGTGCATGCCTCTTTTTATATTCCTCAAAACAGGTCATAAATTTTACATATGCATTATGGACTTGGCATAGAAATCAGGACATTTACAAGGAAGACAGCCGTGGTGATCAAATATACATTGTGCGACAGCCTGAATTTTGTTCGTCTCACCAGCTATAAAAGTAATTCTTTATACTATTTTTTGAACTCAGTGAAACCCAATAAGATATGCTATTCTTATTGAACAATGCAATGCTAATTTTGTTCATTAGTATCTAGGGATGTTCAAGCTAAAGTCGATGGAAGAGCAGGTAGTAAGTGCCACCTTTGCTAGCATTAGCTGATGCGTGTTTATTGTCTATTATATAACAATTAATTGCTGTTGAAAGAAAACTACCTAGATAAAATATTAATCAAGTATTTAAAACTTGAACCGGACTGATCGGCTTAACCCAAAAAAAGTATGAACTGGGTATATTATTTTCAGTCATCTCCATTGCGTTTAATACATCTTCTATCTATTTACTTGTATTGAAAACAATCAGGGTTTCAATGGTGACACTATGATTGTTAATCGAAAAGATGAGTACAACATGACGATGTACCATTCAACATAAATGTAAGATAATAGCGATACTTAAAGCCTTTAAAAGTATCTTTACTGAGAATCCGATCACCCATATTATGGAACACTTGTGGGCTGACTACATAATATATGCAATTAGACCTCTACATAAAGGCGATCAGAGTACAAACCATCAACTCTTATGACACTACCACCTGTAGGTGAATAGATAATTTAAGCAACGGCTTTCCTCTATCTAATGCCTTTATGCACATCTCTAAATCTCATGTAAGGCCAACACCTGTGGGCAGAATAACCGAATATGAGACCAGAGACATCCCTTAACGTGCAAGCGGAACAATCCAAATACAGAATAACCAAATATAAGACTAGAGACATCCTTTAACGTGCAAGCGAAACAATCCAAATATTGACTTGAAAGGCCACTGTGGTGACTACAGTCTCATTAGTACTAAAAAAGATCCTCAAATATAAGGGATGCATCTTTATATTATCTTTACACTCTATATAGGCATAGAGTATGTGATAAAATATCATTAATAAATGTTAAACGTGAATGCACAGTCAAATTATCACATACTTGTGTTGAATACATTGTCTTTGAACTTTATTTGAGACTTTTATTTTAAATAATCTCAAACTAAGTGATTATTATGCGATCCTAAACACTGAACATGAGACCTAAGACACAAAACCTTGAAATATCTCTTATGTGATATTCGAAGCATGTAAATTCACTCAAAATCGGCTTCAAACACTTGAATTCCTTTCTTGGAGTTAAACTTTAATTTATTACTAATGTAATAAATTCATAAAAATTAGAAAACTCACTTTATAAATTTTCCCAACCCGAAAACTAACCCAAAATGACTCGGATACCTTTACGAGAATTCTAAAATTTTTTATTTTTATTTCTTTTAATCATTTACCAATTTTATGATTAATATATTGACAACTCATAAGATTCAATTTCAGGTTATAAAATATGTATTCGTGTTTATGCATGCAAGTCATAATTCAACACCATTTGAAGGGTATCAAAATCACACTTGTATAATATACTATACACATATGAGTAATGAATATGCATACAAATCATTTATGTACATGTAAATTTTCTTTAGTATGCATTATGCTCAATATTAAATTCCAATGTTTAGTCACCCAATTCACATATGGTAAGTCCTATTTTATTTATTTCTAGGTGTTTAAAAAGTTTCATGCACATTTATAAAGGTCCGAATAAGATGCGAAAACGAAAACAATGTCACAGTCGTGATAGACACTCTCTCCACTCATACCACTACTTGTTCCTTAATATGCATATAGCAAACGTCAGAATTGGATTTTAATGTATTCTAGACATTTTTCCTCTATGTCTCTAGTTTCTATAACACTAACATTAAGACCATTTGGACTTCTAAATCATGAGATATTGACAAAATATCACAAGCTACTCCAAAATAGAGGTAACATTAGGTCTGTTGGATCGGGAAAAGAAAACATGCCTTATTTGGAGAAACGGTAGATTTCAAAACTTTTTAAGAAATCATTTTGCAGCGGAAGCAATA
>JANKOD010000192.1:20052807-20079703 GCA_026284645.1 Erythroxylum acuminatum
TCATCGATGATGGTTCACTCACCGAGTTCGCAATTCTCAACAAAATTGCAATGTGGTTTTTCAGGTTCAGAGGAGTTTCCCAATTAGATCAATTGGAGTTCGGCCACTGAGGTCTGTTTTGGATTAGGGGTCGGGATCAGTTGCACCTGCATATGTTGTCATTGATTTATATTTGATTTATGTTCCGCAAAATTGTACAAGTGTTTGTAAGTGATATGGTCATGAAATGACTTTATGATTCAAATGTCTTATATCTGAAAGGGGTCCAAAATTTTGATTGAATACGAATGTTTGTATCTATTGTAACTCGCGAATGGAAATGTTTTTAAATGTCACGGGTCCGATTTGATTAGTCATTTTCCGCTCACGTGAACCTTGTTTTAAGGAAACAAAAGTTTTATGTAATGAATTTTGACTGATTGATCGTTCTAGCATGCCACTCTTATGGGGTACGTACTCGGATATCACCATAGATGTCGGGTATGTGTCTTGTGGGAGTGGGGTGCTACAATATCATTTCCAATCTTGTGTTTAATACAAGGATAAATTAAGCAATGCAGGTTTATCTTATCCATCATTTGGATAAGAATCCAAGTTAACTCTTTATTACAAGAAATTTGTTAGAAAAAAAAGTTTAAGCAAAGTTAAGATTAACTAAGTCAAACTTCATATGTTGCTATTATAAAATCTTAATTGATATAACAGTCAAAGCTAGATTAAAAAAACTGATTTTAAATTCCTCACGCGGGCATGACATGTTAAGTCACTCCCATGAAAAGGTCTCACGAATGTGACTTAACATGTCACACCCATGACATACAACACGACTATTACGTCTGATCTATTACGTCTGATCAATATTTCAAGTCGTTCCTTCGTTCGTTTGGTTGTTGACAACATTAACCTGCTAATCTTGTAAAAAAATTTAATTCCTAACAAATACACTGTATCACGTTAGAAAAAACGTAATCTTCCAACAAATATACGTCGTCGATTTCAACAGACAATCTTTAAAGAGATACGATGCCAATTTAAACATGCAATGTTATAAATGAAATTTATTCGATTGTTGACAATGAAATCTAAAAATAATTATTTTTTTTGTTAACAAACATTTAATATGTTATGATTTTTTCTGACACATGTGTCCCTTATCGTTTCAATTTTGTTTCTTAGCAATTACGTTCACGAAATCTTCCACCATATTTATTCTCTTTGTTTCCCTTCGTATTGTTTTACTTGTTCAAAATAAGGAACAAAGAAACGCTATATCAGCTTAAAGATTTTCCCCCATTGATTCAGAAAAATAAAGTTGTGGTGCAGCATCTAACCAAGCAAACTCTCTCTCGCAAAAGCAAGTAAGATCTTTCTCTTTTTTTACTGTTTCATTTTTTATTGATGAAGAAGCAATATTATATTAATAGTGCACAAAATAGCTACTGCCATTAACATTATTTTCTACCTAATCGCAGAAGAAATTTTGTAACAACGCTTGTATTAAAGGGTTCCTGAGAGCTAACGGTGACACCGTTAAGTTGGCTGCAAAAAAATTACAGGTTTGCCTTTCTTGGAGAGACAGTATAGTTATCGGTAATGTAACAATAATTTTTATTATAATATTATGAATGTAATCAAATTTTCTTACACTTTTTTTGTTGCTACTTAGTCTTATTTTTTAAAAAAATCAATCATTTTTCTATTTCTTCTATTATAAATAAATGTTGTATTTTTCAAAATAAAGAACAACAAATATTGCTTCATAGTCCATCGGATATTGTTTTTTTATTTTATGTTCTTGGTTTTTTCTTTGAAATGTAGAGAACTTGATAGCAGATGAATTTTTTGCTGAACTCACAGAAGGGCTCGCTTATGTAGCAGGTCACAATAAAGATTCCAGACCTATTTTGGCAATTTTTAACTCCACCAATTAGATTTTTCACACTTTTTGATTTTTTAAAACCGACGGAAATTATCAACAATATTGTTTACATATCTCTTTTCTAAATTTCATTTTGGCATTTGTTACGTCAAAACTCGTTAAAAAGCTTTATTCTTCCTTTATTGTTGTTGGTTGAAGATTTTTCGCCTTAAACAAGATTACTGAAAGTTCCGTTCATGAAAATTGTAAGTGACCATATATAATTTTTAATTCTACATCTATTTCAATTTTTATCCTTCTTAATTGATTATTAATCATATCAAAATTCTATCTTTTGCTTCGATTTCTGTAGATTCACATGCTTCATTACGTTAAGTTTAGAAGTTACGTTAAGTTTAGAAGTTGGCATATCAACCATGCAAAAGAACTGTGAACAATTTGTACTTCTTTTTTATGCAAGTATGTTGATTTCTTCTGTTGATAACCCATAAAAGTATAGCGACCATTTTATCAAAGAAATGCTATTGTGTCTTTTCTGCATTGTGAATTGATATTTCTCCCTCAAAAACCTTTTAATTCGATTTAGATTGGTGAGTTCATTTAACCTTGTCATACGTTCTCTTATAATTTGTTCTTTTTATCTTGTTAGGCTTTTTCAGGTTTGCTTTAACTTTCATAAATGTACTTTTATCAACATTGAAAATTGTTATCGACTATTACCCGTCCAAACTTTACAGAGCTTTTGTAATCAACCCACCATCTTTGTTTTGTTATCTATGGAAGGGAATACTATTATTTATATGCCTAATTCTTGTCTATTTTATCTCTCTTTTAACTTCTTTATGAAAAATACTCACTGTTTAGACTTTTTTTATTCTAACGCGTCGTCTCTTGTTAACTTATAATTCAAATCTTCATTGTTATTACAGGGTGTCCAACCATTTGTTGAATTTTCAACGATCACCACGGTAGTATGTTCACTAGACTTTGAAGAATCATTAGAATTCTATAATTTACGTAATCATCCGCAAGTCTCTTCCCTTCGATTTGACCCTTCATCCATAAGATCAACAGCTAAAGATGGCTCGTGCTCATCAAGGTTTTCGCTTACTGTGTCGCAACATTCTAACTCAGCCAAACCATGGTACCTTACCTTAACCCGCCCAACTTCTTCCAGAAATAAGGTCCAACACAGATTAACCGATTTAATGCAAAATTCATCTCCTTTGCAGCATCTATTGGTAAAGCGCGTCATCAAATCATCAACGCTTATGCAACAACCACCAACAAAACTTTATTTCCATTGACTCTCATTCCACAGTTTGTCACCACAACTGAGTCAATTAAAATTGTTAAATCGTAGACCACACAATCCTCTTTCTTTTGATCACCCGCCATGTTTTTGTTTTCCAAAAAGACCAATAAATCTGACAACTCTAATGAATCTTTCTTATCGTTCTTAAAATTCTACAGAAGCTCCTATGATGAGATCATTTACAGGTCAAATATGCAAGTTCCATTTGGTGGTCTTGTGTTTATCATACCACCTCATCTCAAGCGACATCACATGTCCGTATCGCATTGGTTTTAAACTAAGAGTTAAGTTGAGCACATTGCAAAATCTTGTTCGTATCATATATGATGAAATCCTTTTGTGTACTAAAAGATGATGTCATTATTATTTACCTATTTTACATTAACAAAACAACAATTTTTAAGTTTTGTATTATGGAAAAAATTTATATTTGTAAAAATATAAAGAAGGCCACTAGCATGTGATACTTAGCTTAGTTAGAAGAAAAATTTTTAATGCTCTAAAAATTTAATATATCTTATTTTATATTAAAAATTCACGTTTTTCAAATCAATATGAAATTATTATGTAATTTGTTAATATGTATAATTTAAGATTTATTATAAGTCTTATTACAAAATAAATACTTAGACAAACTAACATGTTATAAGCCATCAACTTAACATGTTAGAAGCGTCTCAACGTCTGTGTTATATGTGTTAAAAAATTATTATCTTTAAAATTATTACGTCTGTGTTATATGTGTTAAAAATATTATCTTTAAAATTATTATGAAACTAATTAACATTTATTTTAACCCTTTAAAACATATTAAAATTTCATAGTTATTAAATTAATACATAATTTTTAATTATCTATAAATTATGATTTATCGTAAGTATATTTGCAAAGAATTACGATCTACCTCACCGTTCACCATTGTGACATAGCTCTTCAAATTAGTATATATTTTTAATTTATTTATAATGTATAATTAATGATTTATTATAAGCATATTGTAGAGAATTAGTCATGTAATCAAATTATTTGGGTCCTTTAATATATATTTACTTGTTCTTTTTTTAATATATAATTATTAACTATTTATAATGTATAATTTATGATTTATTATACTATATTGCAAAAATTACTAAATTGAGTCACCATTCTCAAACTCACGGCTCACGGTAGCTAACTCGGTTCACGGTTGTGACTTAAGAACTCATAACCGTGATAAGGGGCATTTAAGTCACGATTGTGTAACACCCGGTATCTAGTTTACCCAGTACACCGAAATAAAATCGGTATTTGAGACTAATGTCATTAAAACCACAAAATAGTGAATAATAATTTTTTTGGTGACATCAAATTAATGATGTACGACACTTTTTCGGTGGTCACAGGAAATTGTGCGGGCGGATGTTTAAGAACCAGTACAAGAGTGGCATTTTTGTAAATAATGGACAAGGAGGCTTATATAAGAAGCTAACAACAAATAAGACAAAACTTGTCTTCTTCCTCCTCCCTCTTTCACGAAAACCACCATGGGAGTTCTCTCTCAAGCTTTTCAACCCTTGTAACAAGGATGGGAAGGAGAATCAAGCCATTCGGTTAGTACAAAAAGGTAAGCCTCAATCCCGACACCTAGTTTTATCGATTAAAGCTTAGTTTTTCTCTCTTCTTTTTCATGGCTATGAAACCCACTTAATAGAATGTATGGGTTTGATGATTTTGATGATGGGTTCTTGTTCTTTGATGTCTAATGACACTTTAACATGAAGAAATTTCATTTTTATGGTGATTTGGGGGCTAAATCAAAACCTAGGGTTTTGAAGTTCAAGCTGTCAATGGAGACAGATTCGTAGGTCCTCTTTGTACATTTTTTGAGATGTTTAACGTGTGAATTTGGAGAAACTCAAAACATAGAAGTTGTAGATACAGATGTATACTCTATCCCTGAATTTGTTTACGAATTTCGTGTGATCCAAACAAATGAAAGAGGCCCCAAATTGAAACTGGTTCAGAATACCAACGGGATTAAAACTAAAAATGAACGTTAATTGTTTGAAGACCTTAAAGTTAGAAGTAGATTATGAGTTCTTCTTATGAAATGCTCAAAAATGCGTCATCTAAGTTCTATATAAAGGAAATTTTAATTGGATAAGTATTCTGTGAGATATGGCTGAATAAGTGAAGGGTGT
Source organism: Erythroxylum acuminatum (assembly GCA_026284645.1). Taxonomy (NCBI): domain Eukaryota; kingdom Viridiplantae; phylum Streptophyta; class Magnoliopsida; order Malpighiales; family Erythroxylaceae; genus Erythroxylum; species Erythroxylum acuminatum. Next base: position 20,058,182 of record JANKOD010000192.1, read on the forward strand.
TGCTAACCTTAGTGAAACAAAAGAGAATAGAAACAGGACAGGATTATAAAAATCACAATAAATCCAAATTACAACAATTTTGAGTCGTCTTTAGATATGTGATATCGATATGAGTCTATTAAAAATGAAGCTTTAAATCACCTTAATTGGATGTTAAATGAATAAGTTATAAGGTTTTGAGACAGGAAGGGTTCAACTCATGACTAAATATTAAGGCTGATTGTAAATAGGAGATTTGGATTTCCTTAATGACCGAATTAGGACATGGTCATAAAAGAAAAATCGTGACTTTATGTGTTAACTAGAGGTATGGAAAGTTTAAAAAACATTGGACCTACGTATAAAAATTTGTGCCTTCACGAATGAGACCTATGCTGATGGATTAGGAATAAAATAGAAATTTGTAATGATAAGTGTTAAGAAATGAGGTTTATATGAGAATGACTAATGCAGGTATATGTAATTTTCATGCATGTTACCTAATAGCTTGTGAAAATAGACAAGGAATAGAACTAGAAGTCATACCTAGTACCTCTCAAGTTCAAGAAAATTAGAAAAGAGATCAAAACCCTTGAAGCAGTCGAGATGAGTATAATCATGCTACTATACTTGTGTAGTAATCCTTTTCTTTTATCTTGCGGCCTGTTGAATTGTTCTCGAACCTAGATGACTTATTTGATATATGACTCCATGTGTTTGAGTCTAGCATGTTGTATGCTAGATTGACCAGATGATGTTCAGATTCTTTGCATCTTCTAGTTCCGTTGTTATGATGAACCTATTAATTGCACTTCTTTGGTGAAGCATGTTTTCTTGTTGGCCATAATTGATGAGTTCGCAGAATACCCAGCTGATGGAGTATATTATCAGACCATGTGCACATTGGTAACTCACCGGTGATGGGTTAGATCCGGGTCCTACCTGGAGAGGGCAGGCCTCCAGGGGCAAGGGTAGGCCAACCTTGTCTAGAATCAGAAAAGGGGAGATATGCCATACTAGCATGCCTCTGTCTCTTCCTAAGAAATTCAGAAAGAATCAGAACTCAGAAATAAGAAAGCCAAGAATTAAGAATTTAGAAAAGAACCCATAAAAGAATGAAACCAGAAAAGAAAAGAACCCAGAACCCAGAAAAGAATTCAGAAACCAGATTCATGTTTTCTTTGAACAATTCATATTGAGCTTTATTATTGATACTCATGTTATTGCCGCATTTGAGATTACTACCTGTGTATTCATTGATACCATACATTGTTGCTTAGAATGCTACAGACCATTCTTGTGAAGCTAGCCTTGTATTACCTAGCCTCACAAGCATGGTAGTATGTTTATAACTCACTGAGTCGCATTGTAGACTCACCCCTCACTATCATCATTTTAGGAGAGTAGCAGATCATACGAGAGAGAAATCCAAACCTTTTGAGACTCGCTTGGACAATCAGAGAAGTATGTTTTTGGCATGATGTTAGTGTAGATGCTTATAGCTGCTCCATGGTTTGTCATAGTCATATGTACATAAAACATGTATAGATGTGTTATGTTATTGAGAATAATGTTGGTTGATGATAAATAGGGAATGTATGTGAGAATTGTAGTTTGGGATCCTTACTTCATACAACTTATTAAGCACGTATAAGGATGTAGAAAAGTTAGGCTTACTACGGGTTTTGGTGGCATTAAGCCTACCCATTCCCTAGTACCAACACGGCCCAAAAAGGCGAGTTGTGTCATAATCCCTACATCAGAAGATCAAATCAGGGATTATAGAAGATGGCAACAAGCCATTCATAATGAAACCAGAAGATTTCCTATGATAGGAAAAAGAAGAAATAGAAATGGACATAGGGCTTTAGAAATGGATCTGGACCCAGAACACCAATTGCAATTATCCAAAAGACAAAGAGCAAACATGGTCCCAGCTGAAGTATTGTATACAACAAATTGGGCTGAACCTAGACACAGAATATAACAACACTATTCAGAAGAAAGGAGACTGGTCATCAGTAAAGAAGACCAGACAGAATTAAAGCTAATCACAAGTGAATCTTATAATAGGTTAAGAATGGAAGGAATGCAACATATCCATTTAGGTATGGTAATGATTAGGATACATGCCTTACATAGAAAGGAAGCTGGAGTAAAAGTTCGTGTTGTCATAAGAGATACACGATGGAGGAATGAAAGAGGAATTCTTGGGCAAATGGAAATTGACTTATCCCATGGAACAGAATTGGTGTATTTCTTACCAGATCAAATGATGTCAATACAGGATTTTTACCATCACATGGAAATTGTTATAAAGACAAAAGGCTACAAATCATGGATAGGAGGAGAATCGAACTTATTGATCACAAGATCAGTAGTAGCCAGATTGACAAATACTAGCCATGCAGCTTTCAGATATAGAGTAACAGATTTGATGGAATATCTATCAAGTCATGGAGTGAAAGCAATCCCAGGAAGGAAATATACCGCAGAACATATGGAAGGCGAAAGATGGAATATTAAACCTCCTTCAGGGAAAAATTTGAGAATTCCAGAGTTCAAATATGGGAAAATAATGAAGGATCATCTAGTATTCGTTTCACTGGATATGAAAATAAAGGCCCAGCACAACAAATTCGGACTAATGAAGATGTGGAATTAGCCGATGATGAAAGTTGACACGACCCGCACTTTTTGGGCCATGTTGGCACTAGGGAATGGGTAGGCTTAATGCCACCAAAATCTGTAGTAAGCTTAACTTTTCTATATTCTACTAAAAATCCGGCATAACTCATTCATTTGTCTGATTAATCCTTATACCTGCTTAATAGATTGTAAGAAGCAAGGATCCAATTTTACAATTCTCACCTACAACATCTACTTATCATCAACCAACATCGTTCTCAATAACATAACATATTCATACATGTATTATGTACATATGATTATGACAAACCATGGAGCATCTATAAACATCTGCAATTTACATCATGCAAAAAAAAAAGACATTACTTGTCTGCTTATCCAAGCAAGTCTCAAAAGGCTTGGATTTCTTCCTCATACGATCCGCTAATCTCCTGAAATAATGATAGTGAGGTGTGAGTCTACAACGCAACTCAGTGAGATATAAACATACTACCATGCTTGTGAGGCTAGATAACACAAGGTTAACTTCACAAGAATGGTCTGTGACATTCTGAGCATCAATACATGATCAATAAATGAACGGGTAGTAATATCAAATGCGACAATTACATGAGTATCAATAATAAAGCTCAATATGAATTGTTCAAAGAAAACATGAATCTGGTTTCTGAATTCTTTTCTGGGTTCTGGGTTCTGGGTTCTGGGTTCTTTCTGAATTATGGTTTCTTTCTGGATTCTGGGTTCTTTCTGAGTTCTGGGTTCTTTCTGAATTCTGGTTTCTTTATAAGTTCTGGTTTCTATAGGATTCCTAATTCTGAGCTTTCTCATTTCTGAGTTCTGATTTTCTGAATTTTTTAGGAAGAGACAGAGGCATGCTAGTATGACACATCTCCCCTTTTATGTTTCTAGATAAGGTTGGCCTAACCTTGCCCCTGGAGGCTTACCCTCTCCAGGTAGGACCCGGATCTAACCCATCACCAACGAGTTACCTATGTGCACATAGTCTGATAATTTACCCTATTAGTTGGGTATTCTGTGAACTCATCAATCATGGCTAACAAGAAAATGTGATTCATCAAAGAATCGTGATTCAATAGGTTCAACACAATAAAGGAACCAAAAGATGCAAAGAATCTGAAATCATCTGGTCAATCTGGTATACAACATGTTAGACTCAACTACTTGGAGTCATATGTCAAATAAATCATATAGGTTTAAGAACAATTCAACAAGCCGCAAGATAAAAGAAAGGATTACTACACAAGTATAGTAGCATGATTATACTCACATCGACTATCGCAATGGTTATGATCTCTTTTCTAATTTTCTTGAACTTGAGAAGAACTAGGTACAACTTCTAGTTCTATTCCTTGTCGGCTTTCACAAGCTATTTGGGTAACATGCATAAAATTACATAGACCCCTATTAGTCATTCTTACAAAACCTCATTTCTTAACACATATCATTAAAAAAACTGCATAAGTCCCATTCGTGATGGTATAACTTTTTATACATAAGTCCAATGTTTTTCAAACTTTCCAGACCTCTAGTTAACACATAAAATCACAATTTTTCTTTTATGACCATGTTCTAATTCGGTCATTAAGGAGATCCAAATCTCCCATTTACAATCAGCCTTAATAATCAATCGTAAGTTGGACCCTTCCCGTCTCAAAACCTTATAACTTAATCATTTCTCATCCAATTAAGGTGATTCAAAACTTCATTTTCAATAGACTCATATGGCTATCACATATACAAAGATGGCTCAAAAATGATGTAAATTGGATTTATTGTGATTTTTACAAGCCTGTTCTGTTTTTGTTCTCTTCTGTGTCACTAACGTTAACAACACCCTTCACTTTTTCAGGAATATCTAACAGAATACTCATCAAATTAAAATTTCGTTTATACAGCACTTATATGACACATTTTGGAGCATTTCGTAAGAAGAACGCATCATCCAATTCTAACTCTAAGGTCTTCAAACAATTAACTTTCAGTTCTCATTTCAATCCTGCTGGTATTCTGAATCAGTGTCAATTCGGGGCCTCTTACATTTGTTATGCTCACCCTAAAATCGTGAACAAAATCAGGGAGACAGTAGACATATGGATCTACAACTTCTATGTTTTAAGTTTCTCCAGATTCACACGTTAAATAGCTCAAACAAAATGCACAAAGAGAGCTACGAATCTATCTCCATTGACAGCTTAACCTTCAAAACCCTATGTTTTGAACCAATCACCATAAAAACGAAATTTCTTCATGTTAAAGCGTCATTAGACATGAAAGAACAAAAACCCATCATCCAAAACATCAAACCCATAACTTCCATCAAGTGGGTTTCACAAAAGAAGAGAGAAACTAAGCTTTAATCAATAGATCTAAGCATTTGAATGGAGGCTTACCTTTTTATGTTGCTATAATAGCTTGATTCTCCTTCCCTTTCTTGTTACAAAAGTTGAAAAAGCTTGAGAGGAGCTCCCATGGAGGTTTCGTGAGAGAGGGAGGAGAAGAAGACAATGTTTTTGTCTTTTTCTCCAACTTGGCTCCTTTTATATGCCCCATGTCCACTTATTTACAAAATTGCCATTCTTGTACTAGTTTTTCAACATCTACTCGTATAATTTCCTGTGACCATCGAAAAATGTCATACATCATTAATTTGATGTCACTAAAAATTATTATTCACTATCCTAATTTTAATGAAATCAGTCTCAAATACTGATTTATTTCGGTGTACCGGGTAAACTAGATACCGGGTGTTACAAGTAGACTCCAACAAAATATCCAAAAATGAATCTTGACATTACTCACTAGATTCATTATCATCAATATGCTTAAGGTAGGATTTATGACATTAGACATTTTAAATTCAAATTCTTCATCCCTTACCCTTAATATTAATTTACCTTCACCAACATTGATAATTGACTTAGCAGTCGCCAAAGAGGGTTAACAAAGAATAGAATGACCTCTATATCTTCCTCTATGTCAACAATCACAAAATCTACTAGGAAGATAAACTTACCAGCCTCAATAAGAATCATCATCATCATCATCATCATCATCATCATCATCATCATACCTAGGCTGAAATCCCGCAGTGAAGCGGGGTCTGGAGAGGTCTGAAAGTACGCAACCTTACCCCTACATAGTAGAGAGGTTGTTTCCGTAGACCCGCATGCAGATGTGAGATACAAAAATAATGATGCAGGAAAAGGGAAAAATGCCAAATAGGTAAGTAAAAAAGATAACAAAAGACGAGGACATACCTAATGCATCACCAAGGTTGTCAATACGTTACACTTTGTAAAGATAGGCCTGTAGCATCGCTAGTTGCACTGAGGTCTTCACTGATCAGCCCTGAGGAACCATGAGCAGCCCTGAGCAAAAAACAATCCTATATTTCTAGGGTCCATCGCGGGAATAGTGGGTTGAACTTCCTATGGGATTCGTGTATCAGTTACCCTTATCCTATCACGCCAGACCTTACAACTATGAGCAACTACCTCAGTGAGGGCCAATTCTGACATATCTTTCTTGATCACTTCCCTCCAGGTCTTATAAGGTCGTTCCCTCCTCCTCTTGTAGCCACTTAGGTCTATTACCTCACCGTGCCGTACCGGAGCAGTAGAGGGCATCCTGCGCACATGTCCAAACCATCTAAGCCTTGTCTCTCTCAACTTGTCTGCAATACTTGCTACCTGTAGTCTCCTTAATAAGAATATCCTCTATAATGCCCTTAATTAGGATGTTTTACCGATCTATTTGCTAGCTATACACTTATCCTAGTAAGTTTTGGTTTACCTAATCCCAATTTCTTAAATAATGAGTAAGGCATTATATTAATACCAACCCTAGGTTGGCTAAAGCCTTATCTATTTTTAAATTACCAATTTCAAAAGGGATAGTAAAACTCCTTGGACTTGTGAGCTCCTCTAGTAGCTTGCTTTGCATAATTTATGAACACCAGTTGCCAACTCTTCCAGCTTTTCCTTGTTTGATTATAGCTCCTTTAAAATTTTCAACTGCTGCAGCATCTACACAAGAGCTTCAAAAAGGGGTAAGTTAATCTAAAGTTGCTTAAATATTTCAAGGAACTTACCGAAATATGCATCCGTTAGGTTTTTCTTCACTTTAGCAGGATAAGGGATGACAAGTTTAAATTCCTTGAATTTTTTGAGGAGGCCTCCACCTTTAGCTTTCACTTGACTCTTAGTAGTCTCCTTCTTCTTTTAGAGTTCATTTTCTTCTGGAAGCTCTTTTTCACTTTTAAGGGTGATTGCCATTACAGGTTCTATAGGATTTGTATTTATGGTACTAGACAAACTCCCCTTTGGTCTTTCATATACTAATTTTGTGTTTTGACCTATTTGAACCTCCAAGTTACGTATAGAAGCCTTTGTTCATTGATTTCTTGCATCAAAACCTTGAAAAAAAATTATCATCGTCTCTTCTAGAGTCAGCTTCTTAACTTAAGGTGGTTATTACTGAAATCTTAGAATAGGGTTGTTCCTTACTTGCCCTTAAATTTCCCAAGAGAAATTGTGGCAATTCCTCCATCCCAAATTATAAGTATTGTTATAGGGATTGTTTTGGGTTTAACAACATTTTCCACATAATCCACATGTTCGGGCTATTATGTTTAAAACTTTTGACTTGAATGTTCTAGCCCACTTACCTAACACTGGATAACTTGACATTGTGGATTCATCATCAATCTATCAATTTTTATACTCAGAGCTTTCTCTTGGTTGTGTCACTTCATCCACTTCATATAACCTTGCTGGCTTATCAAGTCTGGCTTGAGAAAAGCAACACTGATAAGTGTTCATCGTCATGTCTTCAATAAGGTCATGAGCTGCTTTTTGTTTATTATTATATCAGATAGTTTAACCATTGCTTCACCTTTCCCTTTAATGAAAACGAGAATAATTGTAATCTTATTGCATTGTCATTAGCCCTATTGATCTTGAAGGTATCACAAATCTCTGGAAAATTTTAAATGTGTCCATTCGGATGTTCATCTCGTAGTCTATCAAATTGAACAAACTGATGGACTCCATCTGAATGATACTTGGCTTGATCTCAAAATTATTGGCATTCACAGTCAATCTGACAATGTTAGACTTCGCTTCTTTCAAGTCTGGTCTAACATAATTGAACATCATTTTCGGTTGATCTACCATGGTTTTTGGTTCTTCAGTATTAATTGACCTCTTAAGTTGTCTATTTGTTGATATAACTCGAACCCTAAGTTGTGATATGAATAGATTTTTACGAGTTGTTTTTTAATTTTTGGATCTTCGTCCACTAAGCTTGTTGGATTACTTCGAGTCATAAACTGACCAAATAATCAAATTTTGTGAGAAATACAAAAACTAAAGATTAAATAAAATAAATAAAGAAATTAGAGACAAATGTAAGATAAAATAAAGAAAAAATGGCTATATTAATAGAATCTAGGCTTTCCTAATATTACTAATCCCCAGCAACAGAGACAAAAACTTGATTGATTATTTTGTTATGCTTATAAAGATTTATATGTTTTAATTGCAAGTGCACGGTGTAGTTATTGCTCGCACTGACAAATATGGATTGATCCCAAGAGGACTGTAAGTACTAGTATTAGCCTTTTCTCTATTATCTAAATTTCAAACCATATTGTGGATTTAGTTAAAAATTAAACTAAACTAACTAAACTAAGATTGAAATAATAATGAACTCAAAAAAAGGAAAATACTATGAAACTTTTATATCAAGTAAATAGTACCTAGGTGATGAAACTCCCTAAGAATTACTAAATTTTAACCCTTTATCATCTAATTAAATTATTGGTTACTGGACTATGTAAATTCCTATCTTATGTTAGATATTACTAATTAACCCCTCAGTTGATTAATTGGAATCTCTTTCAAGTTAAAACCCTAAAATTCTATTATTGATTTGTGAATTTTACTATTAAGTTTGACCCTAATCTAGAGGATTTATATCGACATATCTCTAGGTTTGCATGCAACTCCTTCCAATTATGGTAGATCTATTTACACAAAAAGATTTTTCAGTCTCATTCATATGAAATCAAATCATGGACTAATATTAAAAATATATTAGTTCAAGAATATTACATATAATTGAATCATAATAAATTAATTAATAAAATTGCATTGAATAAAAGATTAAATCAATCATCACAATTTAGGGTTCATCACACCTTGACACTAATAAATTTAGTTCCCACTTATAGAAAATAGAACCAATAATAAATATTCAGAATAACAAATTGAAATCTAAGAAATCATATTCCAAATCTCCCTTTTTTTTCTTTAACAAATCTTTTTGCAATTTGAATTAAATGATGGTATTAATCAGATCTTATGATGTCATCTTCATGTTTTCCTTGTCCTCTACTCAAAACTGCCTCTTCTTTATGTTTCTTAAGATTAAAAATGTGTTTTCCTTGTCCTCTACTCAAAACTGCCTCTTCTTTATGTTTCTTAAGATTAAAAATGCTCTAAAACTTGCCTTTCTCTATTCTGCCTCTAATAACGTCCTTTTATAGTAAAAACTAGGATTTTGGGATATACACTATCACTTAGATAGTCATGTAGGAGACCATGTATCTCTAAAAATACCAAAATTTGTGATTTTACATGAGTACAGAGACTTACACAGGCAACATATATGGCTTGAAACAACAATTTCAATTCTCCACAGATTTATAAAGACCTACACAGTTACTATAAACAACTTTGTATCTCTAAGTTACTTCAAATCTTCATTTTATGCCAATTTAATCTAAATTATACTCCTTTTGGTCCAAGAAAGCAATCATCACCTATAAACACATTTGAAGCGAATTAAGTACCAAAAATACTATAAAATTAAACACATTAAATATAGGTATATAAATATAGTCAAATAATCATTCATTAGTTATCCATCTTTATTTGGCACATAGTTGATAATGGTGAAAGTACCTAGTTCTGGTATAACATTAGGCATCTGAATGGTCTTCTTCATATCCTCCCTAATGCTTTTAATCTGATGCTTAGAATCCCTAGTTCCTTCAAAATAAAGGTAATTATTCCCAATAATGCTTGGAATTGGTCACTTTTTCATCTGATGCCATTTTCCTCTATTGCTATTGCAATGCCTAACTACCAGCCTAATTCTAGGAAGGAAAATAAAGTCCTTTAGAAGAGACACAATTATAGATGTTTCACTAATAGATATTATACAAGTATCTTTGAGGATCTTCCTTCATGAGTGCCATAGTCTAACCTAGTTTGGTCCTCCAAAAATTTACCTAAAGCTACTTTTGTCCTTTGTCTAGTAATACATGAGAAACTTAGCACTCAGGACATGTTAATCTTTAGCTTTTTCAACAATTAAATCTGCTTCTTCTAATATTTATTCTCTAGATAAGCTTGATCATCTCTTCTTTATTATACAACTTTGTCAAGGCAACTTGGGAGAAAATACTCCATCTTTGTCCTTTACACTATAATGATAGCTTTTAGAGACAAATTATTGTTTGGGCATGCTTTATCAATCATAGAACTAAGGAGGAGGTTAGGATATTAGAATTTCCTTAAGTTGTATGGTGTACTCCACATGGAGGGAAGGAATCTTATAATTTTCTCTAATTCATCAAAGGAAGCTTACTCCTTCATAAAGGAACATTATAGGATAGGCTAGAGAAATCATTCTTTTAAAGATCATAATGCTAGCAGCTAGCCAAAATCTTATGTTCCTGTGGTTCGCATAATACTCCAACTGCTTGCTTCCCTTCGGTACTTTTTACTTTAGTAACATCAGATGAACTAAGAATCCTTAGTTTGAAGAAGCCACTTAGTTTTTGTTTACTTTTGTTATTCTATTCTTATGGGATTCTAACTAGATACCTTATATTTTTTTTGTTCCTTTCTTTGGTTTATTACCTTTTATTCTCGTTGTTAGGTAGTTTCAACTACCAAGTCTTATTCCCTCTTTTTTTTTATTTAATTCTTTCATTTCCATGAAAAAGAGTTCTCAAGAAAGTTATAATCTTGCATTACAAAAACCAATATAAAACAATAGGCTTGGCATTTACCCCAACTAGATCTATATCGTAATTAGTTTACATTTAAATAAGGAAAACCCATAATAAACAAGAAAGAATATAGGAAATAGGATTGAATTCTCATGGATCTTAAATCTTGAATGTTTTTTACGAATATTCTTGTTTTCCCTAATGTTGTTTTCTTTGTTAATCATAGATACTTTTTGTTAGCTTCTAATTATCTTTTTTTAGTGTTTTCAATCGAACTTCCTTTTTTTCTATCACCCCCCTCTCTTAAGTATGAATCCCTAAAATTCTAACTAAAACAGGTCAAATATTAGACAAATATGGAACTTTGTAACTATGTTAGCTCCTGCATGCTTAACTTGCCTCTTTGGAACTTGTCTATAATAATTACTACAAATACTGGTTAAGAATATATGATTGTGCTTCTCTTATATTGGAGAACATAGGCAAAATATAATAGGATATTGGAAGAATCCTAAAGGAATAAAATGGCTTAATGTTCAATATGGTAGAAACACAGGTCCGTGCTTATGCTGTATAGTTCTTATGGCAAACTCTCCCAAAAATAGAATATTGTATGATGGAACATGAGAAGCAATATATTATTGTGTTCTTAGTTATTAACCTAAAATTTGTTAAAGTTACCCCACCTTAACTCAAGTATTCCCAATCTTTTTCCTTCTTGATTGAGGGATTGAAATAAGACCAAAAATAAAATATATGTCATTTTAAGTATCAAATCGATAATCTAAAAAAGCATGCTAAAGATATAATGTAATCATCACTCATCAATTAGAAACTCACATGGTCCAACAAATTCTATTTTTAATTTAATAGCTACTTGTTTCATAGATTTAATTTAAGTTGCAAAGCCCCCTCTAGAGATGGAAATACCCACATTAATAGTATGCCTTATTCTGTGAATAAATCAACATATCAGAACATTTTTCCATTTGCAATATAAACTACATTACTAGGAATATAAGTCTAAATGTCTTCTAAATAACTCTTAATTATTTTTAAAGCAATCATACTTCCCTCACCTAAACTAAAATTTAATTTAGTTGCCCTTCCTAAATGTAAATAAAAAGATACATCCTAGATAAGCCTCATGACTTAGTGGTCTTCACAATAAAAGGGACATTTATCATCAGGCATACATTTTTTAGAAAGATCATTATAAATGATTATAGCGTGTCATGTAAATAAAATATTCAGCTAAAGACACTTTTGTATAAGGAGCGAGATATTATAATATAGTTAGAGAATCCACCATTTTCAGATACCATAATAGTATCGTTAAGTTATCAATATATGATTTGTCACTTTAAAGTAATTAATGAGAATATTCTATTATTCATTATTAGAATTGATTTCATAAATCTTTGACCAAGGTATAATGATACTTGAAATAATTTAAAATGTCATTAAAATTAATTACTAATAGTAGAGAACTATTATGACTGAACTCGAAATAGAGTGTCCATTAAATATATACATTATTTTTTATGAAAACAAAAGATTGAATTATAAGAAAAACTACTTTACCATTTCTAATGTTTGGGTAATCTTGATACATTATTAAACTTCAATCTTGCTATATAGATGTAAATTTATATCTAATCCTAAGAAAACTTTATGATTTCTAATCTATTTGTGCTGTCAATATATTTAAGAATCTAACCAGTCTCATATAAAGAAATATCAAAGAGACAAAAAAAGGTAATTTAATAAAGTTAGAGTTAATCGTAATGCTTGATAAATTTTAGGATCAATTATAAAATATTTGATAAAAAGGAACCGATATTAGATATTGTACTTTATTGGGAAAAGTTAGAATTTAATTAGGAATAATTATAATTTTAATTAAGGTTTAATTTGAACATAAAATTATATTTTAATTACAATACTAAAAGATCAAAACTATATTATAAATAAGTGTACGCTTTATAAGTGCTAACAATCGTGACATAAGCCTTCTGCATATTACTTATAAAATTTTTTCAATTTTGTTTTTATTGGAGATCAAAAATTATGTAGTTATTATGGTATTTGGTTCTGTCGAATTCTGGTTGAACTGTACGTTGCCGTTTGGATCCATGAGTCGATTGCTTCACGTAAGAGCCTCAGCGTGAAGGTCCTGCAAAACAAGGAAGGCACGTCGGGGGTTATGTCCCGATTCGCCCCTCCGACGCTCAAGTTAGTCTTTTGGTGAAGGTGGGAACGCCGTAAGCCAGGAAGAAACTAGGGTTATGTTTGCGTACCTTTATCACAATGAAATCATACCTTATATATGAGATTGATGCTAGGGTTAGGTTCTCACGTAGACTTCTACTTCTGCATGGAAGGTTTTCTCCTACTAATGGGCTACGGAGATCATGGATCGGGCTTGGGCTTGACATCTTGGATGAATGGACCGATCGGCCCATGGGTCGTGACTGAGTCCAGGCCCAACACGACCGACCCGACCAGTATTCAATAACCTATATCTAAAATTGATTTTGTAGGAAAACTGTAGAAAAAAAAAAGAAAATAAGCTTTCTACTAAAGTATGATTTACAATTCATGTTTTGTTATATCTGTTGATTATACGAACTAAATGAGATTAAATTTTATTTATTTCATGAGCAAATTTTATTTATTTCACGTGCTCACATATCAATTTCACACTATAATATTCATTAAATATTTAATCATTCAAAGTAAAAAACTTCTTGCCATTTTTCAAAATTTTAAACTTAATTTGCAATTTTTGTTGCAAATAATATTGTTTAATAAGGTAAATGTCAATCTCACTATTATTTATTTCATTAGAAATGTAGCCCCTAGTCAACTCAAGATTATTATTTTTTACCTAATTTACAATGTTATTTTATAATTTTTCTCTTTTTTTGTTAATAAAATGATTTGCTTAGTGCAATTTTTTAAGCTTTATGACATTTAATATAGTCATTAAAATTTGCTTATGATAAGAAAAAATCCATATCAATTTCTATAGTCAAAGATTTCTTATGTTCATGAAACTCGTATAATAAGTGAGAATTTGATTATTTTTATATAAAAACAATTACATTTGTTTTTATATGCTTCCAAAGCAGTTTTATAATTGTGTTTAACAAAAGTTAGGATAAAAATATATATTTATCACAAAAATATTGGTTTATTCTCTACAGCCAATCAGTTTGGTTGTAATTTAGTGACAAAATAATTTAAAAGCATTATTTAATTTATTTTGTACATGTTTAGATGTATAAGATAAAGTCCATGAGATAATTAAACATTGTAAATGAAATTACAATGAAACTATAACTATAATATTCATATTGCATTTATGTATTATCCCTAAATTATTCCTAGTTGTTGTTCTATTAAGATTGAACATTCATAGAACGTAAAAAGACTAACACATATTTTGTTTTTCTTATGAAAGAAGTAGTTGATCTTATTGGCTAAAGTATAGAGATATTTAAACAAACACGTGGGTGTTAGAGACCAAGTTTAGTGAACGAACTCAATATGAGAAAACCATTTGTAACATTACTTTTATTCTATAGAATTCCTATTGTCATGATTGTATATGCTGGGGCTCGGTCCCGTTACCTATCCCGAGGTGACAATTTTAGGCGGTTGGGTAAGGATCGTTCAAAAGAAAAGTTGAAAACTTCAATTGAAAAGAAAATTTTGCCTTCAGCAGTGGTGGGTTCACCGCGGCGAAGATACGGGAAAAATCCCAAAAACCTTTCGGGAGAAGTTCGCCGCAGCCAACATCTGGCTTCGTCACGACGAAGTCTAAAGGTTGAGCGAACACACCCTTCGGGACAAATATGCCAAGGCGAAAGAGTCTAGTTCTGTCGCGGTAAAGTACCTAGATCAAATCCAATCACCTCTCAGGACAAATACGCCACAATGAACGTCTGGCTTCACCGCAGAGAAGTTATCAAAAGTCACACATAAATACCCTTCGGGAAAGGTTTGCCGTGGCCAAGGTTTGGCTTCGCCGCGACGAAACCTTTAGTTCTGAACCCAGAACCCAACATTCAAACACAAAATTCTGCACACATACATTTTCAATTTCCCACAACCATCAACAACTCAAAAAAAATGTAAACATATACAAAAAGGAACTTCTTCAATTCTAAATCTCATTATTAAATCAAAATAGAGTTTGAACAAAGCTTTAGTTACATATCAACACTACATCATTAGCTTAATACAAAATGCATATGGATGCTCATGTTCGATATGCTGCCAAAGCTACCCAAAAGTAATTGAACTAACTTAGTTACTAAATGTAGCTATTTCGGAGTTTGTCCAAATGCCTTGCAAAGATCAATGATCTTCTCGTTCTGCACCTGAGGAGAAAATAGTGGGTTGAGCTACAAAGCTCAGTGGCTAATATTTTTATAGTCATTGGCAACGAGCTACACAATCGAGCATATATATACATACATTTATATTTCATTTTATTCTAGCAATTCAATCATTTACAATTCTAGCTCAAAAACTCAAAGTGAAAGAAGTTATCACATAACGCATAGTGAAAGAAGTTATCACATAACGCATAACATGTACATTTAACCATCAAAACATAACACTCAAATGCATCATACTTGACACATATTCATATCATGCAAAATTTCTAATTGAATACAATTAAATAATTGCTCAAAGAAAAACATTCGAATACTATACTATTACTTTTGCATAGTTAATAGTATATATCTATTAGTTTGTTTTTGCTATTGGTTTGTTTTGTGTATATGTATGGTCACCATTACTACAATTTGTCTATGTCTTTTAATTCATAATTATTCCATCTTTTGTGTTTACTTAACTATTTGGTATGTTGCGTTCTGTTGTTTATTATTGTTGCGTTTTAGTTTCTAAAAAAAGGATGGGAGAAATGGTGGGAAATTTATGATAGAGAAAACGGATCAAAACATGGATGCTGAGCTCTGGAGGGTTTGTTTAAATGGCTTTGTTGTTAGGATTAAAAATCAAATGGGTAGCGTTTTGGGTTTTAGGGTTATTAGTTAATGGTTTTTGAGCATCTTGTTGAGACCTTTTGATATTCCTGAGGATTTAGCGTTGTATACGCTGTCAGTGTTAGAAGTGCTGTCTTATCCTTAACCACTACTGATTCAGAAAAACCTACTATGTTGTGTGACAGAGCGTGGGCTCCTAGGCATTGGCCATATTTTGAGTCTCATACCTACTGAATTAAGAAATGATGTATGTCTACATCGGCCATGGAGCAGATCCTCTGGTTTAGATGAACGTTTCAAACGTCTTTATCACTTTGTCAAAGCAAAAACTTTTTATGATTATCTTTTCTCATCTGTTACTATACCAGGAAATATTTACATTCTGAGAAAAAGTAATGAGTTCTTGAGTTCCACTGATCTTGTTCATTATCAATTTGATTGCTTTTCATACTTTCATCAGCACAAGTGAGTGTATTGAATTGCAAAAATCTGATTTGATACCATTCTAATATTAATAATTGCGGAGTGCAAATTATTTTTTTGTATATTTTATTATTTTATGTAGTATATGATGCTATGTAGTAGTTCTCTTTATGCATGTATCAGAATGCTTTCAGATATCATAATTCTTCAGCCCGTTAATGTTTGTATGTTGGAAAAGTAGTCTGTTCTTCCTCAGTTTAATAAGATGTTACTGTATTAGTTCTATATATGTATTTAGCAGAATGTTTTCTGATGTCATAGTTCTTCATCCGCTTATGTTTGTATGTTGGAAAACTAGCCAATCCTTTCTAAATTTAGTTGGACAAAAGCTCTTCAATGCTTCATATTAATTGTCAATTTATGGATCTATGAAATGTAATCTTTAAACAATTAAAGTTAGACCAGAACTTAATTATTGCCCTTGAATTATTCAGTTAGTTATCTAGACATATTTGCCCTGAGAGCCAAATGTTCTAAGGTGACCTGTGTTTTTTCATTCTAGAAGGTACTTCAAATAATATAATCAGCAAAAATAATCACTGCTTCCAGGCCTCACATTTTCTTTAATGAGTTGACTATTGATTTTGCAATGGCTACTTAAATGTTTTGTCCCTCACGAACCTTGCAATTAATGAAACTGATAGCTTACCCAATTAGAATTTGTTTTTTCAGGAGGATTTGGTCTATGTTATGTTGGTATTGGAAAAGATTATTATCAATGCTGTTACTCTCTTGTTGTAGTGGAATTTTTTCATCCTTGCTCCCTAACTACTTCAGTGCTTTATCTTCCATATGTGTGATTGCCCTAAAATTCAGAATATGTTGCAATTTGATGATTAATAAGCTCAATATTCATTATTGAACAAGTTTTTTTGAAATAACCGTTTACCTGACAGTCAAAGCTTATAGTTTTTGTTTATTCGTATTAGGTTAGGAATACAATTAGAAGTAACTGACATCAGCTTGCCTTTCACAGACAGATGAAATTGAATATTTTCAAAGGGTGTTGAATGAGAATGTGCAATGGAGGTTAACTCGGTAACCTCTAGTTTTCTTTTTTTCTTTTTTCGGAATGTGGACTGCTTGACCTTATGGTTCGTAATGTTGAAAATTGAAGTATGAGTTGTGGCCTGCTGTTTATGTCTATTCTCTGAACTTCTTCAGTGATTGTTAACATTTCCTAGTTCCCTCTGAACTTTTTCGAAAACTTGGAAGTGAATGTTAGCGTTTCCTAGTTCCAACTTAGTTACTTGGATATATTCTGCATATTCGATGTCTTGACTTGTTCCGTATTCAATTTTCTGCAACTAAAAGCTTCAAATGCTAATGATAGTGGATTAGTGAGGGACAATCAATCATATTTAATTAATTGCTGTTTGTATTATGTATATCAGATCATTAAGTTGGTGGGCAAAAACAAACTTGGATAGCAGATCATGGATTATGGGCCATATTTCACGAAGGGATGGAAATCAGTGGCCAGCACACCAGCTGCCTCTGATGATCTTGGTGGTTGCTTTGACTGTAATATCTGTTTTGACTTTGCGCATGAGCCAGTTGTCACCCTTTGTGGCCACCTCTACTGCTGGCCATGCATTTACAAGTGGCTCCATGTCCAGAGTGCTTCCCTGGCCTCAGATGAACATCCACAATGCCCAGTATGCAAGGCTGATATATCGCATACAACCATGGTTCCTCTCTATGGACGTGGTCAGGCACCAGCCGAAACTGAGCATGAAGGTAAGATAGCCAATCGGGGGATGGTCATACCCCCCAGACCACCTGCTTGTGGTGCTGAAGTTCTGGTATCCAACTCACCCCAAACTGGTCAGCAGCTTCCTTATCGTAATCCTTACCAAAATCATAACTACAATTTTGAAGAGCCACCATCTCCATTGGTTGATCTTGGAGGCACTCCACTCGCAAGTTTACACCACCCATTAGTAGGAACGTTCGGGGGAATGGTTTATGCAAGGGTTTTTGGGAATTCTGAGAGTTTGTACGCGTACCCCAACTCATATCACCTTGTGGGAAGCGGTAACCCTCGGCAGAGGAGGCAGGAAATGCAGGCAGACAAGTCACTGAACAGAATCTCAATTTTTCTCTTTTGTTGCTTTCTTCTGTGCCTCGTTGTATTCTAAACTAAAACATAGTGTTATACATTATTAAATGGGAAATGCTGCCGGTTGTATAGTTTGTATAGGCAATCGGCATGTTTGTTGGTGTGATTCTTTTCCGTAGGCAGGCAGATAAGCTAGTATAGCACTACTAGAAGGGCACTCGTTTTATTTGGAAGTCTCCTTTAATTTTGGGTAAATATGACGTTTATTATAAGTGAATGATAGTATTGCTTCTGAGTTTTAGAAGTGTAAGTTTTTACCATATAAAACTTCGGGATTAGATTTTGCTGAAGTCAGGAACAGAACACAACTCTCCCCGTGGAGAGAGATACTTTGTTTCACTCCCTGTATCATCCCTGTTCTATTTTGTGAAATGTGTTGCAGATGAGAAGGGACAGCACAGATGGTATAGAAAGTGTAACAGAGGATCTGGAGCAAAGCAATTATTGGAAGACATAAACAGCTGTTTCAGTTGTCCAGGGAAAGGGACAGCACACAGCAGTTACCTACAAGACCTTTTAAGGTACAGCTGCAGTTGCATACCAAACGGTGCCAAGTTGTTTGACAGTAACGAAAGAGGATTTGTCACATCAAAGAAGCTGAAGGAAACAATATGCTGCAACTTGTCAATTCTTTTGTTCCTTTTATATATAGGTGGACCATTGCAGCCTATGACAACTTTCTCTCGGCATATCTATCAAATTGCTTTAAATCAACTTTGTGATTAATATTTTTTTTTTTTAAACGTACGATTGAAGATGATCCTCTCTTTTGCAAAAAGCCTTAGCACTAGTTGCGTCCGGTCTGCAACTTAAACCCTCTTACATCACTCACAGGGATGGGGGGATGTGAAGTAACGGGTGTGAGGAGAGTTATCAAAAGCAGTTAGGTGCCAACATGATTAAATAACAAGAAACAGTCGTGTAAGATGATAATATCAGTAGCAAACAAGAAAATGACCCAACAGCTATAGCAATTTAAAGTGATAATTTGTTAAGACAAATCTTGCATTGTTGTATCAGTGGTTTTTAATTTTTAAACCCTTGAGCTATTCTTAATCTTTGATAAATGTCAAAATACAATTGTAGAGAAAACTCAATGCCATGATTCCTGAGTCTCCGTGCCATTCAAACAGGAAGCTGTAACTTCTATCCTGTGCTTTGTTAGCACACCGAGTGTTTACCAAAGATTCTCTTAAAGAAAGTTCAAGCCATGTCAGTAAGCTGAAGAGATATTGGATCATGGTTCCTAAGTTTGTAGGCATCTTCTATTATGCATCGTACTTTTTAATTTTGTTTCTATTTTCATGTTAGTAATTGTTATTTTCTTTCTATATTATGGAGGTTATCTTTCACTTTCACATGATTTCTTGTTATTATGGTGGGTGTTCCACCAATTTATATTCAAAGGGGACCAAGTTAATAAAGAAGTCAATTTTTATAGAATTTAGTCAAATTGTTGAGAATTTGAAGCTCAAGAGATTTTAGGTTCTCTCTGAGCAGCGTGAGACTATAACTATTGTTTGCCGAAGAAGATCATCGTTTCACTCGCCAAACCTTACTCAGGAACAGTCCCTCACTTAGCCCTAGCCAATTATCAGCTATGCTCAATATGCGGCTAGGATCAGATCTTTTCCTTTTTCAGAAGCTTTTGGACCTAGCGAAACTAACCACAACTCCAATTGACCTATAAATCAATCAATATCCTAGGATTGTACCAACTTGGTATTAGGGCCTAGGGTTATGGGAGATGTAATTTAACAACAACTCAGCCAATTGTTGCAATTATTCCAAAAGGAGTTTGTTGCTAACCTCATTTAAGAAGAAGCATTCTTGGCTTGCCTCGATGAACTTGCCTAGATGAACTTGCCCCTAATTTAGCTACTTTCAAAGTCTCATTGACCTCGACTGAAGAGGGCAGTAACAATCAAACTCGCAAGGGAAAAGGGGTTGTAAGCCTATCTAGCTTAGATTCTTTAGGAGGTGGTTTCATTGTTCCCAAGTTCACCAAGTTGGATTTCCCTTGTTTCAATGGCCAAGATGATCCTTTAGGATGGTTAAGTTGTTGCAAGCACTTCTTCTGCCACCAACAAACACCTAATGAAGATAAGGTCATTCTCATTTCCTTTTACTTAAAAGGTAATGCTCAACTCTTGTTCCTTCAAAAGGAGGCCATGATTATGAATTAATCAAGATTAGGTCTTGCATAATTACGAGAGAATCTTGTTTAAAGAACGCAAATTTTTTCTCTTTGAATAATCAGAATGTAACAAAAGACAAAGATATTAAAAAAAATAAAGAATTGATCTTTGAACTATAAAGGAGAACCCTCAAGTTCAAGGAATAGCCCACTTAATTCTCCAAAGAAACACCACCAAGAATTAAGATTTGAGGAGGAAATATTCAAAATTTTAAAAGCTGAATAACATGAATTCTATTATGAAATATGCTAACAATTACACACCATAATCCCTTTATATAGGCTTAAAGATATCAAAGCTTGATCCCATTCTAATTAGAGGAACAATCACATGCCTATTGGAATTAAGAAAACTTAATCCTACTCTAATTAGGAAAACCTAGCTAAATGATTATTGGTATTAAGAAAATAACTAATAAAATCATAAATAAATTAGCTTATTAAAGCTTAAATAAGGTATATCTAGCCCATTGCTCGCAAATATTAACTCTGGATGATTATTTACAATTAGGACCAATGTTATTGCACTGTTCTCCCATCCCTCGAAAAAGGTTGTCCTCAAATCTTGAAGCTCAACGTCATCAAAGTAAGGATTCAAATCTCTGACATTGAATGTAGAAGAAACATCATAATCTCCCAAAAGATGAAGCTTGTAAGCACTCTCTCCAATTTGCTCAATGACTATAAAAGGACTATATGTATAAGGCATCAACTTGTTCTTATACTTGGATGGAAACCTCTCATTTCCAAGATGAAGCCACATAAGATCTCTAGGTAAGAACTTTGGTTTCTTGAGATGCTTGTTGGCTTTCTCCTTATATAACTTATTTGCCTTCTCAATCTTAGTGTGAACTTGCTTCTGAAGCTTCATCATTTTCTTGACTTTAGCTTTAATATCTTGATTCATGAGTTATTTTTGGAATAATCACCAAATCAATATGAAGGTATGTATTTGTTGGGACCCGATCTCAGGAACCGGACCCCAACCGAAAAACGAACGGAAAACAAAGAACGTAGCGAAGGTATCGGA
>JANKOD010000192.1:20107354-20117490 GCA_026284645.1 Erythroxylum acuminatum
GAGAAAGAAGAGAAAACAAGCTAGGGTTTTAATTTCCTTAGCTTTCAAGAGAGATTTTGAGGTTGTTCAAGAAGAGAAAAAGGTAGACGAAGAGAAGGGCTTCCAATTGAGCCAAAGATTTCTTCATTTAGTGAAGGATCAAGGGATCAAAGAGGCCTATTTCAGTTAGATCAACTCACGGAGTACACATTAAAGATACAGCAGGAAAGAACCTTTGATACCTCAGGTTGTTTGCAAAGAGAAGAGCCATTTTGAGCAAGTCTCTAAGCTAGGAAATCAAGGTGGGTGCATGTTTATAATAGAATCAATAAGCCACTATTGTTTTCTTTAAATCAAAGAAAATCACTGATTTCAATTACATCATAAGTGTTGCATCTATTGTTTTTGAATGATTTGTGAAATCTGCTATATGTTTGCTTCATGAATTGTGTGATGATTGATGGAAAGTCTTTACAAATGATTCTTTTAAAAAGATGCATGTTTATGAAATTAAGTTTTCAGAAATGATTTTCAAGTTATAGCAAATATATGAAAAGCAAGTTTTTAAGAAAAATGCCATTTTGGGCAACAAGTTTACAAAAGTTTGAAATATATGTGTTATGTGGGTTTGTGGTAGTCCCTCAAAAATTGTCACGTGCACGTTGACCCAAGTTATCGGCTTCTCCCGCCTGCCCACTAGTGGCACGGAGCTCGTTCAAGGACTCTCTCAAGAATTACGACTACACAGGACCCTTATGTGGAAATGTGTAATGCGTCATGATTATGAACTTACCCAAACCACCCTGATGTGCTTATGTGCTTATAATATGATTGAACAAGTCTGATGCATTCATGTCTTGCAGTTGTGAATTTGATTACATGACAAGAATTTTGAAAAACAAGTATTTTACGATTCAATAAGATATTTTCTATGACAAGTAAAATGGTTTCAAAAGTGTTACTTACTTTTCTGTTATAAACTATAACCCACAAGCTTTCAAGCTCACCCCCTTTCTGTCCCATCTTCAGGTGATAGCTAAGAGATCAAGTGGTTGAGAGCCTAAGGTAATTGCTTCATTTGCTATTTTCATATTTTTGTAATAATCCAATGGTGTGGCTTTTGATATGTAAATAGAGTGTTTTTTTAAAACTCTCTTGCTTGAGTAATGAAATGATAGATTGAAATAATTTCGATTATGTATGTTCATATTGACTTCCTTGTTAAAAGGGTTAAGTTGGAAGAATAAGTTTGTTTTGATGTTTGACTATTGTGGGCACACCACCCTTGTGGGATGATGCTTAATAATGGTTCATGGAAATAACCCTACAAGGTAATATGCATGCGCTAGTTAAGTATGATGATATTCACAAGAGTTGGGTTCCGGAAACGGAGTCCAATGCTTGTGGCATCAGAGCAAGCATTGGACTCTAGAAACAAGCAGAGTCCAACATTTGTGGTATCAGAGCAAGAGTTGGATTCCATAAACAAGCGGGATCCAACATGGTTGTAGGCCGAGATTAAACCAAAAAACCGGACTCCTAAAGAATTCATCGTTTTGAAATGTTTTTAAATTTTTTTGTTAGTTTTGTTTCATTTTATTTTCTTATTTTAAAACCAAACCAACCCCCTAAACCTAAATATTGATTATTTTCATAATGAAAGCTAACAGAACACTCTCATTAGGATCGACCTAGACTCACCATTGCTATAGTTGCAAGTTTACTTTATTTTGCATATCGTTACGATCCACTGCTATCATTTGTATGAATTTGTTTATAATATTTTTTATAGTTATTCTTGACCTTTCATGTTTGTTAGTGTTTTTCTATAGTATTGACGAGATCTCATCAACAAGATTGATTGACGAGACACTACGAAGGGAATATGTCAATGTTGTTGGGGGAAATTTTTCCTATAATCCATACTCCCAATTCTATAACTCAAGTTGGAGAGATCACCTAAAGCTTAGTTATGAAGAGTATAGCCAGTAAAACTACTTCCTAGATAGGCTATAAGGTGCACAACAATTCCCATATAAACCAAGGACCTTTTATTCTAACTCAAGTACATCTCTAAAAGATATTTTTACCACTAATACTCTGCAACTCTAGTGTGATGTAAGGCAAATTTTGCAAGATACAAGGTCTAGCATCTAAAATTTGGAGGGCCAGATGGGTTAGATAGCAGTGGCTATTAACCGCTTAGAATCACAAAGTGGAGGAAAGATGTCATCCTAACCTGAGATAAATCCCTAAAGTGTTTAAATACTAATTCCTTAATATCTTTTTTGCTCTTCACTTCTATACTATCGGCCTTTTAAAGTAGGATCATTTTTTTATTTCTTCTTATTTAAATTACCCTATAAAATATTCGGGATTCTTCTCTTCTTCTTTTAACCACCATTTAGGATTTTTTCTTAGTTAGGAGTTTAACAAATTTAATGCATTAACATAAGATCTCAGTGTAATCACTTCTTGGGTTTTGGGATTTAGGTCATAACGATGTCTAGGCTAATCCTCCTAAGTTTCATTATCTTTGTGTAAGCTTTAATCTTGTATATAATTAGAGGGTTATAGATCACACTCTTAAATAATTTTAAGCACCTTTTTTTATGGCTTTCAATTTTTGAATGCACATATATGATTGAGTACCTTCAACTTTGGTTATAGTCATTTTAGCACTATCTCTAGACAGCTTAGATGAGATATACTAAAATTGAAAATTTAGAGTGTTGTTTTGCTCTTTACATTAGCTGCCTTATTTGAACAAATATAGGAGTATGATCTAAAGTAAGTGGATTGCAAAATTTATTCTAGATCAATGGAAATAAATTGATATCTAGCTTTTTTTACATAAATCATTTTCATGATTTTTTGTTATTCTAAGTAAAAAAGTTTCCAATATGGTTTATATTAGTTAACCTAAGATCCTTGGTGACCTTTAGCAAATGATCGTTTCTATGTTTGGACTTCATTCTACCACCTTGGATTTTTGAAAGACTAAGAGTGCAATTGAAGTCTCCTATCAATATCCATAGAGTGTTGGGGTTGTCAACTAATGAAAATAGATTGGACCATAAATATTTCCTTTAAAAGTTTGTATTAGCTATATAAAATGAGAAAAGGAGTTTAAGAGGGAGTGAGAAATACCTTGGAGAGTATAAACTGATATGAGCAAGATAAAGGTTATACTTGACAAATATAGGGATCTACGGAGATCATAATTTTTCCACTGTAATGGTTTTTGTTGTTGGATAAATTTATCCATCCTTTCTTCAAAAAGCAAAGAACTTTTTGGTAATGGTGTTTTGTTTTTTATTTTAGTTTCTCCAAACCAATAACATGTGGTTTTTATTGGATCAAATGATCTTTTAAAACCTACTATTTATTAAGGTAGTTTAAAGCTTTAAAATTCTAAATTAAAAAGTTCATTTCCTTGAAGCATTGTCCGCTCTTTTCTTTTAGATTTGTGTCCTACCATACTCTTGATATTAGATACTTCATTGAAGTGGACTATATAGAAGATGGAGGGAGTTCTTTGGGTTTTTTCCTATAATTTTGTATAGTTTGGGAATTAGAATGAGTTTAGGGTCTTGTCTTATACGTTTAGTGTGCTCCAAGTTATTGGCATTAATGTCAGCATTTATTTGCTTGGTTTACGCCCCCGCTATGTGAAATATCCCTTTGTTGTATTTTTCCTTTTCAGAATGTGTGGAATTTAATCTCTTGCTACCATCATCTTTTCACTTTTAGGGTTGCATTTGCTATGACTAAGACCTAGGTCGTATTCCTAGGTTCCTTGCCTGCTTGATTGGCTTAGCTAGTGTACCTTTTTGTATGTTGGAGATTTCGTGATAATTAATTTCACCATATTCCTTGATATGTGCAAAAGACACTAAAATTAACACCTATCTCTACACAACTAAACTTATAGTAGAGTTGAGAAAGAATCATACTTATATATAATGTCTGATTGATTTTGGTATTGAACTAATCAGTGTAAAAAGATGGGGGTTTGGAAGAATTTAACTAATGTTTAAAAAATTAATTTTAACAAATCAAATTACAAAAGGGTAATTGATGGATCTAAGGCTAGTTCTCAATTTAATCTCAACCTTCACAAAACATCCATAATCAAGTGTAATGTTGTTTTCTTTCCTCTTTTTGAAATTATGAACCATGGATTAACAACAAGCTCTATTAACCTAAATTTTTCTTTAGATTATAACTAATCAAAATAAGTTCTTTAATTAGATCTAACTCTTAGATAACCTAGAATAGACTATTGATATTTAGTGCAATAAGTGCATTAAGAATCAAGAAATAGGTTAATATAAGCAATAATCATATAAGCTTGGATTATTTAACTTAGGATATGCTATCCCTAATGATGTATATTTATTAGGTTGCCGCACATGAATCAAATTAATAATAAATATGGATAGTAATCAAATTTTTTTGTAATAAATATATATTAGAATGATCTAGCATGCCCTATCTAAATATTTTATACATAAATCATAAACTTTATACATAGAATAGCATAATCAATTTAAAAAAAGAGATAGGAACAACGTTATTGGAATTGTCAATGCATAGACACATTATTAGGCCTCAATATCCCCTTTTAACTGAAAGGAAAATAATTAGCCACTCATAGTTTGTTAAAGCAAAAGTCTAAAGAGAAAAATAGGCATCTTTGAATGTCCATCATGTATATCCACTTGAATTGGCCTCAAATTGCCTTTCGTACTTTAGAATTATGGTTTCTAGAGTGGACAGGATAACCCACATGCCACATGGACGAAAAATGTCTTGAGGTTGTACATTTTTACATTGACTTAAATGGCCCTTTATACAGGAATGTACTTCTTCACACAAGCTTGTTCCACCAAAATAACTCTAATTCTTTCATTCTCTGTCCTAATTTCAACCTAACTCATTTCTCTTTGATCCATTTAGGAAATAAGACTGAACAACAACAAAATTGTCCAAAACTATAAATTTAATTCATTTTTGTTCTTTTTCATCAAACTTGTTCCTAAACAAAAATATGAACCAAAATTAGTATCTTATAAAAAAATTAAATATTGATCACTAAGTATTAGGGAATAAATAAATAATAAATTAAGCATTTATCATTCATTGTCTTTGATTTACACATATAGATGATTTTGATAGTTTTATTAACTAGATTGTTATTCTTATAAAGCCTTAATCTGGAAGTTCTTTTGTGATTTATACTTTTGCTCAAACTTGTGCAAAACCTATTCTTTTAACATATGTGATGCTTTCATTAAGGCTTAATGTATTGCCTATCAAGCTAGAAATATGGATTAGTCCTTTTGTAGACCAATATTCTGATGGAACTTGATGGAAATTTATCCATATAGGAATAATTTTTATTCTAATTTTTTCTAAGGAGATTCTAGGTCTTCATTTCTACATTAAAAATTGCTGCCCTTAGATGTGTAAAGGTCCAAGTTCCATTATTTTCTTAGCTTCCTCTACTTTGGAGAACTTAAGCACAAAGGAGTCATTCTTACTCATAAGAATATGTTTTCTCCAATTTAAATAGGCCCATTGTTGGATATGAGGAAAAAATAGTTTCTTTGCTAAGAAGTGACCAACTATAGTTGCTAGCTATTTCTTAGCTCCAGTTTGTAAGATTTATTTTAGAGCTACATTTGAGTCATCTAAGGGGGGAACATAGTGAAGTTAACCAAAATTATTGTGTTCTTCCATACCTTAGCCATCTATAAAGAAGGTTTATTTGTATGGATTTCATCCAGTTGGTTCTTAGGGTTTACTTTCATATATTTAGGTTAAAGGGAAATTTTTTAGGCTGAGATCTAGAGGAAGTAAGGTCTGGGTAGGTTGAGGGACATGAAGAGGGGTATATTCATAGTAATGAGAGTTTTGTAGCTGGGGCATGGCGATAGACGAACGAATCATTCCAATTAACAATAAATATAGAAAGAGGTGGTTTATGTAGGATAATAGAAAGCTTAGGTAGGCTAAAAGGGGAATGTCGGGCGGGTTAGGTTTAAAACTCAAGGAGTTTCTAGTGAGAGGCTAGAATATATCACTTGTTTGTTATATTTTAATTAAGTCTTAGAGAGTTCTATGTTATCCATTAACTAAATAATTAAAAAAATTAGGAATGAAAGAAATATATTAATCAGTTACCTAAACGAAAGGGATTAAGTTCAAGTAGACTTATGAAATAAGTTACAACTCTTAGAAGACCGAAATATACATTAGAGGTTTATATTTCATGTCAATTACATACTACAAGAATAGTTAACTGCAACAATCTTTAGAGTTTCAACTATCTTTTATCAATTGTGGCATGTTTCATCCATTTTTCACTTCTTGGGTGTTCAAAATTATGGAGAGTTTAAGTAACCTTTAGGAAGTTAATTTTTACCTATAATAAATTTTTAATCAAGTTCCACATATCACTTATCACTTTATTAATCACTTGTTGAGAATTTCAAAATGTTCTTATATTCCATTCTCTCTAAATCTAATAGAGGTAGTTGCCAAGTGTTATGTCAAAGAGATCCTTATGTGATTTTAAGGGAATCTACATATGAATTCCTAAGTAAGGATGTTGCCAAGGTTGCCTCAATAATAACTAAAGTTGCTCCATCTCAAGGATTATTCACATATAATTTTGAAAGTTTCATAGATAAGGAAGAGATGGCTTTGGAATTATTGTTCTAGGTAACATAAGTTTATAGATATTGTTTATCTTAATCCTTTTCACTCTTTCCTTTATTGATAGTTTAATTTAACTTTGGCTACCATCTATAGAGACAAGAAATATTAGTTATAAGCTTAGTGGTTGTTAGCACTCCTACATACCTAAAAAGTTTCTTCAGCTTCAGTCTAATATGAAAAGCAAGAGCATCAACTTATAGTGGATGGGGCCCTAAGATGATAATGGAGCTCTTTTATAGGTTGATTTTTAAATCTAACATATCATTGAATTAATTCATGGAATCCACTAACACCTTGATTGGTTTAACTTCAGCTACAAATAAAAGCAAGAGATCATCTGCAAAGGATAGGCCATTTAAAATGTGAATATTCGGGTGATAATCAAACTCCTTTAGTTATTATTTTTGGATTTTTGACTTCTGATCAAGACTTTAAAATAGTTTATGTGTTAAAGGAGGACAAGAATTCCATTGGATGGATACTTACATATATTAGAGGAAAAAGACCTTTTATATTCATGCATTGCATTTTTTTAGGAGGTTTGGAAATTCCATTAAAAAAGTGTAACATAGGTTGAATACTCTAATGATGGAAGTTGCAAAGAAAGAAAGTACTAGGCTTCTCAATACTGGAGTCATTTTTCCTGCCTTTAATAGTTAGTGGGCAAGTTTAGTACCTGTGGTTTCGAAGAAATTTGGAATCATGGTGGTCGATATTCAAGATAGTGAGTTGGTTCCCACGCATGTGCAAACTAGGTGGTAAGTTTGCATTTATTATAGAAAGTTTAATGTTTCAACTCGTAAAGACCATTTCCCCCTTTCATTTATTGATCAAATGCAAAAAACATTAGCTAGATATGAATATTACTATTTTTTAGATGGATTCTCATGTTATCTTTAGATCCTTATTATAGTAGAAGACTAAGAAAAGAAAACCTTAACATGCATATTTGGTACACTTGGTTATCAAGTTCATTTTTTTAATGCACCCGCCACTTTCTAAATATGCATGGTGGGAACTTTCTCTAACTCTACGTTTGGTTACTGTCTCCAGTATGCAGAGATGGAACGAGACAAAAGTTTAGAAACAGAACAAAAAAAAATTAGAGACAGTGGTGTTTGGTTGTGATGGACAAAACAGATAAAACTGTCTCCGTCTTAAGATCAGAAATGTGTTTGGTTGCAGTTGACAGAACATATAAACAGTGTCAATGACTAAAATACCCCTGCACTATAATATGATTGGAAATATGTAATTCATTGAATATTTTAAAACGAATGATTTGTATAATTAAAAAAGTTAACAAATAATAATAATAACAACGACAATAAGAAATTAATTTTGCATAATAATAATAATAATAATAATAGAAGAAGAAGAGGAAGAAAATTAATAATAATAAGGAATTTAATAATCACAATAATAATAAGAAAATTAATTATGAATAATAATGATAATAATAATAATAAGAAAATTAATTTTGTATAATAATAATAAAAAAAACAACAATAATAATAATAATAAGTACAAAATTTATAATAAAATTTATAATAAAATAAATTTTGTACTACATTTCCTTATGTGTTATGTTTTTGTCCTTAGGACAAGAAATCTTGTACTACAGTCTTGGAAAGAACAAAAAGTTTTTGTCCTTATTTTCTGAAGACGAAACCAAAATAGGTGAGGACAGTAAGCAAACACTACGGGGCACAGAACTTTTGTGTCCCTGTCTTCCGTCTTCACCCATGAGGACATGAACCAAACGCTACGTAATTTGATGTGGTGGAGACTAACTTGCCAATCAAATTCCAATAATTTCATCATCTTATCACTTCTTTTTTTTAGGTGACCTATATTCTAAAGTCAATTTCCTTAGTTGGCATTTCACATCACCATCTTCTTCTTTTTCTTTCTCTCGATGCTCTTATGAAAAATCGAAAACGTTATTAGGTGAAAAGTCTATTCTAGTTATGATCCAAATTTGGGATATACCAAAAGAAAAGTAATAAAGATTATCTTTCACTTGTTGAAGATTAAGTGGAAATCAACTCCTTCTCTTGGAGGATGAGTTCATTTTCTTATCATCCCTTAGAAGTTAGGAGAGCAACAAGTCATGTTTTTCCTTCTCATTAAGACTATATCCTCTTAGATACCAAAACAAATGTGTCGAATATCCGTAATAAATTGTCTCCAAGAAAAGTGTTTTCCTCTTTCAACTTTTCATTTTTCTTACATGTTTAGACTCATTTATCACACATTAACTTATAGACTTCATAAATACCTTCCTTTTTATCATTTGAAGTACTGTCATCACTATCATAATTTGATATTGAGCTTTGAGCTGAATCGTCTGTGTTTTTTCGAAATTTTCCGATTTACTCACTTTTTCGTCTTCAGTTACTTCCTTCTCGGTTACTGTTAAATAAGTAAATGAACTTTTGCTATACAAAGTAACTAACGCAGCACTATTCATAACTTTTTCTTCACTTTCGAATTCGTTATCACTCCAAGTGCTCATATAGGATTTCCTTTTTCTCTTCTGCAAGATGTTAGCACACTCCGTTTGAACATGTCCGAATCATTGACACTCATGGCATTAAATTCTCTTTACCTTTCTTTCTCCCTTTTGAGTTTTGGCTTGATGTTTGAAGTTGTTGTTCGATGAACTCCCACCATTTCGCCTAAACTCGGGTATGTCCTTTTTCACTCACTTCAGCCACTTACTGAACCCTCGTGTTAATAGCTCCATATCCTCATTCTCATCGGATTCATCTTCTACATCATTCATACCTTTTCCAGTTTCAACCTATAGTGCCAATCCTTTACTTCTTTCTTGTTTACCCCTTAAAAGATTCATTTCAAAAATTGTAAGAATTCTAATTATCTTCTCCAATGATAGATAATTAATGTCGTGGGCCTCCTCTATTGCTGCAATTTTCGGAATAAATCTTGGAGATAATGATCTCAACGTCTTCTTGACTAGTTTCATATTGGAATATTTTTTCCTGAGTTGATGTGCCTGATTCGCTATATCTCACAATCTTTTATGAAAGTCTCCAATAGTCTCATTTTCATCCTTCAGTTCTTCAAAGCTCACAGCTAACATCTGTAGTTCTGATGCTATCACATATTTGGACCCTTCATGAATAGTCTGCAAAGTACCCCACATTTCTTTAGCCGATTCACAGGCTGATATCATTGATAAGCGTCCTTCATCAACAACATTAAAAATTGAGTGTAATGTTTGTGAGTTTCCAAATGTTGTTTCTTCTTCGACTCTTGTCCATTCAGATAGATCTTTTAGAACTGTCTCTCCCTTATCGTCAGTAATCATCGGATGTGTTCAGCCATGTAACACCGAGTTCCATGCTCTTGTTCCCTGTGCCTGAATAAAGACTCTTATCTGTGATTTCCATGCAGGATAATTGGAA
>JANKOD010000192.1:20132233-20147422 GCA_026284645.1 Erythroxylum acuminatum
TATGCTTGAATTTGTGCTAATTACCGATGGCTATAAATATATTAGCCACTGAGCTGTGTAGCTCAACCCATTACTTTTCCCTCCTCAGGTGCGAATCAAGTCGACAGTTGACCCTTGCAAGGCATCGAAAACTCCGCAATAGTTAGAGATCTTTATACTAAGTTAGTGACTATTTTGGATAGATTAATAAGCATATCAACATTGAACATCATTATGTATTTTGTTTTAAGCTTTGGTATGTAGGATGTTGTGTAAGTAAAGTTTGTTCGGACTCATGGGATTTGTAAGGGTATGAAGAATTGAAGTTTCTTTTATGTATGAGTATGCTTAGCTTATTGTTAGATATGAATGTATGTGTTTGTTTGAATGGTTGAATGTTGAATGTCGGATTTCTGATTTTGGGATTTTCGCCGCGGCGAACTTCCATTGGTACGCCACAGCGAACTAATATGTTGCCGCGGTGAACGCCCCTTTTTGCGACTTCACCGCGGCGAGGAATGGCTTATGCCACGGCGAACTCCTTTGCTGCCACACTAAGATTGTTTTAATTGCAATCCTTTTTGTTTTTATTTCATACGATTGTCCCGATGGGTCACCCCAGGTTCAACCTTGGGGTCGGGGCTCGGGCCTAACATTCTTCGGTATCAGGAACCGATAGTTGGGCTCCGAAAACAAGGTCAAACATAAAATGGACTTTTAGCATTTACTAAGGGTAAAATGGGAAGAAAGAAGTGTTGTCTTCTTCTTAAAGAAGGGAAAAATGAAAATAGGAGAGAAAGAAGTCAAATATCAAATCAAAGAGAGAAAGAAGAAAGGTTTCGGTGGTTGAGAGGAAAGGAGAGAGTTGAGCTAGGGTTTCATCTTTTCTAAGCTTCCAAGAGAGATTTTAAGGTTATTCAAGAAGGGAAAAAGAAAGAGGAAGATTAGAGCTTCCTTTAGAGCCAAGAAACTCTTCATTTGGTGAAGACCTTTTGGTTTAAGAAGTTTAGATAATGTATGGGTTTAAGTATTCTAGGGTCAATTTAGTGAATGTATTTTCTTAGGGTTCTTAATTTGAATTCCTCTTGAATGGGAATTTTGTCATTTATGAAGGAAATCAAGAAGGGGATCAAGGGAGGCAAGAGGAGCAAGAGGAAAGCCATCCTTGAGCCAATTTCTTAAGCAAGGATTTAAGGTGGATTATATTTTTATAATTAAGTAATGAGCCATAAAGGTCTCTTTCAAGAAATGGAAATAAATGATTTCAACTACTTTTGAAATGTGCATTTATTGCTTCTTGAATGAATTGATAAAATGCTATATGCTTGATATATGAATTGTATTGATGAATTATGAAAAGACTTTGAAAATGATTCTTTTTGAAAAGATACATGTTTATGAAATTAGGTTTTCGGAAGTGGTTTTCAAAATATCTCATATCCATGAAAAACAAGTTTCCAAAAATGTGCCATAAGGGCAAACTGTTTTCAGTTCACGAATTACATGTTATGTGGGTTTGGTGTAGTTCCTTCAAGAATGTCACGTGCACGTTGACCAAGTTAAAGACTTCTCCCGCCTGTCCGCTAGTGGCATGGAGCTCCTTCATAGACTCCCTCAAGTTTACGACTACACAGGACCATTATGTGGAAATGTGTAGTGCGTCATGTTTATGGATCTACCCAAACCATTTTGATATGCTTATGTGCTCAGATAAATTGACAAGAGTGATGCATACATATTTTGCATAAATGTGAATTTTTGCAATGGAAATGATTATATGAATGGTTTTCCTTGTTACCGATTATAAAATTGTTACCCACAGGCTTTACGCTCACCCCCATTCTCCTCCCCATATCTAGGTGATGAGCAAGATAACGAGTAGTCAAGGGTCAAGGCATCACTCCGATTATGCATCTTTTGTTACTCTAAGATAGATTTGAAAACACAAGGCTTTAGCTGTATTTTAAGCAAATTATTGTGCATGTATCTTTTTTATTTTGGAATTTTGAGATATTGATGTATTTTCGGCTTGAAATGCCCATTAAAGCTTTGTAAAACTCTTATCTTTTGATGCTAATAGAACATGATTGCGTTTTTTCTCATGACTCTCAAAGTTTGTACATTGCATTTTCAAGTTTGTCATAAGGGAAAAATTCGTGTTCTGGCTTCAGGGGAAAATCTGGGTTGATCTAGGCTGAATTAGACAAAGTTAGCTTCTAGAAAGTTGTAGTTTATCTTTCTAGCTTTCCAGCGATATATAGTATGAAATTTTTGGACATGGGAGCCGAAAGTTATGATCCTTATAAGTGGAGGTGCTCAGGAGTATAGATTGTATCTTCTGTGATAATGTGTATCGTTTGGTGATGACGTGTATCGTTTGGTGATGACGTGTAT
This sequence comes from Erythroxylum acuminatum, assembly GCA_026284645.1. Lineage (NCBI taxonomy): Eukaryota > Viridiplantae > Streptophyta > Magnoliopsida > Malpighiales > Erythroxylaceae > Erythroxylum > Erythroxylum acuminatum. The sequence continues at coordinate 20,134,607 of JANKOD010000192.1, forward strand.
CGTCTGTGATGATGTGTATCGTCTGGTGATGATGTGTATCGTCTGTGATGACATTTAATTTCTATGATAACGTGTATCATTTGGTGATGACGTGTATCTTCTGTGATGATGTGTATCGTCTGGTGATGACGTGTATCGTCTGGTGATGACGTGTATCATCTAGTGATGACGTGTATCTTCTGTGATGACATGTATCTTTTGGGTACTATTCATCATACATCTTTTGATCCAATTTTGACCCTCTAAATGATAGAATCTATCTTCAAGGTCTTCTTGAAAGTTGTAGATATAGAAGTCCTCTTTTAAACTGTCTAAGAATAACCTTGATCCAACATCTATAGAGAAAGTTATGCTAATTGTCCGGAGATAGGTTAAATGTGATTGAGGACAAAACCTTGTTTGATTCTTTCAGCCATAACTTTGTTATCTGATCTCCAAATGAGATGATTCTCGTGTCTAAATAAATTAGAGACATAGAGCTACAAATGTTCTGAAGGAATTAATTTATAATTCCAGTTTAAGGTTTCCCAAAATCTGTGCGAAAGGATGGGAAAATGAGTTTGTTTTGATATTTGACTGGTGTGGGCACGCCAATCTTGTAGGATACGCGTGTGGATGTCATTTAGGACGCCGGGTACGTGGCTCATGAGGGCGGAGTCCTAACACTTATGGTATCAGAGAGACTAGGTTTAGGTCTAGGTGTAGGACTAGGTTTAGGGGTATCCTAGGCATGAAATGGGTAGGTTAAGACATGAAATGGACATGCATAGTTTTAAATGAATAACTTGCATTGTTTTGAATTGTTTCACATGATTTAAAATTGTGTTTGCATACTTTGAAAATTGTTTTCCATGAACTAAAGATTTTCAATGGTTTTAAATTGAAGGAGTGAAAAAGACGTCTCAAAAGAGAACTCGAGGAGCCATAACTCAATCTAGCTCTCGCTAAGGGAGCACGGATGAATCTTATATCCTGCAAGATACAGGAACACATTCTACTCCAGATTCTGAGGCACCTAGTGTGCAACATGAGGTGCCTCCACCGCCTCCTCCTCCTATGCCTACCATGGATCCGCAGTTCTTTCAGGCTTTTGCCCAGGCTTTCACTTATGCCATGGATCAAAGGTCACAAGTTTCAGTGCCAGCTCCAGTAGATAGTAGTAGACAGTATGACAAGCTCCGCAAGTATAGGGCTGTGGATTTCAATGGGACTACAAATCCAGAAAAGGTTGAAGCATAGTTGAAGAGGACCAAGAGGGTCCTGATTCAAATAAAGTGCTCTGATGAGGAGAAGCTGGATTATGCAGCTAGCTTGCTGCAAGGATATGCTCTTCATTGGTGGGAATCAGTGCCCCACAGTCAGGTGATGCCTCCGGTGTTATCATAAAGAGATTTTGTGGAAGTGTTTAGGAAGAAGTACATCTCCAGGGTGTATGTACAAAAGAAGGCCAGGGAGTTTCTGATTCTCACACAGAGGGATTTAAGTGTGAGTGAGTATGAGCTGAAGTTCACCCAGCTTTCACGGTATGCGGCTAACGTTGTTGCTAATGAGGAGGATAAGTGCCGCAAGTTCGAGGGAGGACTTCATTTGGAGATTAAGGAAAAAGTCCTGATCTATAATTTCTGTGACTACAAGCAATTGGTAGATGCTGCACTCTAGGCTAAGAAACTGGAGGATATAAAGAATGAAGTAAACAGGAAGAGGAAGAACAGGGAGCAACCTTTTAAAAAGGGAATGAGTGCTCTAATGTCTGAGAGGAGTACCAAGAGTTATCACACACAGAGTGAAGTAGAAAGTAGTGGCTTTGCCAAGAACAAGCAGGCAATGGCAGTTTCAGGGCAAGCCTCAAATGTAGGAGGCACTGGAAGGGCGGGGAGGAGTAAATACACAAATCCCTAATGTGAGCATTATGAGAAACTTCACAAAGGAGAGTGCTTTTAAGTTACTTGGAGCGTGTTTTCAATGCGGGGAGAGGGGACACATGATCAGGGACTGTCCCCAAGTATCGAAATAAGAGTGGTCGTAGTTTCAAGCCTCGAGGAGAGTAAAAATAGTGGGAATCAGGCCAGTCACTGAGGCGGGCAGTTCTAGAGTTGCAAAGAAGGTTATTCCTCCAGAAATGCCAAGGGGTCAGGTGCAGGCAAAGGTGTTTGCTATGACCAGAGAGGAAGCTGCAGCCGCACCTGAGGTTGTCACAAGTATAGCTCAGTTATTTAATTCAGCAGTGTATTTACTAATTGATTCTGGGCCCACACATTCTTTTGTTTCTGCAAGCATGGTATTATATGGTGTGAATTTGATGCCTTTGGACAACTCTTTGATTGTTAGTTCTCCTTTAGGGAGGAATGTGATAATAAGTCAAGTATATAGAAGTTGTGAGCTCTTCATAGATGGTGCTAGACTAGTAGTGGACTTACTACCTCTAGACCTAAAAGGCTTAGATGTTATACTAGGAATGGATGTTATGGAGAAATATCATGTGAAGTTGGATTGTAGCCTTAAGGAGGTGGAAATTGATTTGGGCAACAGTGAGAAGGTGATTTTCAGGGGGGACAGGAAAACACCATCAGCAAGAATTATTTCGGCTTTGCTAGATGACAAAATGATGGAAAAGGGGTGTGAAGCCTTCTTGGCGCATGTGTGGACACTGATGAGAGTGAAGGGAAGTTAGAGGATTTTTCAATTGTGAGGGAGTTTCCAGATGTGTTCCCAAAGGACTTACCTGGTTTGCCACTAGTGAGGGAAATCGAGTTTGCCATCGACTTGATTCTCAGAACCGCACCCATTTCTATACTATCGTATAAGATGGCCCCAGCTGAGTTGAACGAGTTTAAGGAATAGTTAGAGGAACTGTTAAAAAAGGGATACATAAGGCCGAGTTCGTCACCATGGTGAGCGCCAGTTCTATTTGTTCAAAGAAGGATGGAAATGTGAGTTATTCATTAAGTACAACAATTCTAAGAATTAAGCGATTAAGCATAACTACTACTTCACAAATCCCCAACACAAAAAATTTTTCGAACATCTCTACCCTTTTACTATAGTGGCATATAATTTACAGATCGGGTCTCTCACGCATTATTTTCTTTCTTGTTTTTATTTATTCATTTTCTAAAACATTATTGTAAAAGTCATGGCTAAGCTCATTGTCACCTGGCTGTGTAGAACAAACATTTTCTTTTCCTTGATGCATTTTTTAACAAGAAAAGACTCACAATTGTAACAAAGGTACTCTATTAAAAACAAATTTCAACCCCAAACAACATGGATAACCAAATTAACCCCACACTTTAATTTACACAATCAATCAATCACTAAATTCTTCAAATGCTCTTGTTCCTAATGGAAGGTAAAACAAATTGAGAGAAAGCGATAAAACGATTTATGGCTCATAATATTGTCTAGAAGAAAAAAAATTGGGATCAAAGGCTCAAAATTGGCTCATTAGAGATGTATAAAAGGTTGTTCTTTTAAGTTAAGTGGTTAAACCTAATTGCCTTAATCAATTTAATTCTCAATCGCAATTTTCATGTGATTTTGAAATACATACCTAAGCAAGTTCTAGAAATATAACAATAAAAAATGTTCACTCAGAAGAACAACCATTTGAAATTCAATCTTAAAGGCTCAATTTCTCACCAATTGTTTAAAGTAATGCAAAGGAATGACCATCCAAATTTACAATTATTACTTATTCCATTCAATTCTTAAACTCTTGCGTCAAAATTTTTTATCAAGAATCTGATTAAAAACACTAAAGCATTAAACGATCTAAACATTAAATAGTTTGAAAAATAAGAAACAAAAAATGAAAACAAAACCTTGTAAAAATTAAACAAAATAGTAAACAAAACAAGTTGAAATCAAAACCCAAACAATGTGACCAGGCATAGATAGAAAAAGAAATAACAAGAGTTAAGCATAACTTAATTTCCATCCTACTGTCTTACCACAAACACACAAAGGTAGGACAAAGTCGACGTATGGTTTTTGTGAGATACACGACATTAATAGAGTAGGGCACGACTAAGTTTACAAGCTTTGATCTTATGTTTGGTTAAAGTAATTGATGAAGCACAACCAAGGTGGGCAGGGGCATAGCCAGTCTGTGTTAAGGCATAGCCAAGACAATTCCCTGTGTTTACCTATACAAAATACAATAAAAATCCCTTTTCCTTTAACTAAGTTTGCATCTCATTAAAAACAATTAATAAATTAAAGCACCTATTCTAAATCAAATTTACTCAAAAAAATTTAAAAAGTGAAACTAAAATTAAAATTGCCTAAAAATATAATCAAAAGAATTGCAAACCAATGGGTTGCCTCTCACTAAGTGCTTCTTTAACGTCATATTAGCTGGACATGGTCGAATCAAACATCATAAATGAGGATACTTTCAATGACTTTGGCTTCTCAAAATTCCTCCAAGTAAGGTTTCACTCTCTAGGCAATAACCTTGAATGTTTCATTTTTCTTCAAGTTTAAGAGCTCCACCACCCGATATGGAAAGACTTGGATCATTTGAAACTATCTAATCCACTGAGACTTCAATTTCCCAAGGAATAACCTCATCCTTTAATTGAACAACAAGACTTTCATTCCAAGTTTAAAGGTTATTCCACAAATCATTCTATTATGCATAGCCTTATTTTTATTTTTATAAATCTTTGAACTTTCATAAGCTTCAATTCGAAGCTCATCAAGCTCTGAAATTTGCAACATTCTTTGGTCCTTTGCTTCATCTAGATCTATATTTGTAGTCTTGATTACCTAATAAGCTTCATTCTCTAACTCCATCGATAAGTGACATGCCTTCTTGAAGACTAACTGATATGAGCTCATACCAATAGGAGTTTTGAAAGTCGTTTGGTAGGCCCAAAGTGCCTCATGAAAATGGATTGCCCAATCTTTCCTTAACGTGCTGACCATCTATTCCAAGATTCCATTGATTTGTTTGTCGAAGATTTCAACTTGTCTAAAGGTCTGAGGAGGATATGGGGTTGCCACCTTGTGTCAGATTCCTAACTTTTTCATCAATTCTTTGAACCATTTGTTCCAGAATTGGCATCCTCCATCACTTATAATGGCCTTGGATGTCCTTTATCTTCTAAGAATATATTCCTTCAATAACTTCAAAATAATGTTAGCATTATTTGTCCTAGTGGGGATGGCTTCCACCCATTTGAACACATAATCAACAACTAGAAGTATATATTCAAAGTTGAAAGATTTTAGGAAAGGCACTATGAAATTAACCTTAAACATAAAAAATCTCTACCACAACAAAGTTAGCAAGAGAAATTTCATTTATTTTGCTTATATTGCCCACCCTTTGGCATCTATCACTTCTCATACAATAATTGTAAGAACCTTTAGAAAGGGAAGGCCAATATAAACCAATTTGAAGAATCTTCTTGGTGTTTTTTTTTTGGCCTCTAAAATGTCCTTCACAATACATGTTGTGGAAAAATTACAGCACTTACAATTACTCCTCCTTCGGCATACATCTATGAATGATTTTATCCTTGTAAATCCTGAACAAATAAGACTCATCCCAAAAATAGTACTTGCAAGAATGTAGAAATCTTTTCTTTTCCCAAAATTTCATGTCATTTCTCAAGATACCATAAGTAAGATAGTTAGCAATATCAACACACCATAGGAATTGTGAAACCAAAAATTAATATTCATCAGGAAATATTTCAAAAGCAATCTAAGGTGTAATGTGTGCATTATCATCATTAAGGTGTAAGCTAGAAAAGTGATCAGCTACTAAATTCTCACTACCTTCTTGTCCCTAATTTCCACATCAAACTCTTGCAATAATAAAACCCACCTAATGATTCTAGGTTTATCTTGAAGTTATGGTAGTGAGTCATAACACTACACAAAATAAATAAATTTAAAATTATAACTAGTGATAAGTCTAAGCCAATCCCACAGAGAGTGTGTGTAAAGCTTTCAGAATGAAAAGAATTGGTGTTTAAGTTATGGGGGGTTTGGTTTGATTTCAAATAAGAAAATAAAGTGAAATTATACTAATGATACCAAATTAAAGCAAGTGAAAAATGATAAAATTGATGAATGGGTTTTGAAATCCAATGTTTGGTTCAATCTCGGCCTCCGCACAAATAAGCATACTCCATTGTCTTATTATTGTCACAACTCTCATTAGAAACTATTAATCGTAGGTTAACAACAAGCTCTGTAAAACCCAATTTTCCTTTAGGTCATGTTCAACTAAAGCAAGCTCTTTAATTGAACCTAGCTATCGAATAACCTAGAATAAGCTCTCTAGGTTTAATACGACAACCACATTATGAACTAGGAAAATAAAATAATCTAAGAAACAACCACACAAGCTCGAGTCGTTTAACTTAGATTTTGTTATCCCTAATGATTCAACACCATCAGTTGCCAAAGATGAATCTAAACACATCTATTATATATTGTATTTAACATTCTAGCAATGGATTTAAATAAAGACAATCTAATAGAGCATTAAGATCATTCTTACATAACATTCAATTTAATAAACATAGGATAAAACAATGCCTAAGAGAGAAAGAACTCAATGCAAAATGGAGAGATGCCTAAAATGTGTCTTCGGTTTCTATTTACCTCAGAATCATAACAGGGAAGCCTAGCCCTTCATGGGTCTCCAAAGAGTCCGTGCTCTGCCCCTCATTTTCTTCCAAACCAATCCATAGCTATTTTTGTCATCCAAATGTTCAATTTATATGAAAATTTAGGTTTCTGGGCATATACACAGTTTGATACATGGCTGTGTATCAAACCATACAAGTTAATTGAATTTGAAACTCGTGAAGATACACAGTTCGATTCACAACCATGTATCTCCCAGATTTTACAGAATTGTTGTTCTTCTTGTAATTTCTTATCCAATCCTCGCCTTAATTAATCTCCTTCTTGTTACATAGGGGTAATTGAGTTTGAACATCAAAATGTTGGCTCAAGGAATATGCTTTTACCCCATTTTAGTTGTTGTGCTTCAAACTTGTACCAAATACCAAATATGAATGAAAATGAGTATCTTAAGCCTTTCACAACAATAATCACTAAATGATAAGAAGTGAATGTATAAACAACTAAGCTCACATCAAATTCCCACACGCTTAGCTTTTGACGGTCATTGGGCAAAACAACTAAATCAAACTCACAAACTAAACACTTTAACAATTTTCATATTCCCTGAAAATAGAAAGCCATAAGTAAAGAGAAATATTTTTCAAAATCATATTAGGAAACCAACATTCAATTCCTCTACTCATAATAAATTGAAAAACATCACCTTTAAAAACTGAGCAATCTAGTGGTAGACTTGGACAAAATATTTTTAATTATGATAAATTCATGAGTACACTCATACACCATTCATGATCATGACATTCTACTACTTTTCATATCATTTAATATCTCTACCACTAAGATTCCTATGAATAATCATGAATCAATAGGAATTTTTAAGGATGTAATGTGGGTAAAAGTTAAGATGAGATGTATTGAGTTAATGTGGCACAAAAGACATCAAAGCTAGCAATGCAAGAAAAAACACATAATATAAAATCGAGCACAAAAATCAACATTCACTCAAAACTGGGTACCATCATCTATGATGAATGCAAGAACTATGCTTTGCAGCTTATATTCCAGCCTTTACACCATAAACTACATGAAGCATAACCAATTAGAAGGGATCACTCATAAAAATTGATGATAATAATACATTAACACTATAAGGAGTGATCCATCAAAGCACCATCTACCTCATATGCATCATACTCAAATCATTCACTCCATACAACTTTAAGAGGAAAAACTAATCATGAGCAACTTCGCAAAACAAATACATTTCCTCCTTAATACTTTTATTTAAACATTCTTTTGCTTTTCTTTTTTCTTTTTCTCTTTTTCTTTTCTCTTTCTTTATTCAAAAAATTTGAAAGAAGCTATATTAACATTAGAATTAATTGGTAAGAAATAGAATGATATTTCAAAAATTATAACCAACTCACATATATTCACACCCCCAAACTTATACTTTTATGCATCCACAGTCATCAATAATCATTAAATGCTCCATTAGCTTTAAGGCTTGGGTAGGAATTAGTTAGATTAAAAGCATTTAGTGTGGTTAACACAAAATGGAAAGGAAAATAAAGCTCAAGGGGCCTTAACCACGGGAAAATCCATATCAAATGGTAGGCTATTTAGCTAATGTAATTTATAAAAAGAAAGAATGCCTATATAATTTCCATGTTAATACATGTGATAAAAATGTTGTCTTGAATAGAAAATCAAAAAAAAGTCACGATGTACATGTCATGAAGGTCACACTTAAACAAAAGACAATGAGACTGACATAGATGCGTCTATCTATAAAGACTCAAAATCTCACTGGCTTGTGTTTACCACTAGTCACAACTCTTTTAATGATAACGTATATTGAACAATCATAAGAGTCAAAGTACATGTTCAAGTTGCTATGAATTTTTCTAGTCAATTCACTCTCTAATTATGACCATATAGTCCTAGAAGCAATAGAAAACAAGAAACAAACAACTTAAAAGCACATTATAATCCAAAAAAATGTGAAAATGTAAAAGAAAAGAAATAAATTTCCCTTAGGTTACATCGCAAGAAGCGCCTTTGTTTATTTTCGCTGGCTCGACTCCTTGTTTTCCTAATCATATGACAAAGTTATGATCTTCATGTGTCACAACTTATGGTTTCTCAACTCGAGGTTCTTCAAGATAGGGCCTAAGTTGATGATCACTCACATTCATTGCCTTCCCTATCTTCAAACTCTTGATCTTTACTGAGTCTCTAGACTCTTGGGATATCTCGAATATCTCTTCATCCTATTCTTCCACGTTTAATTTCTCTAACTTGTTACCTAAAATAAAAATTAAGGACACAGTACTGACCTTTGAGCTAAATGATATATCCTTTTCTCCTTTGAGCTTCTTCTCAACATCTTCTTCATAAGCAATCCTGTGAGTAGTGTTCTCAAGATTGTCAAGCTCCTTTCCACTTCTTAATTTTTCTGTGCTAACATTCCTTGGGTACAACTTAGGTTCAGATAGCTACTTCTCTTTTCTTTGTGATTCCAAGTGCTTAATAATTCTTGCCATCTATCCCTTCTGACTTACCGAGGACAAGAATTGAGACATTGCATCTTTGAAGAACTGTTTTACATCCTAATGAAATTGTATAGCATTAGTAGTAATAGTGTTAACTAAGTCTTCCAGAGATGAACCTGAGTTTTGATGGCGCTCCAAATTTTGGATGCTAGACCTTGTATCTTGAAAAAATTACCTTATATCCTACTAGAAATTTAAAGTATTAATTCCAATAGCATTAGTTAAATCTTCCACATATGTACTCATGTTAGAATAAGAGGTTTCTGGTCTATACAAAAATTGCTTTGCATCCTGCAGCCTATCTAGGAAGTACTCTTGCTAGCTATCCCATCTATAAATAAAGTTCGTATGATCATTCCAAACTTTGTTATTGGATTGGGAATATGAGTTAATGGAAAACTTTCAACCAGTAGCATTGATAATATCCAGTAGTAACATACTCCTTTCATTGTGCCCTCTTTATACACAAAACATAAAAGAAACGTGAAAAGATCAAGAAATAAATGTAAAAACTAGTTATGAACAAATATATACAAAATACTAATTAAAATGAAGGACAAAAACTAAGCACCACACTCCCCAACAACGGTACAAAAATTGATAGCACATCGTAACATTACAAAAATTAAATAAACTTAGAACTATAGGTAGTGATAAGTCTAGGTAAATCGCACAAACATATGTGTAAAGCTTTCGGAATGAAAAGAATTGGTGTTTGAGTTATGGGGGGAGGGGTTGGTTTGATTTCAAATGACAAAATAAAGTGAAATTAAACTAATGAAACCAAATTAAAGCAAGAAGTGAAAAATTAAACCAAATTAATGGCTTGTATGCTACATTACCCAAATACATCTCACTTTCACTTTTACCCATAATATAACCTTAAAAAGCCCTAGTAAAGCAAACACTTAAAATAGCATCAAGTGCAAAAACCAACATTCACTCAAAAATGGGTACCATAAGCTATAGCAAGTGTAAAAACTATGTTTTACAGCTTATATTCCAGCCTTTCTACCTTAAACCACATGAACCATAACAAATTAGAAGAGATCCCTCATAAAAACTAGCTTAGCTCCCTCTTATAAGATTATTATTCTATGCATGGACATGGAGGGACTAATGCCCCTTATATTGTTGAACCCCCAACTAATGGCTTTCTTAAGCATTTTCAGCTCCTCGCAACTTTCTCTTCCTCCTCACTACTAAGAGAAGTAGAAATAATCGCTGGGTGTGTTTTGTTTCGAAAACATATTATAAGTGTTTTGGGAGCTTTTTTAGTTTTACTGATTTCAGTTGATTAGCTTCTCCCTTAACCTCTTCTTTTACCTCAAAATTCTCAGGATCTCTCTCTTTATTCTCTATACCCAAAATCAAATTGCACTCCTTAATTTCCGAATCTGAAATTTCAACCTCCTTACCTCAATTCAAAGCAAGCTCAAGCTTTCCATCACTACTTTCCTGCAATAAAACATCTCTAATAGCAAGATCAATACAATAAATAAAGGAGAAATTTTCATACATAATAGTAGTGGGAATAGGTTTGTTCATCTTATTGAATCAAACTAGGATTCTTGATAAGGTGATTCAGAAGCAAGTGTATTGTGCTACTTTTTAATATATACCCATAAAGAGTGTGGCAAAGGTGTTATACATTACGACACCAGCAGTTGCAAGTAGTAGGCCAAAATGGGGAAGTAGTTCCATTTGATCTATAGGCATGGACAAAAATATGGTCAGAAACGCATCAAAGGTTTTGTCATCATTGCGCATATCAGCATGGGTCATAAATGGTTGTACAATTAATTAAATTTAGATGAATAAAGGATATTTTTTTTCCTTAGTGACTGAAAAAAAAATTATCTTCTTATCAACTTATGTTTACATTCTTTGATAAACATGTCTCTACATTGCATGAGAAAGTCCAATTTTTCATTTCTATTTTCATAAAATTCTCTAACGACTTTACAATGATAGAATCACAAACATTTCTGGTATTGATCTCTAATTTTGGAGTAACAATGTCATTTTAATCACCTGTATACACTTTCCAAGGCTATTATAGATGCAGAAGCTCAAAGAGTTGCTCAAAGGAAACAAGTAGAGCATAGTTGAACGAATCCTAACATGTTATTCATAAACTATACATCGTAACAATATTTGTGCTTGTGTTGATTTAATGCAACAAAATGGGGTTTGTTTTACTTGAATGTTGAATTTTCAATTCCTGCAAAGAAAGAAAGAAAATAATGGTTGTGAAGATAGAGAGAGAGAGAGAGAGAATGGTCCACAAATGAAATAAAATAATATATAAAATGTTTGGTCAACATATAACTGACGAGGTTATCAAACTATCAATTCTTTTGTTATTATAAGGTTATATTTAAACTTTTTTCAAATGTTGGGGTCTTATATGTACTCTTTTGAATTTTAGGGTTAAACTTGTTAATTGGTATAAAACTTAAGGCCAAATTGACCAATTAATAAATCCAATTGCATGTATTAATGCCCTTTTGAATGATAAACTATTAATAAAATATTGTATTGTTGGACCAAAGGTGGTTGACAAATTAATCCTACTTATGTTTTGATAATAAAAATATATATAGAATTGGTTAAGAAATTTATTGCAGGTGTTTTGGATTGAAAGAAATCTAGAAGACATTATAAATCATTGAGGAATCAAGAAGGAAACAATCTTCAACATGATTGAGACATTAAAAAGGAAGATTATGGATAGAGATCTTCAAAGATATGTATCCCAACTATTAAAGATCAAGATTATGTGCAAAAATATCTGTTGGAGTCTGTTCCAGTCGATTAGAAACATTTCCAGTTGACTGAAAAGCAACATATCTGATAAGAGACCCTTCCAGTCGACTACAAGCTCATTCCAATCGACTACAAGCACTCCCAGTCAACTACAATTAGTTCCAGTCGACTACAATCAGTTTCAGTCGACTGTTTTCAGAGCGGAGATGATTTTTGTAAGTTCCAGTCGACTACAATCTGTTCCAGTCGACTACAATAGCTCCAGTTGACTGATCGAAGAGCCAGATGAGTATTCCAGTCGACCAGCATCTGTTCCAATCGACCGGGATTATATCTGATCCTTATGCAACGGCTATAATTCTATTAGTAATGGCTATATTCATCCAAGTGAGCTGCAAATAAATAGTTAAAGATTAAGGGAAAAAGCATCCAACTTCTATATAGCCAAAGAAACATACATCTCTCAAACATCTGATCTCTATTGCTCTTATCTCATTTCCAATTTGTATTGAGCATTGTTCTATTATCTTTATATCATTATCTTTGTGAGTTTGAGTGATTAGTGTTTAGTCACTTGTAAGGTAGGATTTGTACCGAAAAACAAATTGATTGTAAAGGGAGCTTGAGCCGGAAATCAAGTGGTATTGTAACAGTTCGCACTGAACTAAAAAGTGTACAATATAGTGATTTACAAAATCCTAAGTGGGAGCTTAGGTAGAGGACGTAGGTCTTAGCACCGAACCTCTATAAAACAGTGTTTGCTCTTCTTCCCTACTCTTTACATTTGATTTTATTTAAAATTGGTTTTGTGTGAATTAACTTCTGATTTTATTGTAGAATTCTACGAAAAGCTTTAGAGATCTATTCAACCCCCCTTCTAGAT
>JANKOD010000192.1:20164811-20181798 GCA_026284645.1 Erythroxylum acuminatum
TATAGCTTGGAAAAGGTGTTGGTAAAGTTAGTTAGTGTTTAAGTTAAGTTTTTATATGCTTGGAAAATTCCAGCATTATTATACTAAGGTAATTTGGGATTATTATGCTTATGAGGTTGAATAAGATGAAGAAGAAAAAAAATTTCTACCGGTTTCGGATTAGTCTAAGGTCTCCACCGTTATCAGTATGAGGGAATTTGTATAAGTAGTTGGGTTCCGGAAACGGGATCCAACACACCCCCTCTCTGTCCCATCTCCAGGTTTTGAGCAAGAGATCAAGTGAAAGTGAATCAAGGCATACATCTGGATTTGCATGTTTTGTTTGATTTTGGAATAATTGATGTAAAACAAGGCTTCAAGTGTATTTTGAGAAATTTTGGGTTTTGCATGTTTTGTATATTGGATTTTGATATTAAGATTGTATTGTGGCTTAGAAATGCCACTAAAGTTTGTAAACTCTTAATTTATGATGTAAATGAAGTATAGCTTTGTGTATGGTTTTGAAATGTGAAATTATGTATGGATGATGTTCAATTGAAATTAGATATAATTGAAGAAGCGATTCATGTGAGTTGATGAACTTTGCTTATGAATCGATATATATATATATAAGTGAGGCAATATGGAAAAGAAAGATAGAAATGTTATGAATGATAAGTTGTGTTTAAATATGAAGAGTAAAATGAATTGAAGTTGATGATTTGATGAATTCCAATTGGTAGTTGAATGCATAAGAATGTGTTGCTTTAGTTAAGGAAGGGAAGTTGAGAGGAATTTCAAGTTTTCTATAAGGGTTAATTTTGTGAACTGATTCAAGGGAAAATCTGGAATGATTTAGGTAGAATTGGCTAAAATTGTCTTCTTGTAAGTTGTAGATGATCCTTTTAGTTTTCCGACGCTATAGAGTTTGTAATTTTTGGATATCGGAATGAAGAGATATGATTGTTACAAGTTATGATGTTACTTAGGATTTGTGTATGATGACCACTATGGTATATGATGAGAATTTATGGTTTTGATGAATCAAATGGATTGAGATTTGAGAGTTTTATGAGATTAATTTGGTGATTGAGTTGTTATGAAGTCATTTTACACTAGAAGAGTTGAATTTAGGAAGATATTGATTGAATATGATGTTAGATTGGATGTAGGAAGCATTGGAGAGGGTTTGGAGGGGTTTGGGAAACCCCCATGTCCGTTTAACGGACTTTAGGTCCGTTTAGTCAAAAAGGACCCCTAGCATCGCCCATGTCCGTTTAACAGACTTGATGTCCATTTAACGGACCTTCTCGGGTGAAAAAGTGGAGTTTGGCAGATCTATGTCCGTTAAACGGACATTCACGGGACAGCTTCATGAAATCGTAATTTTTTACTATTTTAGAGGCCGAATATGACTTTTTCGTCTTCATGAAAGTTTTAGATCTTGAAGTCGTCTTTTCAATGGTCCACAAACGAAATCAATCAAACATTTGTGATGAAGGTTATGATAATCGCGCCAAGACATGTCACTGCATGATTGAGGGTATAAACATGTGTGATTCTTTTGATCATAACTCCCTCATCCGACCTCCAAATAAAGTGATTCTTGAAGCAATGGATTCCTAAGACATGTATCTACCTCGCCATGAAAAATGGTGTCTTTTGGAGTTGTTTTGAGAAAGTGTGCATTAGAACAAGTGAGAGATCAGTTGTGAGAGCAAAAATTGGAGTATGTGCATGCTTAGGCTTTTTAAGCATATCTTGAGCTATAGAGCTCGGATTGAGTTGATTCTTTCTTCAAAATAAATTACATACTTAGAGTTATGATTTTTATGAAGAAGTCAAATGAAAATTCTGATTTGAAGATTTCCAAATTCTGTTCACAAGCAAGAGAAATGAGTTTGAGCATGGTGATTGATTTGTATGGGCACGCCACTGAAAAAGTTTGGGAGGAAAATTTTTGGGATGTTATGAGAATGAAAAAAAAATATGATGGTTAATGAGGGTTCAATGCAATAACCCTTCAAGGTAATATGCACGCGTTCATGTTTTAGCAAGAATTGGGTTCCGAAAACGGGATCCAACAATCACTTCCTGGATTCCCTTGTTTGAGCATGCATAAGACAGATATTCCACAACTAGAAGTGTCTTCATAGTCATGAAGTTGTTCACAGGTAATGGGTGATTCACTATAATTTATTGTTCAAATGGTCTTAACAATCTTCTACATTTAGTTTGTGGTTGAAATTTATTTGCTTTTTTTATTATTTATTTAATAACTTTTCAAATTTTGCATGATTTACTTGCTTTCACTATCTCTTATGCCTCATGTTCTAAGTAAAGATCTAAAAGTTAAGTGAATTATAGCAACATTATGCTTAATACACTTTTCCTTACTAACTTTCTTTAAATTTAAAGGATATCAAATATGTAAATATTTTAGTTTATTCAAATTGATCTATAAAACTTGTATACTTTAGATTGGTAAAGCTAACATTTCTGTTCATTTTGACCATATCCTTGCTTCTTTGGGGCTCCTAAAAGTGTTTGTATTTCTTTTGATTACATTCTTTTCATTTTTAGGCAAACAAATTAAATGATGTTAAATCTTAAGATAGTAAAATTTTGGAGCCCTTAACTATTAACACCAATCTTATCCAATTAATGGTGTTTACTCTAACATCTTCATGTGAGTTACATTACAGTTTAACAACCACAAATTTCTTTCCTTCCACAAGGAGTATATAGAGCATCTAAGACTTAATTAGACAACATTAGGTCAAATTTATATATACTAGTTACACCTGAGATCTATTGAAGAACCTACATCTAATTATGACTTATAATTTAAATTGCACTAAGCTAAAATGTCATTCCATATCCATTTAGAGAAAAGATTATCAAACAAAAGATGGATAAAGGATTCATCATAGCCCATATACAACCGACAAAGAGTTGAGATATTGGTATCATCTCTAATTCTATCCAATGTTGATAGTCTTTACAATATTACTAGCCATAAGATAAATGAGACTTATGTAACATTTAAGTTATCAATGCTCTCGTGTGGATTTAAAGTTCTCTTTCTATTATCTTATTGTAATGTTTATAACATTTACCTATTTTTTTGGTTAAAGATATCCAATATAATAACACCTGGTAGTAAAAAGAGAGAAGAAGGTGTTGCTATTAAAATTATAGAATGCAAGAATGTCTAACTCCAACTTGATTAACCAATTGAGAGGTTAAACATTGTAGAGCATAAGAATGCCTTTTTCTATCACTTCCCATATAAACTATAATTAAATTTAAATACTTTTGTCTTGGATTACAGAATGGATAAAGATGCAACTAATAAGTGACCATGTTATGAACGATAAATTTTTGTGGTGTTTGCTTTAATTAGAATCAAATAATTAGTGTATCAAATAGTCTTACAATAATTTTAGTCAATTTTAAGCAACCTTGTTATTTGTTACAGATTTATGGACGTGGACAACACTTGGTAGTTGTTCGGGTTATGTTCAAATGTTTTCATAATTTGAGCATCTTTGTCAATATGTTAGACATATTCTATATTGTGAAGTTCTCTATATATTGCTTTATTTTTGTTGTTAATATCTTGTATAGGATCAATGACCATCTTTTAATGTTATATTATTTTTGTTGGTATAATTTGATGATATTTATATAATTTTACTTTATATATAGAATGATCGACATTTTGAATTAATAATATTTCTTTATAATTTAATTTTATAGTAATAAGCAAATAATTCATAACAAAAAATGTTAATACTTATATAAAAAAAGGTTTTAAGTTGCTCAATATCATGGACTATGAAAAAAGTGGCAAATAATGTTTAGCAATGCCTTTGTAGATTTGTAGTCAAAAGTCTTTCCTTAAAAAATTAAAAAAAATGTACTTAAAAAATAATAAAACATAAAAAATAATATATCGCTACAAAAAAATATAGCAAAGATATATAGTTACAAACGAGAAAACATGGTCAAAAATTATTGGCTACATTTTTATTTAGTTGTCAATCATTTGGTGCTAAATTTTTTCACGCCGATGTTGACTTATATTCAATTTTTAGGTACATTTTTTAGTTTTTTAGCTATAAAACCATTTTGTAGCTAATATCTTTTGTCTATGATTTTTAAGAATGTTAACTATAATTTTCAGCTACAAGGAATTGGTGACGCTTTATGCAATGAAATGAAAATGTCATAAATAACTATATATAACATATTTGGATCAATTGAATATGTTTTCTTTCGTATCTTTTGTCCATGATTTTTAAGAATGTTAACTATAATTTCAGCTACAAGGAAATGGTGACGCTTTATGCAATGAAATGAAAATGTCATAAATAATTATATATAACATTTTTGCATCAGCTGAATATGTTTTCTTTCGTATCTTATCGCTACTTTATTGTAGTGAGAGCAAATAACTCTTAACAAAACCAAAATTAAATCTACCTTTATTAATTAAAAATATCTCCTTTATATAAGGTGAACTTTAAAAAAATGTGGTTGACATCTGAAAAGTGCTCTATTGATTATATATTTACTTTATAATGCTTAGTGATTAATGTTATAATGTGCTTAAGATACTTATTTTCGTTCATATTTTGCTTTTAGTGCAAGTAAGAAGAATAAGAACCAAAATGAGCTAAACTCATATACATGGTGTCATTCTACTAATGTTCATTCTAATTTACCTTAATGGAAGCAAAGGAGATGAGTTAGGGTGAAAAAGGGATCAAGAATGCAAGAAATGAAGTTATTGTAATTTACACAATCGTTTATGAGACCATGTAACTTACTAAAAGAATGTAGGAGCAAAAAGATGTACCTTCAAGCACCTCTGTAACACTATACAACTATGTGTGGACTTACACGGTCGTGTAAGTGAGCTACAGGACTATGTAAATGGCCCTGTAGCTCACTTTGAGCATGTATTTTTATTATTTCTACAATTTTTACATACACATTCACTTACATGTCCATGTATCTGACCGCATATTATTATACAAACTTTATTTTAAGTACTAAAGTTCATTTAAGAGTGCAAATGAGGTATGAAACATTAAAGACTCAAAATGGGCAAGATTCCTTACCATTAGGAAATTTATAAGGAGCTAAACTTCATCTTTTTAATTTAATGGGATATTAAGACTAATGAACATGATGGTGACGAGATCTCCTCATCAAGACCCTGTACAATTTGATCTTGAGATTCAAAAGACATTATGAAAGTTACATAGTGAACCAGAACAACTCCACGAATATAAAAAAGAATTTTACCTGAGGAATCCATGGCTAGTACAAGAACTCTTAGAGAGTTGGTTACACCAAATCTGGCTCAAAGACATGCAATACTTTACCAAATTTTGTTGAACATATTACTTTTGAGATTAAGTTTGGTTTAATCCATCTTTTGCCTAAATTTCATTATCTTGCAAGTGAAGATGCTCACAAGCATCTCAAGAAGCTTTATATGGTGTTTCTTAGAATAAATCCTCCAGGGGTGATCGAAAAATAGATTATGTTGAGAGTCTTTTCATTTTCAATTAAGGATGTAGAAAATGTCAGGATTTTTTATTTTCCTACAAGGAGTGTGAGCACATGGATCAAAATGAAGAGGCAAAGTTTGGAGAAGTACTCTTCAACATCAATGATAGCTAACATAAGGAAAGAGATTTATAAGATAAAGCAACATCCTTGAGAATCCTTTTACGAATATTAGGAGCACTTTAAGAAGATAAGTGTTAGCTGCCCTCATCATAATATAATGGAACAACTAATAGTTGTATATTATAGTATGTTTTCAAGAGGTTTAAGTGCTTTCTTAGAAGATAATCATATGTTTAGGGCTTAGAATTATGTTCTTGTAAGTGCTTTATGTTTTTAATTGTTTGATTTTTTTAGCAAGGATCTTATCATAATATTATATTTCAAGGTTTGTTTGATGTCTTTAATAGTGAGTGGAATTAGGAAAAATTGAAGAAAAGATGAAGTACTTGAAGAATAATAGCATACACGATCGTGCACATTGTTGGTGTGCATGGGATGAAGCCTCTAGCATAATCATGCATCCCATGCATGTTCGTGGCAGTGCGTCTAGATGGGATGGACGATCGTGCATCCACAATGCAAGATCATGTACATGTTTTCCCAAAACTTGAAAATTTTGTATTCTTGATGATTTAGGGCTATTTTTGGAATCAAAACAAATAGGGAAACCCTAAAAAGTCCTTATAAGCCTTAAAAAGTATTTAAAGGAAACAAAACAAATCAAAAAGGAGGTTGCACATCATAAACGAGGAGATTAAAGTAAAAATATCAATATCAACTCCAGTTTTCCATAATTTTTAGATCAAGACTTAAAGTTATTTTCTTTATTTTCTCTTCTTATATTTCATTTTATTACATGTTAATTTTTATTAGTGGTATGTTAAACATGAATATATATTTCTAAATCCATAATAGGGATTATTCTTACATTTTTTTGTTTAACTTTATTCTTGTTCAATTCAATAAAGTATTGCTTTGTGCTATCTGTTATGCATATACTTAATAAGAAATTGAGAGATTGAATTAAAGTTATACGTATTAAGTTGCACAATGAGAGTTGTTATCATAATAGAACTACAAATATTAGATTAGTAAACAATTGAAGAGAGATCTTAATTATGAGTTAATTATCCTTTGGATTTCTTCAAATCTAATTAAGTAGTTAGGAGTAGTTTTATGAATCGAGAGGATATCATCTATTTCAATTAGCATTACTTGATTAAATCTTAAGAGAGGGTAATCAAAACGTTAGGATATCTAGGATCAAATATAATTGAATTAACAAGATAAAGGGAAGAAAAAACAAGGACAAAATAAACCCTAAGTTTTCATTGTTGATTACCTTCATTCTTATTAGTAGCTTCAATTATTAAAATTTTTAGTTTTATTAATCTATTTTAATTTAAGTTAATTTATTTTAATTCAATCCTTTATTACCTTAGGCAAAGTGCATTCAAGTTGTTTGGTGATTAACTTATATTATATTATACAATCTGTATACTTGCACTATTAAAGTTTTTAGATAAAACTACAAAGAAGTCTTTGGCACCATTGCTAGGGATTGAATTAGCATCGTATCTGACTTGAATTCTTTTATTTAAGGAATTGATACTTTTCTCCTTTGTGATTGCAGGTATATGGGCATAAGAATCACTAGGAGCATTAGCAAACTAGAAGATACATCAACTTTTAAAATCACAAAGCAAGAAAGAGAGATTCTAAAAGCAAAGCACTAGGAAGTAATAGAAAGAACGATGGTAGAGGAAAGAAATTAAGAAGAACAGTAAAGGACCCTTATGGACCTCACAAGGCTAAGGGTTAGTGTGAATCAAAAGGGATTACAAGACCACCACTGTAAATAAATACATTCGAATTCAAAGCAGCATTGTTGAACATGTTACAAACTAAGGTACAATTTTATAGATTAGACAATAAGGATCCCAATGCTTATCTGGCCAACTTCCTGGAGATTTGTGATACATTCAGGTATAATGGGTTGTCATATGACGTAGCCAAGATGAGGCTCTTTCCTTTTACACTCAACGATCAAGCCAAAGTGTGGTTGATTTTTCCCAACCCAGTGAATGTCACAACATGGGAGCAGCTAGTGCAAGCCTTCTTCGCTAAGTAATCCCCTTGAAAAAGAATACAAGGCTAATAAAGGAAATTACAAATTTCTAGCAAAACTAAAGGGAGTCTTTATATGAAGCATGATCGCGATTTAAGGAATTACCATGGAGTTTTCCACATCATAACATGCCAAAGGCATTATTTTTGTAGAAGTTCTATAACAGAGTGAATTCACCAATGGGAGGCACCATTGATGCAGCAACTGGTGGCTCATTAATGTGAAAATTAGTTAAGGTGACATATGATCTGTTAGAAGAGATGGCAAATAATAGTTATCTTTAGACATCAGAAAGAAGTAGACAACAATCAACCTGTTAAGATCAAAAAGGAGTGATTATTGTAGATTTAATAATGGAATTGTAGATTGTGGTAGCAAGCCTAATAAACAATTGAATAAACTAAAAGCCATATCTTCTAACCCACTCAAGGCAATTCAGCATAGATGTGAGCTATGTGGATAAGAAATTCATATCGCAAATGATTTCTTCCTAGTGGAAAACAACAATGTGGAGCAGCTTAACTTTATGGGAGAACAATATGGTCGAGGAGGTAATAATCCCTACTCAAACTCTTATAATCTTGGGTGCTATAATGACTCAACTTTCTCTTATTCTAACAATACAAGAAATCAAATGAGAGCTTAAGGCCCCTTAAGGATTTCATAAAAGCAGACTTGATTCATTAGAATCAAAGATGGATAAGTTAATGGATATGTTGAATTCTAAGTTCATGAGCCAAGATAAGATCTAGAGTAATCATGCATCTTCCATTCATAATTTGGAGGTTTAAGTGGGCCATCTATCCAATGCATTGTCTACACAAAGTGTGGGGAGTCTCCCGAGCAACATAGAAGCAAATCCAAGGGATAAACTAAAAGCCATCACACTTAGGAGTAGGAAAGAGTTAGAAGAATCATCTAGAAAGCAAGTTGAATCCCACCATGTTGAAGAGAAAAAGAAAAAGGAAAAGGATTATGAGAAGAAAGAGGATACTCCCATATACACCAAAGATTCCATTCCCATAAAGGCTGCAAAGAACAAATTAGATGCACAATTTGCAAAGTTAGTGGAAAAGATAAAGAAATTACAAATCAACTTCTATTTTATGAAGGCTTTGGAATACATGCCCAAGTAGACAAAGTTCTTGAAGGATATACATGCCCAAGTAGACAAAGTTCTCTTCGTATAAATTACCGATTTAATTATTTGCATGATCTATCAGAGTATTTAATTTTCATTACCCAATCTATTCATTTTGCTATTAGTTCACTCTCTCGATTTGTTACCGAAGCATGCAAATACAACAAATAATCACAATATCTAATATATTAACATCAAAATAAATCACATTAACATTGATTCAAGAACAAATCCCTAAAGGAGTTTAGAACATCATCAGCAAAACTAAATCCATCACTATCAAATCCATCTCATACATTCAAAAAAAAAAAGAATAACAAAGATGAAATGAAGTGTCACTTGGAAAGGGTCAGGATGGATCGGGAAGACAGCAACAACAACAGCCCTTCTTTTGCCCTCTTCCTCTCTTCTCCTCTCTCCTCCATTTCTCCTTCTTTGGATCTTTCTCATTGTAGCAAAATAGAGGCCCTTTATAGGGTTTCTTATCTTTTCTTTTATAGTCTTTTCTATTTAGCATAAAAACTAGGTTTAACTTGGGCCAAAATGTCCGAAATAACCGTCAAAAAATTAAGTTTAAAAGCAATTTCGATGTATGCATAGACCATGATTGTGGCATTTAAAAATTGCTTCTGGCATGATTTTGTCCAATGAGGCCACGATCATGGCCTGTCATACCTACTTCTGTGTCATATTTGTTTTTGTCACGATCATGGCAATCAGGGCCACGATCATGGCATTGGGTCCTCCATCGGACTTCCTCCAAATCTTTTCCATTCTTCGATATTTGTTCTCAAACACTAGCAAACACATCAAAGCACCTCAAAACCTAAGCCTGCATGAATCAATTAATTAACACTCAAAAAAACAAGTATCTAACTAACTAACACAACTCTAAACCTAAGCCTGCATGAATCAATTAATTAACAACTAAAAGTATATTAAAATTCCTACTAAAACATTATGCAACCTACAACTATCAAGGCCATAGGTTGGCAAATATCAGATATAAGAGGAATAAGTCCTAATGTGGTGATGCATTGGATTAATCTTGAGGAAGGAAGTAAGACGGTGAAGGAAAAACAATGAAAGTTAAACCCTTACATGAAAGAAGTGCTTAAGAAGGAGGTAGTTATATTGTTAGATTTAGGTATCATTTACCCAATTTCAGATAGCAAATGGGTAAGCCCGATATAATATGTACCTAAGAAAGGAAGCACGATAATATGTACAAATGGGTGAGATGATCTCTACTTGCAAATTCATAGGTTAGAGAGTGTGTATTGATTATAGGAAGGTCAATAGGGTGACTACAAAGGATCACTTTCCTCTTCCATTTATGGATTAAATGATCGAAAGGGTGGTTGGCCATGTATTCTATTATTTCCTTAATAAATACTACGGAAACAACTAGTTTTTTATCTATTCGGAAGATCAAAAGAAGACCATTTTTGCATGTCCTTATGGAACATTTTCCTATAGACGAGCGTCGTTTATGTTATGTAATGCTCCAACAACTTTTCAAAGGTATATGATGTCTATTTCTGCATATATGATTGAGGAAATGATAATTTTTCGATCTTTGGGAACTCATTTGATCACTACTTAAAAAATTTGTATAGAGTTCTTCAAAGATATGAAGAGTCAAATTTAGTCCTTAAAATTTGGATAGAGTTCTTCAAAGATATGAAGAGTCACATTTAGTTCTTAATTGGGAAAAATGCCACTTTATAGTGAACAAAGGTGTAGTTTTAGGAAATAAGATATCTTGTCAAGGTATATAAGTGGATAGAGCCAAAACGGAGATCATTAAGAAGCTGCCACCACCGATTAATTTCAAAGGCATTTGAGAATTTTTGGGACTTGCAGGGTTTTATAGTTGATCCAGTAAGGACTTCTATCTTATTTCTAGACCTCTAAGTAATCTTTTAGTTAAAAATGTGCCTTTTATATTTAATTATAAGTATTTATTTGCTTTTAATGGGTTAAGGAGGGACTTACTTCAGCTCAGATATTGAAGTCACTAGATTGGTCATTGCTGTTTAAAGTCATGAGTGATGTTAGCGACTAAGCTATAGGTTACATGTTAAGCCAGTGGAAGGACAAAAAGCTACGTACGATTTACTATGCAAGTAAGACATTAGTTAAGGCCTAGCTAAATTACACTATTACTGAAAAGGAGTTGCTAGCAGTTGTGTTCGTATATGACAAGTTTTAGTATGACATTTTGGGATTTAAAGTGATCATTTTTACTAATCATGCAACGTTGAGGTTTCTTTTTGCCAAGAAAGACACAAATTTGAGACTTATCTAATGGGTGCTTCTCCTACAAGAATTCAACATTAAGATTAGAGACAAGAAGGGAGAAAAAAATGTTGTGGTTGATCACCAACCACATCTTGAAGGAGGGGAATTGTAGCAAAGTGATGACATCAATAAGCAATTCCCCGATGTAAATTTGATGTTGCTAACCACCTAGTAGTATCATGATATAGCAAATTACGTCGCAAGTGGTATCCTCCCCCTAAACTTTTCTCATTAACAACAAAAAAGTTTCTTGTATGAGTGCACTCGGTACTTGTCGGATGAGCCAATCCTTTATAGAACTTCTGTTAATGGTTTGATTAGAAAATGTGTTCTGAAGGAGGAGATGTTAGACATACTAACACATTGTCAAGATTCTACTTATACAAAGCATTAAAGAGCAAACAAGATGGTAGTGTGAGTATTGTAATGCAGTTTTATTGGCCTAACTTGTTCAAAGATGCTCGGAAATTTGTTGTACAATGTGATAAATTCCAAAGATGTGAAACACTTCCAAAAGAGATGATATACCACTTTCTGACATTTTTTAGGCTAAAATTTTTTATGTGTGGGGACTAGATTTCATGGAACCATTACCATCCTGCATGGGGAACACTTACATTTTAGTCAGATTGGATTATGTATCACCATGGGCTGAAGAAATGTTGAATTCAAATGATGATGGTAAAGCGGTTCAAAAGTTCATCAAGATATTATTCAATAGATTTAGAGTGCCAATAGCCATAATTAATGATGAAGGAGCCCATTTTTATAATAAACCTTTCAACGATCTTCTTAAAAGATATGAAGTCTACCATTATGTGGCCACACCATACCACTCGCAAACAAGTGGATAAGTGGGGGTTGTTAATTGTGAGCTTAAGAGAATATTAGAGAAGATGGTTAATAGGGATTAAAGCTTGATGATGCTCTGTTGGCTTATCAAGCCACCTTCAAGACTCAAATTAGTATAATACCCTTCTAGCTTCTTTATGGAAAGGCTTGTCAGTTACCTATGGAGTTAGAGCACAGGGCATATTGGGTAGCAAATTCCATGAATTTTGATTGGAAGAAAGTTGGTAAAAAGAGACTCCTATAGTTAAATGAGCTAGAAGAACTTCAGTTGAATGCTTATAAGAATGTCAAGTTATATAAGGAAAATTTTAAGCATAATGATATTATTTAACTAATGATAGAAGTTGTTCCTAGGAAAGCTCAAGTCATGTTGGAGTCAGCCTTTCAAAGCAACCCATGTATTCAAACATGGAACTTTGGAGTTAGAGAATGATATAAAGGAAACCTTCAAAACGAGTGGATATAAAAGTAAATCGTATCTCAGAGGAGTCTTTTCACAATAACGGAAAAGACTTCTTTCCTTTCTCTTGATTGAACACATTTGAATAAGGAATGGTCAAGCTAATGAACTTAAATTAGTATGTGTTATTAGTTAGGTTTTTTGTAAATTCTTACATGTGCGTTTATTATTTTCTTATTTTTAGAGTGATTTTGATTGATAAATATCATATTTGGAAAGGTGTTACAGGTTAGGGAACATATTCTAGATGATGCGCGAGGATTAGAGTACATAATGTGTCAATTTTGGAGGTAGCAAGGCCAAACACGATCGTGCACGGTGTGATTGCACATTCTGGCATGATTGTGCACCACATGCATGCTCATGCTAGCAGCTACCTACACCACTTGCACGATCATGTAAGACCTTTTTCACCCCTCCCTTAAACCCTAACACCGATAAATAGTTTTTTCTCTTCTTCTACCTCTCATCTTCTCTCTCTAAGTAGTAGCCCCTCTCTATAGCTTCTTGTTTTTCTCTCAAATCTCACTTAGATTTCACACTTTTCTTTCACCTTTCTTCTGTATTGACATTATTTACATACAAATCTAGTGATTTCCACCTTAAAACACATCTTTTTAGTGGATTTTACAAGAATTTGTCCTCAGTTTCTCTCTCCTTCATTTTGTCTCTTTATTGTGTTTTTCTTGTTGTTTCTGGGTTATTTTGTAGGTTTTACTCTCCACAATTTCTCCAAAAATAAAAAATACTAAATGCACAAACCCCAAAGGAAAAATGAAGGTGTTGGGCAATGGCCCACACGAATCGACAACAGATTTTGGAGCTCCTTTTCCATTCTTCTCTCAAGAAGAAGGTAAGAAATTTCAAAGCCTTCGTTCTAAAATAATTTCTACACCTCGATATTTTGATTTTTTAATTTCAGAAGATTTAAATTTGAAATTAAAATTTGAGTCTTTGAGTGCTAGAATTCAATGGATAAATTTATACATTGTGATTATCTTGTGTTTAAATAATTAACCCTTGAATTCTACATAACATTATAATATAAGTCAGGTAAGTTAGATCATTTTTGGTTTCGATGGTGAGAAAAACCACATTATTTGAATTATGATATCATAGATGAAATCTTTGGTTTTCTGAAATCAAGAATTGATGATACATTAAAATTCTCATGTTAAATTCATATGTCATACTATTTTTACTAAGAGCCAAAGCAATGAGTGCTTTAAAATATATTTATTACTACTTTAGTGCATGGATAATAAGGTCATACACCATTAACACTATTAAAAAAATAAGAAAATCATTTTAAAATCTATTTTAAAGCACTACTTTAAAATAGTGCATTGAAAAACTAGAAAAAAATAACAAGCTCTTGGAGGCACAACTGAAGGAGGTCATACACCATTAACACTATTAAAAAAAATAAGAAAATGTTAAAGTTTTTTGTTGTCCACGATGTCCAAGTTCCATTTCCTACACCATCACCACCCAAATCGTCGTAAGTATTCTTGCTCTTTTTTATTTTTTTGTTATTTCTCTTTATTTTTATGGTTTTAGTTTCCATATTGAGAACAATGTATTATTTAAGTGTGAGGATGTATATGCAATTGTATGTCCATTGTGTGTTACTTTATATTTTCATTGTGTTAGGTTTGAGGAGGTTGACATTGTGTGAAGAATTGGTTGCATGATATTTGCATTGTGTCAATGTGTCAATGGTTTAGGATATGACACATATTCTTTTACTTTATGACTTTTGTTAGGATACATTTATAATTACATTCATTAAACTGGTAGGCGTCATTAGTAACCTTTCATGAAAGTTATTGACTAAGAAGAAATGACGTAGGTTAAGAAATTGAAAAAAAATGTTAAATAAATTTCCTATTTTGCTAACACTTTTTAAGAAATTTGGGTTAAGAATAGAGTTATTATCTAGTTGAGAGTTGTGATATAGTTCAGTAACTGGGGGCATTCATGATAAAATATTTTTCTTTATGTCAAAAGTCTAGAATGTCACTCCAACCAAACTAAATAAAAAAACTTAACCTAGTTGAATAAGAGGGGGATATTTATGATAAATTGTTTGCCTTCATGTATAAAAGGGCATTTAAGATGTTAAATGAGGCATGAAGATATTGGGTAGATTCTTTACCCTTTGGAGAGCTATGAGGAGCTAAATTTAATCTTTCTAGTTCAATGGGGATATCAAGTCTGATATTGAGCATTAATAAATCTAATGATGTTGTTCTTAACTCTCTTTATAATTGATTATGTCATTCTATGATTCATGTTTTAGGATTTATGTATGAATGATTTAGATATTTCAAATAGATTGTTCATGTATAAAATTATTGCTAGAATCTAGATAGCAATATGTAATCGTTGTAACTCTGATTTACTTATAGTAAAATGGTCGTGCATCATTAGGGATAACATAACATATGTTTAAACTACCTGAGTTTATGTTGTTGTTGCCTAGATTAACTTGTTCTTCTATTTTGTAATGTAATTATCACACTAAATCTAGAGAACTTATTCTAGATTATATGATAGCTAGACCTAATTAAAGATCTTATTTTGATTAGTTACAACCTAAGGGAAATTTGGGATTAACAGAGTTTATTTTATTCTACGGTTAATAATTTTAAAGAAAGGTATGAGAAAAATATGAGCTTGATTGTGTACATTCCAAGATGGGTTCACAATAGACTTAACATTCCTTTTCCTTTATGACAGATGGGTCCCTTCAAAAAAGTTTCATAATTGTTTGAGCGATATTTTTCTAAAAACTGTAATACGTATTGAAGGCTGTATCTGAGCACACCAAATCCTCTACGCCTGTAGAGGTGTTCCAACCTTATTCCAGTTAATTTTATCCACATATTTGTGTGGGTCTCACATAAACGTGTGGATAAGATTTAATATAACATGGTAGGAACTAGTTTAGGTGAACAAAGGATCTGATCCCGTAATAAGATAGCTAATTTATTTACAAGCTTGATGTGAAAGATTAAGGAATGAAGTATATACATGTATATATATATATATATGTACATACACTTTTAATATTCTGATTATAGACATATTTAATTATTAAAATGCTAAGAATCAATTTTATAACACCTTCACCCTGTCTCATATTTACTTTTAAACACTTAAATTAACGGTTGAAGGAAATGGGTAACTATAATTATATCATCTTGTTGTATATTATAGTTGACTGATTAACTATAATTATATCATCTAGTTTAATATTTTGAATATAGACATATTTAATTATTAAAATGTTGAGAATCATTTTTATAACACCTTGTCTCATATTTACTTTATTTTAAGAGCAAAATACTCAAATTCTCATTCATGATGATAAAACTCATTCAGAAACTGAGGAGTAGAAACCCAAATTCGTAAATGCACAAATCGAGTAGATGCTCGAGCTAAGGAATGAGCACGTCTATTGGCTTGCCTACGAATCCACCTATAAGAAATATTCGGAAGCGATAATAACAAAGTCTTACAGTCACAAATAACAGTACCCAACTCGGAAAGATCAAAGTTCGGTGAGCTAAGTGTGAAAAATAAAATTTGAGAATCCATAAAAATAGTGCCACCGCCTTCAATGTGTTGTTGTCTTAAAATTTGCAAGGATTTTTGAAGTGCTAGTGTTTTCGCAATCAAGGGATCCGCACCACCAACATAATGACAAGAAAAAGCTCTAATAAACTCTCCCTCAGCGCTCTCCAACACTGCTCCAAAGCCAAACTTACCTTCATGATGGAATACCGCTTCTTCAATGAAAAGTACCGTTATTGCTGTTGTCCGTCTGAGAAGAAGATGAAAAACGCTGCAATAATCTACTTGTTGATTAAGAAGAAGCCAACGCAAGTATCCTAAAATGATTCCAAAGGTCTAAGAAATTTAGAACTTCCAAATGCGTTGTGTAGCATCTGTGTATTTTTGTGAGACCAAAGCATATTATTTCTTGCTATCCAAATGTGTCTTGCATAAATCACAAATTTTTTGATCTGAATTTTATCACCACCCTTAAGCACCTGCAAGAAGAAATTAATAAAAAAGGGTTAGTGTCTTCCTCCACAAACCCGACTTGCCTCCAGACTCCACGAGCTTTACAACATGACACAAGAATATGATTCACATCCTTTTCCTCACCACACTATGGACACCCTAAATCAACCTCAACTCCTCTCCTCTTTAACCTCTCCTTAGTTGGTAAAATATTCCGCAAAGTATGCCACATAAACTCCCTATCCTTTAGTGAGATGTCTAACTTCCAAATTTTCCCCCACCAATCTCCCTCAACTATCTCCCCACTCCCCCTAATCAAATGCCATGCTATATGATACCCCAATTTAACACTACATTTCCCTTTCTTATCCTAATGCCACAATATATGATTTTGACAAGCATGTAAATGAAGAGCAATACTAAGGATGGCCCTAAACTCCCTCAAACTAAACAAGCTCATGATTTTCTCCACATCCCAGCTCCTCTCACCCTCCACCAACAACTC
>JANKOD010000192.1:20194382-20205088 GCA_026284645.1 Erythroxylum acuminatum
TACAGTGATATCAAAATATAAGGACTCGTAAGGAACGATTGTAATAGGTTATATGTAAAAAGTTCAAAACAATGATGAAATTTTTTGTTTATCAATTCTACAAATATTTGTATCTTTTTCAATAATATAAGAGTACTTTAAATATTTTTCCCCCACTCAAAATAATTTTTGGATCCGCCCCTGAAGGTAAGTATACACGCTCTTGTGTTTAAGCCCATGTATAGGAGACCTAAGAAATAGAGAGTGCCATTTTTATATGTGACACCTCCACGATTTTGTGTAGGCGTAGGCCCTATGTATCCCACCTATTTTTCTTGCTTTTGAAAATCATTTATTCAAACCACATTCCCCTTGTTATATATATGCCCCTATGTATTAGCACTATACTGTGCCTTCACAGTTTCATGTATATGTCATGTAGGACCTTATATAAGAGGTAAACCCCCTATGTTTTCTCATTATTAACTATTTCTTCCCTAAATGTTTCTAGGATTTTATTTTCTCTTTTAGCTCTTAAAGAGAATTAAAAAAAACCTTAAACCTCCTAAATCATATATAGAGTAACCTTATGCATATTTAGATTTTTCCTTACCAAATCTTTTGACTTCATTCATGTATTTTTCTATAACACCCTTATTTTCATTATTTAGATGAGCTTTGGAATATTTAATTCTATGAATTATGTCTTATGCTTATTTCATTATTAGATATCCATTAATCTTTTTTTCTAGTATGTTAGAAAAATGATTTAGGTGAATTGGAACTTATATGTACTTTATAAGGTATTACATTCTTAAAGTGAAACATATAAGAAGCTTTAGTGCCTTAATTTTATGGTCTCGTTGATTTAAGATCTATCTATAATGGACTAAAACACATGGCGATTGATATTTTAGCATTTTAGGATGTAAGAAACTATTACAATATGCATGCAGAATGAAAACATGTTATGGACATGTTATAGGTCGATTACATTTTGCTTAGTGGCTCAATATTTCCTTTTATATACTTTTACACTTTATTCCTCACTTTTTCATTCTTATGTTATTTTTTTCCTTTTTATCACCTTATTTTTTTCTTTAAATATCACACTATGGTAAGGACTAGAGGACTACTTAAACCACCTAAAAGTCTTACTTATTAACCATCATGCAAGATGAACAATAAGGATAACTCTGTCTCTTCATCACACTCCACTACCTCTTTGTCACACACGACTACCCTAAGGATGCAAGCTTCAAGGAGGTAGTGGAGGCTAGAGTAGACACTCACAGTGTTACCATTGCCTCCATTTAGACATACAAGTTTCTATGGATGAGTAATAGCAGCCATATCACTCATTACTACATTTTGCTATAAAGTCACGACAAAGAGATACAAAACTTTTCGCACAAGATAGTTTAATGTGCCACCGGGCCAATCTCTTTGTTTTTGAGTTTGATCCAGTAGTGTTAGGGAAAGGAGAGTGAGGGGAAAGGGGTAGTCCTCAGGCCGATCATCTAATTCGCTCTTATAGGCAAGCATGGTTCTATAGTCAAAGCAACTTCATCACTTTTGTGTACTCATCGGATAGTAGACCTTTTGGGGGTTCTATAGGGACCGATTCACTCTGGGTAGAATTGATTAGGACATCCTTAGATAGGTTAATCTTACTAACAGGATGTTTAAGATAATTTCATCTAGTGGGTGTTCTAACATTTCAATTATCATAAACTAGTATATTGTGAGCTTACATTACAACTTTTATGCACACTAAAGGCAGACTACACGAAAATGTCTTTGGCAGACTCAACAACATTCGGGTTTAAATTGAGAGGCTTAGACTATAGTTTGAGCTATAACTAATTTACGATCCATGTCATATTTTATATTTAGGAGCATGTGAGGTTATTGGCACTAAGTAAGATTTATATCGATTAGGAGTTTCTAGCTACAGATGAGAGGAGCAACTAGTAGTAAATGTAGATTGTATATCCATATCACCTTATAAAATCTAAGGCATCTAGGTTCTGATTCCCCCAGATGAAATTCATGCACAAGCTCCTAGTCCATGCATTTTATATGAGCAAGGAGGGTAAGTTAAGCCAATGATGTTAAACAAGCGATACTTGTGAGGAAACAAAAAAATTAGGATTTTTTTTTATTTTCAATTTATTTTGTTGATACTTTGTTATTTTTATTTTTAATGTTTATTTTATAGGGAGTGAATTGGTGTATCTTTATGGTATAGAGTGTCTCCTAATTCCATCACCAACCCCATCACCGCCCCAATCACCATAAGTACTCTTGCTCTAACTTTGTCTTTATTGTTCTTTAATTTTCTTTGTATTGTTTTGTTTCTCACATTGAGTATAATGTGTTGTTTAACTGTGGGACTTATATGCAATTGCACATTAATTGTGTATGAATTTACAATTGTATCAATTGTGTGTGGATTTTGCATTTGTACTATGTTAGCTTTGGATTTTTTGGATGATGTGTGCATTTTGTGAATGCCTTAAGGGCAAGAATTGAATGGAATTATTTTTTGACTTTAAACATGTTCATTTAAATTGTAAAGGTGTAGTAACTTCATGAAATTTGTGTTTTAAGTATCTTTGGGATGAATATGCATGTTAATTAGGATATGACACGTATTTTTTTCACTTTAGGAATTTTTTTGTATACATTTGTAATTAGAATCAATTGAATTGGTTAGCATTATTAGTACCCTTTCATGAGAGGGATGACTAAAAAGAAATGAGGACGCTAAGATTTTTTTATAAAATATTATTAAATAAAATCCCTATTATGTTAACCCTTTTTAAGAAAATTAGGTTAAGAATAGAGTTGGTAGCTAGTTAAGAGTCGTGATATAGTTGAGTACTTGGGGGCATTCATGAAAAAATGTTTGTCTTCACGTCGAAAGGTTAGAATGATACTCCAACCAAGCTAAATAAAAAGCATAACCTAGTTGAGTAACTGGAAGACATTCATAACAAAGTGTTTGCCTCTGAGTCAAAAGGCTAGGTTATCATTAAAGAAAATCTAAAAAAGTGGTGCTTGCAATAAATTAAACCTACTGATCTTTTAAAAATAGTAAGAATTTTCATAAAAGGTTACTTAGTGATAGTTTTCCTATTTAATTGATCAATAATAATAAATCCATGCTTACAAATGCTATAGGTGAATGAATAGGGTGTAAAATTTTTGATTGATATGTATATTCAAACCAGAGAACTTAAACATGAAATGAATAAGTTAGTATGTTGACATTTTTAAGTGATTGATGCTTAAGGTTAAGTTCATTCCATGAGATTTGATGCCATTATACCATTATTGTAGTTTCATGATTGTGTGTATGTATTTATGTATTTCGTTTGTTTGTGATTTTAGTTTTGCTAGACGATAAGCAAAACTTTAAGAGTGGGGATCATGATATATGTAGATTATCATATGTTTTTCTAGGTGTTTAAGTGTTTCTTAGATAATTATCGTTTGTATAGGCTTAAAATTGTGTTATTGTTAGTGTTTGTATGTGTTCTAAGTGTTTGAAAATCCAAGAACAATCTTTATATATGGAGCTCTTGTCATGGTAGTGACCTATGCACAATTGTGACAGGTTGGGAAACTCTTTAGGTCATAACCAACTAGCGAGATTCTTCAACTTCTAACATTTTGGGACTATTTTTGGAACTGAATTAATTAGGGGGAATAGAAGCCTCATACTTTATACAAGAACAAGAAAAACATCAAAAAAGGAGCAATCAGTAGATCAAAAGAAGATCAAGAGGAGACATTAAGAGAGCTTTAGAGAATTCCTGATTTCCACATCAAGACTCTAACTAGTTTTTCTTTTTGTTCCCTTTATTTCTTTCATTATATTGAATGTTTATTTGGATTGTTATGATGTTTATCATCATTATGGTTCTAAATCCATATTAGATATTATTCTTGAATTATTTTGTTGAACTTTATTCTTGTTGAATAGAAGCATTTGGCTTAAAGGTTAAACCATCTTCAACTTCAACCTTGAGAGCAATTCTGAGAATAAGAGACTTGTTTGGGAATGACTTTGCTTCTTTTTATTGGAAGTGGGAAGACCAGTTTTTGGTTTGATAATTGGCTTCCTATTGGAACTTTACACAACTTACAAGAAAACGAGACTCTCAAACCTTTTATCAGGAAGGATATGACAGTTGTTGAAGATTTGTCTAATAAGTGCATTTTCAGAGAAGTTCTATCCCAAATTCCTTTTGTTTAGAAATTACTAAAGCATGCTTCAACAATAAAGAGGATAACATCATTTTGAAGCATATCAAGAATGGAAAATTTACCAATCAATCCTATAAAATTGTTCTTCAAAATCATCTTAGTAGGATTCCTTGGACCTAAATTGTTTGGTTTAAGCACCTACTTCCTTGAACTTCTTTCATATTGTGGTAAGCTATAATGGATAAAATTGCTAACAGTTGACAAGCTGGGAAAGTAGCTTAACATATGTATTCTCTATAAAAGAGCTAATGAAAACAATAATCATCGCTTTTTCCAATGCAATTTTGTCACAACCATTTGGAAATCACTATTGCACAAATGCTACATTTACAATGCTCAAAATGATTGGAATTCTATTAAAGCGTGGTGTATCACTATTAAAAATCTTGATATCATAGTCAAGTGGTGTTATTGTTTGGTTTTATCATTTCTTATGAAAGCCATCTGAGATGAGAGGAATGTTCATATTTTAAAGGATAGAAGCCTAACCAAGGATCAATTCACCAATAAGATCCTCATACATATCAGATGTTATATTAGTTTTTATAAATCCAAATTTCTCAATGTGGATTATTGTAATAGATCATAGAATGTGTAGTTTGTAATTCTCCCAACTTTTAGGAAGGTTGAACTTGGGCATTTACTAAGGATGTTCTCATCCTGGAAACACTTGAATGGCTCTCTGTAGCTCAGTGCTACTGTTTGGTTTTATCATTTCTTGTCAAAGCTACATAGGATGGGAGAAATGCCCACATTTTTCAAGATAGAAGCCTAACAAAGGAGCAATTGAACAACAAGATCCTCCTACAGATTAGATGTTATATCAGCTTGTATAAATCCAAATTTCTCAATGTGGATTATTGTAATAGATCGTGGAATGTGAAGCTTGTACTTCTTCCAACTTCTAGGAAAGTTAAGCTTGGACATTTACTAAGGATTTTTTTTAATCTTGTAAACACTTGAATAGCTCTATCTAGCTCAGTTTGTATCTTGATTGCCTTCAATGGCTTAATACATTACCATTTTCAAAAAAAAAAAAAAGTTATTAAAGAAAATATATTATTTCCCTTTTTTATTTAATAGAATTTGCTAAAACAACTTAAGTTTTCAAATCAAGTTATATAGGTAGTCTATATAAAAGACAAATTATCTTATTTTGTCAAATTTTAGTTTATAATCACATAATGTAATAGGTCAATTAATGGTAAAGGATCTTCAAGGATTCATTTTATGTAATGGGATGATCCTTTCTGAATAGTAGGAATAAGATTCCAAATAACAGATTGTTAAGGAGAAAAAAGGAATAGAATGAACTGATCGTGTCAAACCTATCAATTGTGCACAAAAAAAATAAGGGAATTAATGTTGGTAGTAGCTGTATGTGGGATCTTAATCCGTACGGGCAAATGTGAAAACAAAGTGAACGGAAGAGAGAGAGAGAGGAATTTGCAATGGGATATAAGAAGCAAAATGAATACACTTTACCTGTAGATTTGAAATGTTTAAACAATACTGAAGTTACTCTAAGAAGCTAAAGAGAATTCGAATCACTTACTAACCTTGCACATGAGAGAATAAATGACACTAACTTTGTCCATTATATGTTAAAGACTTGATACACTAGTAGGTTTGTCCATTACATGATGAGATAACCGTGTCCATTGACTGCACCAACAATTTTGACGATATTAATTACATTTCAAATAGAGCGCGACTACTAGGCTATAGCAGGTAAGATTACAATCTCGTGCTCACAACGGTTGCAAAGAAATATACGAGGAACTTCTTGATTATTTGGAATCCTAACGCATCTCGTGTGTTGCCAAACCTCGCAAATATCACATGATACCATTCGTTCACCATCATCCTTTACGGTTCCACAAGCACAGTTAACAACCTTGTTATCAACGCTACCTTCGTATATTAACTCATCGATCATTACTCCTCCACTTTTTGAAGCTTGAAACAAAAATTTTCGGCCTACTTCAACTAGACGAAAAACCAAATCTGTGTCCTTGGCGTTGAAGTTCATTATGTACCCTACTCTGATGTTTCTCAATCCCCAATATAGTTCCCTGAAGTTACTTTCAACTTCTTGTTTAAGCTTGTTAATGGTGTCATCATTTTTTAATGTGATACACTCAAATGGCAGCATCCCCTCGTCCATAACCACATGACCATCTTCATTGTTCCTTAAGACAATAGTGCAGTAGAATTTCAACTTTCCTTCTAGACCAAGTTCAATCTTGGAAGGCACTTCTTCAATATATTCTTTAAAGAAATATTTGGTGTCGAGAATTGTTCGGGCAGCTGTTGTTATTGCGCGGAGCATCCCAATGTTCGATGTTGACTTTTGTTCCTTAAGAATGTTTGTATACAAACAAAATATATCCCTAGTTAATTGGGACTTGCTAATCTTGTAACAGGACTTCAAATTCGTATTGCCAATGACCACGCCACCATGGTCAGGAATTCCGTTTGATACATCTTCCAAACAATACTCTAAAACCTTAGTGACTGGATTCAAGCTTCGCCGAACCAAATAATTGCCAACCACATGATTTCCAAGTGACTTCAGAACAAAATCTAGCAACCCAGTATCACCAATATAGACCCGAGCAGCATCTCTTACTTCTTGCCTTGAAACCCATCTATACTCGGCCCTCTTCAAGGCTTCAACTATCACTCTTGTAGCCATCTGGATGCGCTTTGGAGACCATCGACAGGTAGGCTCCAAGAAGATGGCCGGGCTACAGTTATCTTCAGGAAGTCGAGCTTTAAGCTCCAAGATAAAATGAAGAAGGTCGCCAAGTGACACCAAACGATTCTCAGACAATGTTTGGTATCTAGAGAAAATGACTGGAATATCATGGTTAAAATTACCGATGCAATGGGCAACTATACATAAAGGCATGCATTGTATAGTTTCTATGGCTTTTTGGTACATCTGCTGAGTGACCCCATAGCTTCCTCGCCCGAATTTGTAACCCCATCGACCAAACCATGGCTCGCCGTATGCTACACCATACAATAACCTCATATCCAATCCTCTCTTCTGTGATATATCATGCAAAGAAACATTCCTACAATAGAGATTAAAAAATATGTATGTTCTTTTTATTCAATTAAAATCATATTGTTTGACGGACTTGAATAACATTGGCGTTTCAGTTAGATTACCATTTGTGTATTGGTAAGTGATTTGGAAAAGTAAGATAGCTGATTTATAACAAAGATGAAAGTTCCATTTAATAGTCGAGTCTAACCTTGCTCGCAATCCAGTGCACAACCGATCCCAAAATTCCATGATCTGCCATCCTGCCAATGGGGAACCAGCTTCCAACCCGTTGATATATACCAAATGCCCGAACCCATTAGAGTGAAAGACACCGTGCAAAATATGGTTTTGGGGTTCAACTAAATTCAACTTACCCATGGGTGAAATTGCAATGTGATTATCGAATTTGGCTTCACTGCTCACCAGTGCTTTCACTGTGCCATTGGAGCGCAGTAAAAAGTGATACTTCTTGTTACAAATCAAATGGTGACCCCAGCCTGAGTCGTAAATAAATTTCATTAATGATAATGAGATAGATGTTGCCATATGTGCATGCTGTCCAGACACACAATATGTGCCCGATGAGAATAAATAATAATTTAGAGATGATGAAGTTCAGGAGAAATTGCGAAATTTTGGAGTAAAGGACTCACCAACATATTGGCAGTTCATGCAGTGATGTTCAATAGAAGCTTCAACGGGCTCTTCCACGACATACAAGAATATATGGAATGGAGGGTGGCGGTTCACTTCAAGCTGAAATGACCAGCTCATCAAGCCATTGTATATAGTGCCCTGGAAATGCCCGAATTCAAGAAGTGCTCTTACATTATGTCTAAACGAGTCATCAAATTCGGCCGGGTTACCACGTTCACAAAATGTCTTGAATCTATAGATCCTTTCCTCTCTTTTCCTTTTTCTGCCTCCAATTGGATCCAATTGGGACATCATAGCCAAACAAATGAATGGTTGATCTAAATGACTAAGGAAAGAGAGATGGATTTGCAAGACAGCTAACAATAATAAGACTCTTTCTTATAGAGTGCGTGCTCACACACTTAGTGCCTTTAGAAAGAAAACAATGTGGAGGGCATAAAAGAGTCAATGAGGCTTATGAAATTTAGCAAGAAGTCGCTCACTATATGCATGATTTTGTTTAAAATTTATGCCCATGCAATTTTGTCGTGGTGACCTATGCCATGACAAACTTTCTTGATTAAAAAATTATAAGCATGCCTTGAACATGTAGCTTTATGCCAGTTGAAATTCTGCTAAATCCATTTGCAAGATGGAGAGCTAAACATAAATAAGCGCGGCATTTCTTGGCCAACTACTCTAAAGGCTAGTATCTAGATGATATACTTTAAAAACGCTCTTGGTACTTAAGCAGATTGTGAATTTTTTGTGCATATCTTCCTATCTTTATTACAAATCATTTTATTGACCAGGAATCTGAAAATTTTTTGTTGATAAAGAAGTAAAGAGGGAAATCTTTGATAGTAACTCAAGCAATTCTACAAGTCTAGTCGACTTAAAAGGATACTTTTTTTTTTTCAAAAGTTTTATACAATCTCAAGGCTCCAAGCTAAGGGCCCTCTCTTTACCTATCTTAGGTTGCTTATTTCCATTAAGAAACTTAACTATAAGGAATGCATCCCCTTGCATGATAATATTTAGAAGAGAATCTATAACTAGTGTAACAAGGCTCTTTCCTTTACTGGAAGATTGAAATTAATCAATTTAGTTATTAACTCACTTCATATTCATTGATCTTCCTGTATATTTCTCTCTAATGGCTTGATTAACTCACTTCATATTGCATGTTTCTTTGGCTTGATTACATTTCTCCCCAAAAGAAGCTTTTTTAGAAGATTCTTTTGGCAAAGGGAATCTAACAAACTATTTAGATTCAAGGTTAAGTAGGATGAGGTTCGCTTGCCAAAGATAAAGGAAGATCTAGGTATACAATCTATAAAAATTATCAATAAAACCTTAAGATTCTTTTTAACAAAGAGTTTCTATGACTTAAATGGATCCATTTATATTTCTTAAAGGGCAGAATTTTCTAAGAGATGAAAATCAAAGCCTCTACTTCTCGATCAGTACGACTTAACTACTAAAACTAAGAGAATTTATCTATAAAGACATCAATTATAAGGTCGGTAATGGAAGATATGCTTCCTTTTGGTATGAAAATTGGAGTAACCTTGGCCTTCTACATATAACTAACTTGATGCCTGGCTTCATTCATCTCTTCCTTGAGAAATCTCGTGTTGCTTCAATCATTAATAACAATGATTGGTTAAGAAAATTTCTAGTTATAGTCCAAATCATAAATTAGAGGACTCTTACATATGGTTGAAGCACTCATCTAGAATATACACTATCAATTCTTATAAGGAAATACTTAGACCCGAGGATTAGACTTTAACTAGGTACAGTATCATCTGGAGTAAAAATATTTTACCTAAATTTTCACTCTTTATATGGTTAGTATAGATAAGCAGAGGCTTGCTACTATGGATAAACCGAGCTTCCTTAATATTTCTCAAGTTAGTTATCTTTGTAAAACTCATCTAAAATCATTAAATCATCTCTTCTTTGATTGTGCATTCCCTCCTGGTGTATGGAATGTTATCCAAACTCTAAATGAGTTTGACAACAACTTAACAACAGATAACCTAGATTGGTTAAGTAAAGTTAGGATGTTAAACATGGGGAATAGACCAATTTTTATAACTGCCTTTTGTTACTCTATGTATGCTATCTAGAGAGAAAGAAACATTAACGTATTCGCCATTTGTATTATATTTATATTTCAAAAAATGCTATTTTATTAATTATAGTTCATCTTCTACTTATTTTAACGTATCTTTTTAAACCCAACTTTTTCTATTCTTTCTTATCAAAATTTAAAAAGTAATTAAACTGTACTAAGTCTTTTCTCATACTACTGTTTTCTAAAGTTTTCCTATCACTACAATAAAAGAAGCCCTTTCGCGACGTTTTTAAAACGCCATAAAAGCTCATAAAACGTCGCAGAAGATAATTTGCGACGTTTAAAAAAACATAACTAAAAACGTCGCGAGAATGTGAAGTAGGCAAAGGGTATCTACGACGTTTTATAAAAAACGTCACAAAAAATCCAACTTTTTGCGACGTTTAAGAAAACGTCACTAAAAGCCTAAACAATCTGCGACGTTTTCAAAAAACGTAGCAGAATGTTAGAGTTTCCGCGACGTTTTTTGAAAACGTCATGGAAACTCTTACAATCCGCGACGTTCAAAATCCGTGACGTTTTTTATGAAACGTCGTGGATTGTAAATAATTTATATTTTTTAATTTTCAAAAAATAAATTTAATTTAATAAAAATTCAAATTTAATTTTTAATTT
>JANKOD010000192.1:20235830-20247236 GCA_026284645.1 Erythroxylum acuminatum
ACACATTCCGATTAAATTCCGAAACTCATCGGAAAAGTCGAAACATTCAAGAATCAAACATTAGCTAATATTAACCTGAAACCTAACCTACCCATAGCTCATTTAAGCTAGAACAACAAAACCCTAGCTTAGAAATCACAAAAACCCATAGATCTCACCCTCTCTTCTAACTTTCTACAATCTCTACTCAAAACCCTAACTTCCATCTTACACCATTCTTGGATTTAGCTTAGGAGAAGATGGAAGCTTACCTTTAGAGCTTGATTTCTATTCTTTTTCCTTCACTTTTTCTTCCTCCCCTAAGCTGGACGACCTCTCTTCTCTTCTTCTCTAGCTCACGGCCGAACTCTCCCTCTCCCTCACTTGTTCACGTTTTCTTCCTCTCCTACTTTGGGTTCACGACAACTCATTCCCTCCTCTCTTCTTTTAATTCACTTAATACATCTAACTTAAAATCCTACACCAAACTACAACACTTTTGGGCTCCCACTAACAAGCTTTTGGGCTTGGGCTCTCCTCCCTCTCACAAGCCCACTACACCTTAACCCCTTCATTCTAATCCTCCTCCTACTTAATCCACTAACTCTTCATTAAAAGCCCAATACAAATAATCTAACACTTAGACTAATTCTAATCTATAATTCCACTTTTTAATACTAATAAAATAAATAAGACTTAAAACAATTAAAACAAAATTAAGAAATAACCAGAGAATAACAAATAAATAAATAAAAATAAAATGCAATAAAAGAAAAATTTTTCGGGACCCAACACTATGTTTTCATTTCCTTTCATCACTGTGTACTCATGCCACATATATCAAACTCCTCGGATCTAAGTTCGACATTTATCAATCAGTTGAACACACTTTCCATATTAAACATACAATTCATACAAAAGCATATATAAATGAGTTTAGAAATCTAAGTTAACTCATAATACGCTTCAGAAAAGTTATTGCCTCTATGTTCCAGCAATGTCTGGATGTTGACGATCAACTTACGCATCTATAGTCATGCAATACACACATAGTTCACAAATCACTAATTTGTTTAATCATATGAATATACAATTATGCATGAGCATATGTGTCTGTTTCAATGCATGCTCAATTGTCTTTCCAGGTATGTATTCTTATGTAAATATCTTGACCATGCAAACATTATAGCTTGTATACTACTAGTTTGCAATTAGGTTTATACCTTAAGTAAGCTTAATTTACTCTAAATTTATCAATCATACATTCACCAAACTTTTCCAGCAATATATAATCATACAATCATCCAATTCTCATTCACAAATACCTCATGTTCTCCAATGCTCATTCATTCATGTGTAATACACATTACTCATATCCTTAGGATTATGATTGCATTCATAAGAACATCTTTATTCCTCCATCACATCATAATTTCCATATTTGGTTACATTGACCCCAAAACAGTACATTCTTTAAGTTATAACATCAATTAACAACCTAAACTCATCAAGCTCTTAGTATTAATCAAGCAACAATCTAGGTTCATTCTAAGCCTTAATCAAGTCTAAATACACTAATTTAGAGTGACTTTTCCTCATATGGTTCAATATGTGCACAAGGCTGAAATTAACATTCTAGAACTAGGCCCACGATCGTAGGGGACCTTGCCATGATCGTGACTAAAGCTTATGCAACAGGCTATGATCGTGCATTGAGGGAATTTGTAAGTCTATGTTTTATTGACAGTTAACTAAAAAAAAGGGCATTACTAAGCTTAATTTTTTTTCATAATGTTATCAATATTGTCCGGATTATTTTGCAATGAGGGAGTTTGTTAGTCCATGTTTGGTTGACAGTTCACTCCAAAAAAGGACACTACTAAGCTTAATTGGTTTTCATAACGTTATCAATATTGTCCTGATTATTTTACAATTTGTAGCTTACTTACGGGCAACAAAACTGATGTTAAACGAAAAAGGTAGAAGCAAGCCACTCATAATTTATCCTAGTTGAGTTTCTAAGGATAGAGTGTCAAGCTACCGACATTAAAAGAACCACTATTGGGAGGCAACCTATAGATTGTTAATTCCATGTTATTTTCTTTGATTTTTAGATAGTTTGAATTTCGTAGTTAGGTTACTTCATTTTCAAATAAGTTCGGGAAGGCATAAGACTTCGATATGAGTTAGATGATCAAGGATGTAAGCAAAGACAGGTAAAAAGAACTCTAAAGAGTTAGGGAGTGATCTTGGGAACATGTAGAAGGACAAAAGAAGAAAAAAATCAGAAATTGGGGAAAATATTGCAGGCCATGATCGTGGCCTGCTGCAGGGTAAAACAATCCATATGAATTTTGGTTAATTTTTTTACCATTTTACCCTTCCTTCACCTATATATTCATGTCATACTTCACTTTCCACTCACTTTCATTTTAACTTTATCTCTCTATGTCTCATACCACTCCCATAGAGAACAAGGCCGAACATACCAGAGGATATTCTAGAACATACTTTACAAAAATGGTACAATCAATCTAACTCATTAAAGGCATCAAACATATCATAGGCATTCTATGAGTTCATTTCTTCCCATTTCATTCACAAACATAAAAGTCACATGCCATTACAATTCAAAATCCACATATACATTACAAAACATTTTGCTTTGATTTCAATCTCAATACCAAAAATATGACATGAAATGGAATACTGAGACATAAGACTCCAACTAGACTTCTCAGATTCAACAGATCAGACCTTTGAGCCATTCTCGTCCCCAAAATGAAAGTACTAGAATTTTACTATATCACCTTGGTAGCTCGAACTCCCTTGAACCTGAAAAAAAATGTTGCAATTTTGATGAATATGCAAGCTCAGTGAGTGAACCATCATCGATGTATTCTCTCAAGTTAGATCACAAAAACAAGTATATTAAAGTTTATCATACTTCCACAAGCATATCATGTAAGCATTACATATCACAACACATCCTCCATTAACTTCCACTGTAATTCATTAATTCAAAACAATTCAATAATTCATTTCAATTCAATCATTTGATAAATGGAGGGATGTATATACAAATGCACTTGTGTTTCCATTTTCATTTTTGTTTTGTTATGACCAAGAGTCTATAAACCCAATTTACTGTCCCGTATCCGTTGTGGGCATCGAGATCATTTCTGGCCTGTATCTATTATGGATACTGAGCCCATGTTATCTGAACCTAAGGCTCCTTTTCATAATCCTGAGATCAAAGCTTTTTTTTACACAATGGTCGCTCTGGTCACAACTCCTTTAGTTGACCATGCATTTCAATATGATGAGATGCATCATTTCATATGCTATGTTCTCATTTCTTTCATCTCTGTGTACACATGTCACATATATCAAACTCCTTGGATCTAAGTTTGACATTTATCAATCAGTTGAATACACATTCCATATGAAACATACAATTCATACAGAAGCACATATAAATAA
Source organism: Erythroxylum acuminatum (assembly GCA_026284645.1). Classification (NCBI taxonomy): domain Eukaryota; kingdom Viridiplantae; phylum Streptophyta; class Magnoliopsida; order Malpighiales; family Erythroxylaceae; genus Erythroxylum; species Erythroxylum acuminatum. The sequence goes on from JANKOD010000192.1 coordinate 20,239,293, forward strand.
GTTTACAAATCTAAGTTAACTCACAATACGCTCTAGAAAAGTTATTGCCTCTATATTCCGGCAATGTCTGGATGTTGACGATCACCTTACGCATCTATCGTCATGCAATACACACATAGTTCACAAATCACTAATTTGTTTAATCATATGAATATACAATCATCCACATATATTTTGTTTGTTTCAATGCATGCTCAATTAACTTTCCAAGTATGTACTCTGATACAAATATTTTGACCATTCAAACATTTTAGGTTGTATACTACTAGTTTAGAATCAGGTTTATACCTTAAGTAAGCTTGATTTACTCTAAATTTTTCAATCATACATTCACCAAACTTTTCTATCAATATATAATCGTACAATTATCCAATTCTCATGCATAATTATCTCATGTTCTCTAATACTCATTCATTCATGCCTAATACACATTACTCATATCTTTAATATTATGTTTGCATTCATAAGAACATCTTTATCCCTCCATCACTTCATAACGTCCAGATTTGGTTACATTGACACTAAAACAGTACATTCTTTAGGCTATGACATCAATTAACAACCTAAACTTATCAAGTTCTTAATATTAACCAAGCAATAATCTAAGTTCATTCTAAGCCTTAATCAAGTCCAAATACACCACTTTAGAGTGACTTTTCCTCAGCTGGTTCAACATGTACACAAAGCTAAAATTGACATTCCAAAACTAGGCCCATGATCATGGGGGACCTTGCCATGATCATGACTGAGGCTTGTGCAACAGGCTATGATTGTGCATTAAGGGAATTTTGTTAGTCCATGTTTTGTTGACAGTTAACTCGAAAAAAGGGCATTACTAAGCTTAATTAGTTTTCATAATGTTATCAATATTGTCCTTATTATTTTGCACTGAGGGAGTTTTGTTAGTCCATGTTGTGTTGACAGTTCACTCGAAAAAAGGGCATTACTAACGTTAATTGGTTTTCATAATGTTATCGATATTGTCCTGATTATTTTGCAATTTATAGCTTACTTATAGATAACAAAACTGATGTTGAACGAGAAAGGTGGAAGCAAGCCACTCACAATTGATCCAGATTGAGTTTCCAAGGATAGAACATCGAGCTACCGACATTAAAAGAACCGCTACATGGGAGGCAACCTATGGATTGTTAATTCCATATTATTTCCTTTCACTTATAGATAGTTTGAATTTCCTAGTTAGGTTACTTCATTTTCAAATAAGTTCAGGAAGGCAAAGGACTTCGACGTGAGTTAGATGATCGAGGAAGTAAGCAAAGAGAGGTGAAAACAACTCTATAGAGTTAGGAAGTGATCTTAGGAATGTGGAGAAGGACAAAAGAAGAAAAAAATCAGAAATTAGGGAAAATATTACAGGCCACGGGCCTGCAGCAGGGTAAAACTGTCCATTTGAATTTTGGTTAATTTTTTTACCATTTTACCCTTCCTTCGCCTATATATTCATTTCATACTTCACTTTTCACTCACTTTCATTTTAACTTTATCTCTCTATATAACATACCACTATCATAAAGCATAAGCCCAACATACTAGATGATATTCGAGAACATTCTCTATGAAATAGTACATTAGGACAACAACCTAACTAATTAAAGGCATCAAACATATCATAGGAATTCTATAAGTTCATTTCTTCCCATTTCATTCACAAATATAAAAGTCACTTGTCATTACAATTCAGAATCCACATATACATTACACAATATTTTGTTTTGAGTTCAATCTCAATACCAAAAATTTGACATGAAATGGAAAGCTAATACACAAGACTCTAACTAGACTTCTCATAATTTAGCTGATCAGAACTTTAAGCAATTTTCGCCCCTAAAATGCAAGTACTAGAATTTTACTATATCACCTTAGTAGCTAGAACTCCCTTGAACCTGGAAAACAACGTTGCAATTTTGATTAGTTTGCACAGTCAGTGAGTGAACCATCATCGATGTATTCACTCAAGTTAGATCACAAAAACAACTATATCAAAGTTTATCATACTTCCACAAGCATATCATGTAAGCATTGAATATCACAACACATCCTCCATTAACTTCAATTGTAATTCACTAATTCAAAATAATTCAATAATTCATTTGAATTCAATTCAATCATTTGATACACGTAGGGATGTATATGCAAATGAACTTGTGTTTCCATTTTCATTTTCGTTTTTTTTTGACCAAGTGCCTATCAACCCAATTTACTGTCCCGTATATATTGTGGACATTGAGATCATTTTTGTCCCGTATCTATTGTGCATACCGAGTCCATATTATCTGAGCCTAAGGCTCCTTTTCATAATTGTCACTTTGGTCACAACTCCTTTATTTGACCATGTGTTTTAATGTCATGAGATTCATCATTTTAGATGCTATGTTTTCATTTCTTTTCATCTCTTTGCACTCATGCCACATATATCAAACTCCTCGGATCTACGTTCGGCATTTATCAATTAGTTGAACACACGTTCCATATTAAACATACAATTTATATAGAAGCACATGTAAATGAGTTTACACATCTAAGTTAACTCACAGTATGCTCTAGAAAAGTTATTGCCTCTATGTTCCGGCAATGTCTGGATGTTGACGATTACGTTGCGCGTCTATCGTCATACAATACATTCACAAATCACTAATTTGTTTAATCATATGAATATACAATCATGCATACGTATATGTGTCATGTTTCAATACATGCTCAATTGACTTTCTGGGTATGTACTCTTATACAAATATCTTGACCATTCAAACATTATAGCTTGTATACTACTAGTTTGCAATCAGGTTTATATCTTAAGTAAACTTGATTTGCTCTAAATTCATCAATCATACATTCACCAAACTTTTCTAGCAATATATAATCATACAATTATCCAATTCTCATTCACAACTACCTCATGTTCTCCAATGCTCATTCATTAATGCCTAATACACATTACTCATATCCTTAAGATTATGTTTGCATTCATAAGAATATCTTTATTCCTCCATCACATCATAATTTCTAGATTTGGTTACATTGACATGAAAATAGTACATTCTTTAAGTTATGACATCAATTAACAACCTAAACTTACCAAGCTCTTAACTAATTAATCAAGCAACAATCTAGGTTCATTCCAAGCCTTAATCAAGTACAAATTCACCAATTTAGAGTGACTTTTCCTAAGTTGGTTCAACATGTACACAAGGTTAAAATTAACATTCCAAAACTAGGCCCATGATCGTGTGGGACCTTGCCATGATCGTGACAGAAGCTTATGCAACAGGCCATGATCATGCACTGTCTTTCTTCCCTCGATTCTACAATAATTTCACATACTTAAAGACATCACTATCACTTGAAGTTTTCTAGAGTTCATTTCCTTTAAAGCTATTGCATTTTATGCTATTCTAGCTTCCATATTGATTACATTAAATGTCACAAAAATCTACTCATTTGTTTTATTTCCATTCACTTTATATCATTATACATGCAATCCTAAATTTTCCAGAATTGAAAACTCTTCACTAACACCTATCTCTAACATGAATTCAACATAAATTATACTTCAAATCATAACTTAAATCATCCATATAACATCCCACAAACTACTATTGTCATGCTTCCAAAAATAGAATAGAAAGTCCCCCTTTCATTCATCATTTTCCAGCACAATGTCAACACTAATACTACATTCAATCTATCCCTAATCAGTCATCATAATTTCTACTAACACATTCCACAAAGATCAGTATTTCACTTACTTGTTCAGCTCAAACGCTACCTCAATGTATCAAGCCTGCTTTGCCTGACATGCATGCAATTTCATCTAAGGAACAATGAGGGAATAGGATAAGTTTCAGTAGAGATAAGAAGAAGACAACAACATATAGCTATCTTTATAAAGAAATTGACAAAGGTTTTGAGGTGGTAATAGAAAGAATTTAGAGCAAAAATCCAAAGGTGTGGGTGAGGTGTGGATTTGATTATTAGAGGAAGGTGAGGGAAAGAGTATAGCATAAACATTACCATGGAGTTGAATGTGTTAGTCACATGGTGTAGGATGAGTGTTCTTTCATTAAAGACACTTATCATGAAAACAAGCAAGACACATATCCACTCTTTAAGCTGCCAAATGTCACTTAGTTCCTTTGCTATTTGTTACTTAATTCTCTAGGCCATTTGTCACTCAAATCTATTGCCATATGTCACTCATTTTATAGGTTTAGTCATTTACAAATTTCCATATGTCAATTATCTTACTACTAGAAATTTTTCCTAGTCTAAATGTACTTTTTAATCCATCAATATTCCAATTGTAATAATTAACTCCAAATTACTAATTGTAATTCATCAATTCTTTTTATTGGTAAATCAAAATACAAGACATTAGAAATTTATAATCATGTCACAATTATTTTGAAACTTTCATACCCTAGAACATCTTAATTGAGTGCAATTTTTCTAAATCAAAATTCATATGTGTATGCTCATATTATGCATGTGAATGAAATCATAAAATCATATCCTAAATGCACCAAATTCATTTTAATATGATGTAATTCATGTGACTAGGTAATCTAACACTCTAACTCTCAGTAGTTTTGGAAACTGACTCTAAGATTAGAACCTTCAAATACTCTTACTTCTCTCTAACCAACTTCCAAATTCACACTTTATTCCAACTTCGACTTACTTGCAATCGGGAAAAAATCAAGTCTCAGGTCAAGGGCGAAAGAATAGGGCGGCAGACTTCAAAGCACCCTTCCTAATCTACACAGAGGAGGAAGTTATTTGTTTCTAATCCCTTAATGTTAAAGAAATAGTAGTCCCGAAATATTTTGATTTTGATACGCTTGATACGCCAGAATTGCGAGATAGTATGGATAATCTAGCAAAAAGAATTCAGTAGGCAAAGTTTATACACTTCCAATATGCTGTTTACCAGGAGCTCACTCTTGAATTCTTCACTTCCCTTTCTTACAAACCTAGTAACCTTAAGGAAATGTGGTTTAGGTTGCGGGGATGAGTTTATGAGCTAAACATTAAAATCATGTGTGATATTGTAGGTTCCCTAAATCTTCCATTATCAATCAGCATGATGATTTTCATGCTTCTCACTATTGGAATGAGCTCATTGGTTAGAGCAATTCGATGCTAAAAATGCCCACAACAACATCATAAGAACCAATAAGCAGTTGTTAGTTTACAAATTCATGTATCAAATGGTTTTTGATATATCAGAAACTAACAAGTGCTCATCAAAGGAATTTTTTTCTATTGTGGTGCATGGATCACAACATCTTAGTATGCACCTCCATATATGTGTTGAATGATATTGTTGCAACTCTACATAAGAGGAGCAGCAATCTGGGTATAGGGTACTTGGCTTTTGTCATTGTTGAGTACTATGGTGTGGATGGTAGTGTCGTAACTGTCTATCTCCCTAATTTCTAAATTACCATCATTTATGGCGTGTTGAAATACCCTTAAGTCCCATAACGTGGAACTTTAGTACATTAGTCAAATGACTCATGTGAAGATCAAGGCTAGTCAGGTGGGTTCGAGCATAGCACTGTCTCAGTAGGTAGAAGAGGACTCAACTAGTGAGGAGTCCGAAGAGGAAGAAGACACAGATGAACCGGGCTGGAAGAAAGTGCTCAATACAATCTCCGCTAACACAAAGGTAATTACAATACACTTGTGGAGAATTCTAAAAGGATGAATGAGATGACTTGAACACAACAATATCAGAGCCGGGATATACGTTGTTTTCATCGATATTTCCAAGCTCAAGGCATCCAATTGTTACCTTTGACACCAGCCCCGCCTCCATCACCGTGAGACTTTGTTTCTAACCCTTTTCTTTTAAATTTAGTCTTTATTTTTATTCTTATTTTTGATTTATTTTATTTTATGTTTCTTCTTTTCATGTGTATTTGTTTGTTTCCTTCTCACATTGAGGACAATACGTTGTTCAAGTATGGGGAGGGTTGTGTGTTTTGATTTGAGTGTGAATTTTGCATATTGTATGATAGTTTGTTTAGGTTACATATTGTGAATTGAACGAATGTGTCGATGGCTTAGATGGGTTGAAATCAATTTAATTTTGAACACAATCTATTAGGTTGTGAGGAATCATTAGGTCGCGAAATTAGTGATATGATTTTTTGGCTAAGTATGCAAGTTAATTAGGATTTAATCTTAGTTTTTCACCCTCTAAATTGTCACATTCATTTATAATTTTAGGTCTTTCAACTAAAGTAGCTTTGCTAGTATTTTTTTTCATGGAAACGAGTAGCTAAAGCGAAAAGGTAGGTAATAATTAAAAAAAGAAAGAAAAATGTTTGCTAATTTTTAAATAAATGACTATTCTGATGGCCTTCGAGTTATGAATAGAGCTAGTAGCTAGTTGAGAATGTGATGTAGCCGAGTAACCAGAATGATACGCATCACAAATGTGTACCTTCACACCAAAAGGCTATAATGATGTTTCATCCAAGTAGCTTAATAAAAACATGACTTAGTTGAGTAATCGGATTAACATTCATTACAAACTTTTTCCATTGCGTAAAAGGCTAGGTCCATGTCCACAAAAAGTTAAAAAAAATGTGTTTTCTAATAAAAACCTACTAAACTTGTAAATAGCTTGATTTTTCATAAAAATGTACTTAGGAGTAGTTATAGAGTTTGAATGACTAAATAATTATTAATGTGTGTGTACAATTGAAAAAGGTGAATAACTTGACATTTGGGTCTTGATTAATATGTATGTTTAGTCTAGAGCTCCTAGACAGAGATTTTGCATATTAATGGTTTGGAATAACTTGAATGATTGTGTTTAGAGTTAAATTTATTTCATAAAGTTGAATACATTGTCTAATTACTACATTGTGTGCTTTGTGATTTTTGTGTGTTTGTTAAGGATGTTGATAAACGTAAATTACATCATGTTTTAAGTTTGATATGTGTTTAGTTGTTAATTCAATCATTTAGTATGTTTTTATGTTAGAATTGTGTTAGTTTGTTAATTATTTATGTTTTAAGTGTTTTATAGGTTAGTATAAGTCTTTGAGCTTAATTATTATATTTTTGAGGTACCTTAATGTGTTTGCTATTGTTTCAGGATCAATATCAAAGAACGAACAAGTTTCAAAGATATTAGGGCCAAAACAATGGCCCACGATCGTGGACTACATGCCACGATTGTGACAGAAGCCCAAGACATGGCCCATGATTGTGGCCTATATGCCATGATTTTGACAGAAGCCCAGGCAAGGGGCCACGATCGTGGCCTGCATCGGGCAGACGCGTAGACACTCAAAAATTTCAAGTTTTGAGGGATTTTTTGAACCTTTCAGACTCCGAAAAAACCCTAAGGCTACTCAGAACATAAAAGGATATTTAAAGAACAAGAAAGAGAGGCAGAGGAGCTATTACATCAGCCATACTGAGAAACCTTAGAGAGAATTCATAGAGAGATGGAGGAAGAGAAGAAGGAAGAGAAAGAGGAAACGAAGCAGAGTCGACGTACTTTCTAGATCAGAAGGTTTCCCTACATCACTACCTCTAATCCTCCATTTAGATTGTATTTCCTATTTATTCAGTTTTATCATTGTATATAATTGGATTGAATAGTTGATAATAGGATCTAGAATGTTGAGGATGTTCTAAACTCACCTTCGGAATGTTACTCTTAAATTAATGTGTGTTTATTGGATTTGTTGTGGTTTGATTTTGAGATTACATAATTCGACAATAAACTAAAAGGGTGAATCAAATAAAGAACAATTAAATTAGGCTAACGAGAGTTAGGTGATTTAATAGAATAAGAATTAAATCAGATCGAGAAATTGTGCGAAGTGAGATCTTGCATAGGTTTCTGATAGTTTATTAGAGAACTTCATAACTAATTAAGGTTTTGGATAGGTTGTGAATTGA
>JANKOD010000192.1:20257584-20273301 GCA_026284645.1 Erythroxylum acuminatum
AATCGCGGCCGCTTTAGCGCCGCTTTTGCCGCGACGCCAAACCGCTCCGCTACAAGGGGGTCTGGAGCGGGTTGGTGGCGCTCCGCCGCGATAGCGCCGCTATCGCGCGCTATTAACTACTATGATGGAGAGTGGGCAATTGTTTTTAAAATATTACATAAAACAAAATTTTGGCATCTCTTTTTTGATATATTTTTGTTATGTTTGCCTTCCTAATTTCACATCCTAGGGCAATAGAATTGCACATAGTTCCCTTGGTATAGGGCCTAGACCGATTACTAGTTATTGGACCTTACAAAATAATATGAGGTGAGCTGTTTTTAGGGGTTTTTCTTCCTTTATGACCTGTTTTGGTAGGTTAGGAAGAATGGACTCATTAGAGAGAACCCTTCAATCTTAAAGAAAGGAATTGTGAAAGTAAAATTCTACTTACTTTATTTCTAGCTTTGAATAGCTTAAAAGACTCCTCTTGACAGCCTAATATTTCTTAGCAACTTCTTGATAAAGGTTATAAATAGTAGAAATAAAAACAGCTGTTATTATTCAAATTCAAATTCAAAGATAAGTCTTTCTATTTTTCTATTTTCTGCTTTTTTTCATTAGTGAATCTCTTGTAGAGTTGGTCAAAGGGGATTATCCAAAGATTTCCCTTTGTCTAGCTAGTTGTTTGTCATTGTTGACTTGCAACATTACTCTCCCCTCAAGAACGTGCTTGATCTCAAGTGCGAAAGAGGGATGGAATTGAAGAATAGTTGAAACTGGTTTCCAAGGAGCTTTAGTTGGTGAGAGACCTTCCCAATGTACCATAATTTGTTGGGTGCTAGTTGAAAATCTAAATCCAATATCACTTTAGGTGTAGGCTGGACAACACCTTTATAAACTGTTGGTAGGGTTGTGTTGTGTTGCCTGAATTGAAAATTTCTTCAAACAAGAAACATGGAAGACCATATGAATTTTGGATTCAAGAAAAGGGTGACGTGATAATCAACCTGTCCAATTTTCTCAACAACAGAAAGTTGACCGTAAAAGTGGGGAGGTAGTTTTTTTTATTGTTATAGAAGCTAGAGAGGGTTTTTAGTAAGGTTGCAACGTGAGAAGCACCGGATCGCCAACTTCAAATTGAATGTCCCAATGATGGGAGTCATAGTTTGACTTCATCACATGTTGGGCTTGCAATAGGCAATCTCTCAAATCTGCCAATAGCTACTATCTGGTTTGCAATTCAAAATCAAATGCTACAATTTTGGTAAGACTGGTACAATAAGATAATAATCTTGGCAGAGGACGACCATACACTAGCTCAAAAGGTGTGGCTTTTAATGATGTGTTGAAGCTGGTATTATAGTAGTATTCTGCCTATGCAACCAAATTAAACTGGCAACAAGAATGGTTGCTAATGAAACATCGAAGATACAGCTCCAAGATGTGGTTAACAACTTATGTTTGAACATCTATTTGGGGATGATAGGCTGAACCGAAAGAGGGTTTAGAGCTACTGAACTGAAATAGTTCCATCACGAGTGAGCTAGTGAAAGTGACATCCTGATCACTAACAATAGATTTTTACATGCCATGTAATTTGAAAACCTTATAGAAAAAGAGAAGGGCCACAAACATTGCTATATAGGGATGAGATAGTAGAAGGAAGTGAGCATATTTGGAAAAATAGTATCATTGTTTTGCCATGTGAAAGTGGAGGCCTTCAATTTAGTCTATGGAGATATCTTACTAGATTTTGATAGGAACCAAAAGAGGTTGCAAGATACCTGCATGTTGTAGGTGTTATGACTTATTCTTCTGACCAATCTCAAAAGTTCTGACCATATCCTCGACTTGGCTTTTCATTCCAAACTAATAGAAATTGATCAATATGCAATGGAAAGTTTCTTGATATCCTTCACAGTGCTGAGAATGAATAGCAGAAATAATAGTTAGGGGAAGCAAGGAAGAGCTTACAATAAAAATTCTATTTTTAAAGAAAATAAATACAATTTTATAAGTCCAATTATGCCCTTCTTCCTTAGCGACAATCTGGTCAATGAGCTGAAAATCTTTGTTCTAATAGCATCAAGGAAAGCCAATTGTGGCATGAAAATTGCAGATAATGTACCCACATCCTCTTGCTAGTGTGTTACCTCCAATGGCTGACTTTCTAACCCAACCAACTTGTTTCATAAGTAGGCAAGTGTTGATTTTTTTGGGAAAGGGGCGGCTGAAAAATACAATTGAAACATCCTTTTTGTTGGAGAACAAACCTGATGCCCAATTCAGAAGCATTACATTTGGCTATAAAAACATCGATGAAGTTAAGAAGAGCTAATACTGGGTTGATGTAATTGCAAGGTATAAAGCTTCAAAAGCTTTTGAGGATTCTGATTCCAGAAAAAATAATTTATTTTCAAAATGGTCATCAAAGGAGCTACAATAGTTTAGTCGTTGCTAACAAATTTTCTATAGTGAGACCCAAAAATCCCCATAAAGTATGAACAACACCTAGTTTGTAGGTCCATTACAACTCCCCATAAATCCCCATTGAATCATGACTACAATTTTTTGCGGGTCCATTGCAAATCCTTAGGAGGAGATTGAATGGCCTAGATAGGAATTCTAGGGCTAGCTAAATGAGCATTTAGATTGTTTTAACGATGCTATTTTAGCAATGTAAAGACAAATCGAAAGTTTTGAACGTGTTTTGTCCATATATGACTATAGATTATAATGTTGTTAAAGAAAAACCAATACAAATTTCCTTAGGTATCATTTGAATATATAAAGAGGGCTTGAAGAGTGGATGGGGCATTGGAGAGGTTGAAGCGCATGATAAAAAAGTTGAAATGCCCATGATGGGTGCAAAAAGTTGTCTTCTCCACATTTGTTTCTCCCATTTTGACTTGATTATACCCATAATTGATGTCCAAGTTTGGGAAGTAACAAGCTCCATGTAATTCTTTCAATAATTCATTAGTCACTTTTATAGGGAATTTGTCCTTCATCATATGGATAGTGCTCAGTAGTCAACATAAATCTCCAAGAATTATCATCCTTCTTTGCCAAGAGAGCAGAACATAAAGGGGATTGACTAAGCCAAATAATTCCTTGTTTGAGCATCTCATTGTATTGCCTTTCTATTTCATTTTTTTTGGATGTGTCAGTAACAGTATGGGTGGATAGCTATGTGACATAATTTTTGGATTGGGGCAAACCTTGTGCTGTGTTAAATATGAGTTGGAACTCATTAAGGACTCTTTGGAGTTATATCTCCTTACATGATTATAGGAAAGAAGTGGATAAGAAAGCAATTATGTTGGTAAAGTCCTTAATGCCATTCAACTCTACTTCTTGATTCTGCCATTTAAATCTCATCTTCATATTAACAAAATCCTTAAAATAAGGTCGAGCATTCTAAGCCTATTAACTCCCAAACCTGCACCATATCCACAAACAAGTAACATATATAAATTCAAGAAAAAAAGTTGTGTTCCTAACCGTATGAGTAGCAAACAACATATGCTTGGACAACAGATCTTTTCTCCATTGGCCATCGTAACCTGCAATTCGGCCTTACTTCCCATGGGAAGTTTCAACTATTCATCCAATGCAGCATCCATAAGGCCTTGAGTATTCCCAGAGTTGATTAAAATTGGTAAAGTCTTACCTTTGAAAAATCTCTCCATTTGCATGGTCGAGATTTGTGCATTATTGTTATAGCATGGAATGATTTTGCTAGTTCTTCGACTTCTCCCATCTCCTCTTCTTCATCAATACCTTCCAACCGAAACAACTTTTTGTAGACTTTATGATTTGTACTGCTCATCACAATTGACAAATAATTTGTGGCACACCTCTCTTCCATATATGCTCAGTTTAGTCTTCTGAAAAAGAAATTCGCTAATTTCTCCCTATGACAACCTTCCATGCAAATTCAACCATTTGTGGATTTTCCCTTACTTTCATATATTTTGTCCAAACTCATTGCACTAGTATGGTCTTAAGAATTCTACTGCCGTACTTCTACATCAATCGCTTCCTTTAACTGTTAGAGACCAAAATCTCTAACACTGATTCAACTCCTACACAACACAAACACAGCCAACATTCACAGAACAAACACTCAACTACACACACAACAGTAGTAGTAAAACCAGAACAGAGAAAGAACAGAGATGAATATAGAGGATTATAGATGAATATATTGATATGCTATAGGTATATTGAATAGCTAGCTTCGAGGGCTAGCGACCTCCATAACACTAAGCTTCGAGGGCTTAGCAACCTCCACAATAACCATTCTCAATATCATAACCGAATGCCTAACCTTCTCCCCCTAACCCCCTTTTATTCTATTCTCCTAACTACTCTCACGTGACTAACTTCTTTTATTCCCTTCTTCTGGAACCTACTGGAATCTGGTCCCAACATTAACTCACTAATGAAAATTTCGACTTTCGATTCTTGAGACAAAGTAGCTTGGACTGCAAGTTGCTCAAACTGCCTTTGGTATTCAGCAACAGTATCAGTTTGTCAAAATTTACAAGTTCTAGTTTTTTGCTGCAAATGGGAGGGCCAAATTGCAAATTACAGTTGGTTTTGAAGTTCTCCTATTTCATGAGAGGTCAGTCGGTCGGTCCCTCTCTAGCTTGATAAACCATAGTTGGGCATCGCCTTCAAGGTGGAAGGAAGCTAGTCCTACTTTTTATTCGTCCAGAGTTCGTTAGATTTGGATGAATTAATGTAAGAAAATGAATAAAATGGATCAAAATGGTCTCCTCAATTCAATATTGTGTATTAGTATTTTGTAAGTATCTATTTGGTTACAACAGAAGTAAAAGCAAGCCTATAAAAGGGGCTACTACCTCCCTAGCTCTATTCTCACTCTCATGTTCAAGCATGTCCCTCCTTCATGTCGTTCCTGTCCTTTTATATATCTTCCTTTTCCAATTATTAGCTGACATCTGTCTCCCTTTAGTAACAAACTCACGCGCTATGGTTCACCAGCTTCTTCTTGCGCCTACTGTATACGAATGGCATTCTAACTCTATCAATACTCCCCTTCAAAGCTCGCATCTTGTCCTCAAGGTGGAAGGTCGGAAAATGCTCTTCAACGTGATTGCGTGGTCGTGACTTCTCTTGGGAGGTAGCCCTGTAGGCGGTGATAATACATCTTTAAATTCATCCAATAACTCTTTAATCTCTGATGTCCCTTCCTTTGCTGTCTCATGTGCTTCTGTTTTGGTAACACTAACTAGATATCCTTCTCCTCCTTTCACAACTTTCTATAATGATTTGAGTGTTGTTGCTGACTTCATCAATGCAGGCTCTCCTCAAACTGAACTGCTTGTTTCCTTCTATCCATTTTAACGTCAATTCTTTAAAGTTGGCTCGTATATCACCCAGTTCTTCTAACCAATCCAATCCCAACACAACATCCACTCCTCCTAATTCAAACAGAAAGAAATCTCCTCTAATACAAACCCTTTGCGACTCTAATTTCAATTTCTCACAAACACCCTTACCCCTAACTTTATATCCATCTCCAACCTGCACTAAGAAGTTGGGGGTGTCCAGCACATGTAGAGACATTTCTTCCACCAATGACTTGGAGATGAAGTTATTAGAAGCTCCACAATCTATTAATACTGCCACTTTTCTTCCCTTTAAATCACCCCAAACTTTAAATGATCGCTTCGTTGTCAACCCCATTACACTCATGTTCAATTGTAATTGTTTACACTCATTATCGTCACTCTCATCATCCATGAATACTTCCTTGGGTGCCTCACTCTCACCTTCTTCCTCCACGATATGGACTCGAAAGTGTTTGTTTTTGCACACGACTCGGACTGAAACGTTCTTCACAATAAAAACATAACCTTTTTTCGTACCTCTCTTTAATCATTTCTGGTGGGAGTTGTCGAAAATTGCGTCGTCGAGCCCCTCCTGTTCCTTCTCTCGGTGGTGTTGTCGTGTTTTGAATCACGGTAGCTCGCTTTGATTCATTTGAAATTAGAGGTCTGGGTCGATATTCCACGGTGGTGGATCTGTTAAATTGGGCCGGCTTATTGAATGCATTTCTCTGTATTGAGCTCACATTGCCATGTTTCACGATGAGATTTCTTTCCTCCACTAGTAATGCCTTGTCCATTACCTCACACAGAGACCCAGCATGATGCAGCTTGAGTTCAACTCGGATTTCATTCTTTAATCTGTTAAGAAATAGTCTAGTGAGAATTTCTTCATCGATGTGTCGCAGGGGCCCAGTCAGTAATTCAAAATTTTCACAATATTCCATCACCATCGAAGTTTGTTGTAGCCTAATTAAAAGTTCGTAGGGGTTTTTGGCCAGCGTCGGTTGAAATCGATTGATCACCGCTGACTTAAACTCTCTCCAATCAGCTCCTGAATATCTTGCTTTCTGTTGAATGTGTTGAACATAATTTTATTCACTATATTTTAGTACATAGGAACAAGGTTTAACAAGGTTTATATACAAACATTTAGGAAATAATCTAGCTATTTACTATAGGAAATCTCTCAATTATAGGAGAGATTATAGGAGCAATCATAGGAGAGATTGTAGGAGCAATCAATGCTAATATCTCTAGTCAACAATTTCCACCAATTAAATCACACCAAAGCTTTGCCATCCATTGCCACTACCACTGCATCTCGTTTATCCCTGTCTATTACCCCATTAAATTGAAAATATCTTTCTATTCGATTCAACCATCCATAAGCGTCTTCTCCACAAAAAATCGGGATCTCCAATCTTCTTCCCCTCTCCTCATAAGCTCTCCCTTCCTCACTAACTTCAAACCTCCTAACTCCCTCAGTTTTATTATTGCTCGCCTGTTTTGTTTCTTCTGGCTCACCAACACCATTTCCCTCTGTTTCATCAGCAGTCTCCACTACCGATTTACCCTTGGATGACTCCACTCCTTTCCCGTTGATGTGTTGCATCATTTCCAACAATGCTTCTTACAGCTGCCGCGTTTTCTCATCGTTTCTCTCCATCATCTCAGCCAGGTTCGCTACACTCCTCTCAATCAATTCGATTATCTCCATCCTTCGCATTAATACCATCAACTATCAAAACGAATTTAAACTAATGGTTCCAACATCGTGCTCTGATACCAATTGATAGAACCCGATTAGATTTGGATGAATTAATGTAAGAAAATGAATAGAATGGATCAAAATGATTTCCTCAATTCAATATTGTGTATTAGTAACTATCAAAACGAATTTAAACTAGTGGTTCCAAGATTGTGCTCTGATACCAATTGATAGAACTCAATTAGATTTGGATGAATTAATGTAAGAAAATGAATAGAATCGATCAAAATGGTCTCCTCAATTCAATATTGTGTATTAGTATTTTGTAAGTATCTATTCGGTTACAACAGAAGTAAAAGCAAGCCTATCAGAGGGGTTGCTACCTCCCTAGCTCTATTCTCACTCTCGTGTTCAAGCATGTCCCTCCTTCATGCCATTCCCGCCCTTTTATATATCTTCCTTTTCCAATTATTAGCTGACATCTGTCCCCCTTCAATAACAAACTCACGTGCTATGGTTCACCAGCTTCTCACCTACTGTATACGAATGGCATTCTAACTCTATCATCATTGATGACAGAAGAAGTGTCCACACCAGCTCAGCCTTCCCAAAGGATTAGTAGAGCCATCAAAATCGGTAAAATCAAGTTATGAGAACTTAGGAACTGGATTTCCCCCTTCTTGATTTACCATTCTAGGTTGTGATCCTTAGTCATTGCAATGACTTTTCCTTCCCAGAGAAAGTTCTTCCAATTCAGCTGTCATAGCATTTTGCTTGGCCTCGTTAGTTTCCCTTTCATGTTCTCTTTCTGCCTTGTCCCCGGCTTGATCCTCTTGGTTTATAGCTATAAAGGCTTCTAACTGTTATTGTAAGGTACATATATAGCTATAAAGGCTTCTAACTGTTATTGTAAGGTACATTATTCTCCCATAACCAGTGCCTCTACTACCGAACAGACCGATTTCTGGTGATGGGATGATGGGACCCTGCTAAAAAATATAGGTTGGCTTGTTTTTAAGAGTCTTTCTTCCTTTATGGCCTATTTGGATAGGTTAGGAAGAAGGGGTTAATTAGACAGAACCCTTCAATCTCTTAAGGAAAGGAACTATGATATTAAAGTTTTGTTTACGTTATTTCCAGCTTTGAAAAGCTTAACTAGACTCCTCTTGAGAGCCCTAACAATTCCTAACAACTTCCTAATAAAGGGTATAAAATCTTAACATAATAGACAGAAAAAAAATGTTATTCATTCAAAATAAACTTAACTATTTTCCTGTCTTCCTCTTTTTTCCATGAGTGAATCTCTTGTATACTTAGTCAAAAGGGACTACTAACAGATTTCCCTTTGTTCAGCTGGACTGTTTGTTGTTGTTGACTTGCAATATTCCCGTTGTAGGTGGTGATGATTCCAACATGGAATAAATATTTACTTATAGCTGGTGGCTAATTGGAGTAGATCTATTTTTTAAGTTTCAGTAGAATTTCTTAGGCAAGATATTTCATCTTTTTGGAGGATTTCTGTGTTGTTGGCTTAGTGCTGAAAATATGTTTCAAGTCTGTGTCAACATGAAAAAAAACTCTCTAGTTGGACTTTCCATCTGATTGAAGTTCTCTATCCAAGACCTAGAGGTATGGGTTAACCATGGGAACAGTTGACCGGAACAACATTTCTACACAAACTGACGGAGCATGGCGAACTGGATAAGATTTTTGAATATGCATGTCCTGTGATACTTTAGTAATTTTTTCGCATTGTGTTCTTGTTGCTGCCCTGTATGTAGCTTTAATTATCCTATTCTGTTTGAGTAGGTTTCTGTAACAAACTTTCACTATTTTTATGTATATGAATAGAAATCCAACGACAAAATGAACAACGATGTGAACAAGAAATAGAGGAGATTAAGCGAGGAGTTAAGGCTGGAAATATTACACCAGATACTTCACTCATTAGATTCTCAGATGAGGCACTTGATGAGCAAAAGCATAGTATCAGAATTGCAGATGAAAAGGTTGCGTTGGCTGTCCAAGCTTATGATTTGGTAGGCCTAATCCCTCAGATTTGTATTATGCATGTTGGGCTTGCTTTTAGTGAATGAATGACGTGGATAATTTTCCATTTTCTATTTATTTGGCGCATAGACTGCTGATTCTGCTGTTGGTCCACTGTCAATCTCGATCTCAAGCATTTCTACTGCTGTAATTTTGTAGGTTGCTGGGAACTGTTATCTAACAAAATATGTCTTTATATTGAAATTTTACAGTCATAGTATTAGTATTTACTAGTCTTTAACAATTGTGGTTCAGAGACGAAATTGGTCCTGACTTTCTGAACATTTAGCTTATAATGAGCTGTTGTCTGTCCAGAAGTTCTATGCCTTATATTGAAACTGTTTGGTATCTTTGTGATTGCTTAATCTTCCTGTCATTCATTCATTATTGGCACATCTCAAATAGGCCTCTCTAGAGGCCTTAACTAAAACAAACAATTGTAGCCGTTTTTGCACTTATTTACAAAATCAGACCAGCAACAGAAAGACTTTCATAGATTGTGTTGGCCAAGTTTTCTGCTATGGGTTGATCAAAATCTGTGCCTTATGCTTGATATTCTGTTACAGGAACTGTTACAAGGACCTTTCTGTCTTTGGTGAAATATAACCAACTTGCTTGCTTCCTTCTTTACTTATTTGTTTCATGATGATGAGCTTTCTCGAAGTTGGAAGTTCTACCAATTTGTTAACTACGCAAACCTAAGACCCTAAGACCCACTGATGTTTCTCCTCTAGGCTCTAAGAACATTCTCTTTGAGGCCTTATCACTTGGTTAAAAGGTTTGAGAGAGATGTTAATTTTTTAGTATATTAGCTGTTTATGAATGTTTTGATAGTAGTGTTTCTGTAGACATTTGGTCTTATCTGTACAGTATCAGCATTTAAATTAATTGACGCTAAATAATAACTACCAAAAGGATGTTACTGTCAATAAAACTTCAATATGATTGTTGACTCAATGTTCCCCCAAAAGGAGCACTGATGGCACCTGTGTGTCATATCCTGTGGCTACATCTTCAAATCTGATGGTCCTCCCATGTTCCTACTTAACGGCATCAGTTAACTAGCTTGTATTTTGCAATTACACTTTCAGGTAGATGCACACATACAACAACTTGATCAGTACTTGAGGAAATTTGATGAAGAGCTTCGGCGTGGTAATTTGCTTTTACTCAACTTTAATTGACTATCTTATGCCAGGTTATAATTTGTGTATTCACTACCACTTGAGCAATTATATTCCTTCATATATATGTTCTTACTTTACCTAACGATATGGCTTTCGACAGAAAATTCTGCACCTACTGCAACACCTGCTTCAATTCTTGGTGGAACTCCAAGAGGTGGAAGGAGTGGTGAGGGTGGTGGTAGAGGACGTAAAAAGTAACTGCTTTTTCTGATTATGGCTCTTCTTGGATTACTTATTCTGCATTAGATGTATTGGCTTGTTCACCTTATGTCTCGGTTATTGCCTTTATGGAAACATCCACTCGAATGGATTGTGCAGAAATTAAATATGTTGATGTGTGATTCTGGTTTGCCTGAATAAGTAGGATTCTCTGGATGAGATTGCTTTTGAACAGTAATTTATTAAGACGGACTTCAGGAACTTCCTAGCCTCAGTTGGGACATGGGGGAGGTAACTGGTGTAGGAACTGTAAACATGCTGTTGGAAGATGCACAGAGAGGACATAATATTCAGGGTCTGACTGGAGTCCTTCCTTTTGTGAACCCAACTATAACTTCCCTAAATTTTGAAAAGAGTACTGTGGCAATGTACAACATAAGGTGGCATACAATTGTGTTTTGGACATGTACTCTCACACTTGCTCTTTTGTGGGTGCCTACGTGCAATTTGCGTGGAGATGCTTGTATTTGTAAGTATTTTTAAAGGGAGAGAGTCTACCAACTTATGGGTGGGATAAATTTCGATCAGTAATTGAAAAGCTTCAATTTCAATTTCAAAATGAATATGAGCTTGCATATTTATCACTATGCAGAATGGAGAATTGAATAACTTGACATTTATTGCAGAACACGGCTAGCTACGGCATCAACAACAGCAGCTAGTGTTGCAGCAACAGAAGTGGCAACGGCAGCAATTTCTGCAAATCTTACTGGTATGGAGTTAGATTTGCCAGTGGACCCAAATGAACCAACATATTGTTTCTGCAATCAAGTCAGCTATGGGGACATGGTTGCCTGTGACAATCCTGACGTATGTGACCAAACTCTCTTTTACGTTTTTTCTTTGATTTTGCCAAAGCATCTTATACTCGTTTTATGTTGGATTTGTAATTTGATGAAATTTCTGGTCTTTACCAGTGCAAAATTGAATGGTTCCATTTTGGATGTGTTGGGGTTAAAGAACATCCAAAAGGAAAATGGTATTGTTCAGAGTGTGCTGTTCTGAAAAATCGTCGGAAAGGCAGATAATTCCACCACTTTTCTGCAATTGTTACCTTTTATTTCTGTCTGAAAGGTAGATAATTCCACTTCTCGTCTGCAATTATTACTTTTGTTTTTTGTTTTTGGCTCTCTCTGGACCTGTAAGATTTAAGAATACATTCTAGAACTCCTTTTCTTGCATTTTCTTAAGTTTTCCATATTTTATTGATATCGTTCGCGGATCATGCCATTTCACGCTGTTCATTCTTCGTACCCTTTGTTCTAGAAAGTTGTGCAGGGGTCAACTTAACACGGGATCCTAAAAGGCACACAGGGAAACCATGGCACCTATAAACTTTGACCTTCTCGTGGTAAATTCACCTAGTCGTTTTGATTACTAATTGTCGGCGGGGCGATGCCTATTGCTAGCTGCCCAAGCTCGGTTTGAGCAAGCATCACATTAATGTTTTAGTATAATTGATCAAAACATTATTTTGGTCAAATGAAACTGCATTTGTTTTGGTTAATTATAGGAAAATGACATTGGTATAAAGTGGCCTTTCGGCCAATTTTAAGGGTTGAATTTTGATCGATTTCAACACCAATAGGGTCGACATTGAAATTGAATGTAGCGGGAGTAAATTTATCGTAAATATTAAACGTTATAGGATACCCCTAGCAATAGGGTCGATATTGAAATTGAATGTAGTGGGAGTAAATTTATCGTAAATAGGAATTAAGGAAAAAAGAAATATATCGGTGAAATGGTGTTAAGCCATTCAATTAGGCACTTGTATTTTATCTACCAATTAAATTCTCAACATAATTTTGTTAACCAAATCAAGCGTTCCTATGTCGAATTCTTTTTCTTTGAAAAATAAATGTTGACACAAGCTTAAGTACTATTGCATGCACCAAAAAAAATTCAATATTTTTTGCATCATGCGTTCTATCAAAATGTTTAGGATTCGAAACTTCAATCCAGATCACTTTGTACCACCCCTTCGGTAGCATTGCTTTTCAAGAGGGTAATATATATTCCAATACTCTCCTATTGGCCTCATCAGATACATCACCATCTTTTGTATAGCGGTAAAAAGATCATCCAATTACTCAGGATGTGTAGTCATTTGCATTCTTAATGCTTTAGATGAGCTATTCTCTCCCTAATTGCTTCTAGATTCTGTCCACGGACTATTTTGCATAGTAAATAGATTGCAACCACTTAGAGAGACCCTTTAACTACTGTCTTCTGTACATAGTGTACGTGGCTTTTTCTAGATCTTTGGTTCTCTTGTTGTGGCCTCTTCTTCTTAAGCTACTTCTTATTGTTCTGTTGTTCTAATTTCTTTGTTGTCTGCTTCTACTTGTGCAATTTCAAATTGTTCTCTCTCTCTCTCAGTTATGTCCTCCTCTTCTCTTTCGAACCTTTTCCTATATCCATTAGTTCCTTCCTCCCTTTCCCTTTCAACACTTGTCTTCTTCATCTTGCTTTCATCCTTCATTCTTTTGCTGTCTGTCCCTTAGGTCATTTTCAGCATTATCCTTATTTTTTTTGGTCCTCTTAGTTGCAAGTGTTAAGAGACTCCTCTCTTTTGTAGAAACTTCGTTGTTGTCCTCTTAGTGGAGAAGTTGGCTTAGTTATAATTACTCACCATGTGGAAATATTGAAGGAAGAAGCTTCCAATTGGGATGGAACTCTTATAAGTGTCTTCATAACTAAAAGGCCACCTTTCCTAACTTTGAATACTTGGGTTATCCATCATTGGAAAAACTAGCTTGAGAGAAGTCTTGTTTAATGACTCAAATTTGTTCATTTTAAAATTTGAATCCCTTATACAAGTACAAAAGTGATAGAACTAGGTCCTTACAACTATAATAACCAACCCATTTTTGTTCGAAGATGGAAACTTACAGGTGAAACAAGTTCGCCCATAGATCAAGATTCATGACTTGCCATTGGAGTATTGGACAACTAAGGGTTAAGCTACTTAACTAGCTCTCTTGGCAAGCCTTTATACTATGATGATGCCATTTTCAATAAGAAGATAGTTATGTATGCACATATTTATGTGCTTATGGAAATTCAACAATCACTTCCAAAGCTGATACCACTCTTAAGATTTGATAAGAATGGTGACTTATTTGAGGACTCTCTGAAGGTTTCTTATAATTGAAGAAAATTGATTACAAGTGAGTACTAAGAATTCATGTCTTTGCACCTTAAAAGGAATATTGATATTAAGAATTCATGTCTTTGCACCTTAAAAGGAATATTGATATTATAAATGGAAGTGAGAAAGATTTAGATAATTAGAACCCTTCTCTTAAAGAACACATTTAGGTTACTAATTTAACAATTCAAACAACATATCAAGAGGAAATTGATCCATATTCATTTTCGAGTAAAGTTAGAGGAGACGTGTTGTCTCTAGGCTTGTAGGAGGATCCTAACACATTTCAAAAAGGGAGCTCAACCTTAAATACTAATGAACTAGAGAGTAATAAGCCCAAATCAGAGGATAAACCCCCAATATTCACTCAATTTGTGAAGTAGGTAAAGAGTTTCAACCTATTAGCAGAAGAAAATCAAATAAAAAAAGGAAGGGCTCCATTGTAGGTCCTAATCTATAACTATTTTCTCATGGAATGTTAGGGGGCTTAACACCTTAAGAAACAACTACCTCTGAAATAATACTTAGGAACCACTAATCCTATTTTGGTGGGGCTTTCGGAAATCAAGTTGAAGGAGGATAACTATATGAACTTGATATTTTGTAAACAAAAAATGGAATGTAATCTCTAATTATCAGAGACATTATAATGGTAAGATTCTATTAGCTTATGATCCGAATATGATTGAAATTATGCACTCTATTATTAAGGATCAATTGATATATCTTCTTTCTAAAATGAAACTGGAGAAGTTTAACTTTAAGATTACTTTTGTTTACCCTTTTAATCATAGGTTTTAAAGAATCCCTTTATGGAACAAATTGAGGGATCTAACATCTATGATTAATCCCCTTGAATCTTATTATGAGACTTTAATATGATGCTTCATCATTCCAAGGTAAAGGGAAACTCATGCTTGATAAATTTCTTAAAAGATTTGAAAGAATGTGCAAAAGACATCCAGTTAACTAACGTTAGAATGGACGGGAACATTTGTACTCAAAACAAAAAGCAAGAAGGTTCTTGGTTCCTTCGAAAAAAAATTGATAGGATTATGGTGAATTAAAAACCCCCTTTCCGTAATGGCTTCTATTTTTAGAAAGCATGGAACCGTGTTAAGACTTTGGTTACAAATGTTGTATTGGAGTTCATCAATTATGAGAAAATGTTTAAGGAAGTTGACAAAATCTACATATGCCTCATTCGCAAGGTTCCTTCTCTTTACTCTTTAACAAAATTCATTCCTATTTTATATTTTAATACAATTTATAAACTTATTTGCAACCTTATATTAAGCATATTGAAAGAGTCTATATGAAAATATATTTACATACAAGGAGCTTTCATATGGGACATGCTAATAG
This sequence comes from Erythroxylum acuminatum, assembly GCA_026284645.1. Classification (NCBI taxonomy): domain Eukaryota; kingdom Viridiplantae; phylum Streptophyta; class Magnoliopsida; order Malpighiales; family Erythroxylaceae; genus Erythroxylum; species Erythroxylum acuminatum. The sequence goes on from JANKOD010000192.1 coordinate 20,272,612, forward strand.
GTGACAACATTTTAATAGCTCAATAACTTTTTAAAGGATACATTAAGAAGCACTATGGTAAAAAGCACCCATATTTTAATAGATTAGGAGGTTTTTAAGGGATACAATCATCATAATAAAAATTTTCATTGACATACAAGTAATGATCCAATCAGAATTCTCATATGGGTTCAATTTAGTGAACTTATTCTCTAACAAACACCAATTTGTTTATTTAAGTATCTCAATACTTTAGTCCACGAGGTCGACTACTTAAGTTTGTGAAAGAAGTAGTTGATTTATATATTTAAAAAAGAAATATAAGATATACTAGTCTTGTTTGACACTCTATTAGTGTATAGTCTCAAGAGAACAATGACTATCATCAATTTTGAGATAATAAATAACTACAATATGAATTTTAAACTTATGATTTCATCATAAATTCATGTATATATGTTTATTCTATAAACTTTATCTTATACATCAATTAATTAAATGAATATACATAAGATAAATAATACCTTTAAATAATTATGTCACTAAAACTATAATCAATCGATTCGTTATAGGATATATGCTGGATCCCACTTTCAGAGCCCAGCATTCGAAGCCATAAACTGAAACAATACTTGTCCTTGACCCTATCGAACTTGTTTAGGGCCAAAAGGCATAACTTTCTCTGTAGGCGTCGGATTAAACAATTCTTTG
>JANKOD010000192.1:20284314-20294974 GCA_026284645.1 Erythroxylum acuminatum
GCCAACTTAATTTAATAATGCTTTAATTTCTCTAATCATGCTTAATTAACATAAGCAAAAGTTTCGGGGCTAACAGATAGTACGTTATGTTCACGGCTACACAGGACCCTTATGGGAAATGTGTAGTACGTTCTGTTTTGGATCCACCCAAACCATTTTGATGTGCTTATGTGTTTATGATTTATGACAAGTTTGATGAATTCATGATTCATGATATTTATGAATTGCTTGATAAGTTGTGAATTTAGGAAATATGTGTTATATGAATTTCAATGTGCATTTTGCAATGGAAATAAATATTTCAATGGTTTTTACTTGTTTTTTCGTTATAAACTTGTTACCCACAAGCTTGTCAAGCTCACCCGCCTTTCTGTCCCATCTTCAGGTGATGAGCCAGGGGATCAAGTGATCAAAAGCATAAGGGCTTTACTCCAAATCTGCATATTTTGGATTTTAAGTTATTTTTGTAAAACACAAGGCTTTGGTTGCATTTCAAGTGTTACTCATTTATGTGAAGTTTGTATTTTTGGATTTATGATGTAATGTGGCTTGGAATGCCATTAAAACTTTGTAAACTCTTATCCTTGGTGTTAATGAAACTAGGTTGATGGTTGAATTGATATGAAGTGATAATGCACTAGAAGAGTTGAATTTGTGAAGATTGTGAGTGATCATGATGTTAGAATGGATGTAAGAAGCATTGGAGAGGCTTTGGAGGGCCTTTGGTATCCCTTATGTCCATTAGACAGACTTTAGGTCTATTAAATAGACCTTCTTGGGTCTATGAGGACCCCCAGCATCACCCATGTCCGTTAAACAGACCTTCTCGGGTCTGGAATGGCCCCCAGACCCGTGTATGTTGGTTTAACAGATATATACCATATACTTTCGGAAATTTGCATTGTTGACCCTTTAAATGGCAAAAGCTCACTTCGAGGTCTTCATAAAGTTGTAGATCTAGAAGTCGTCTTTCAAACCGTCTAAGCATGACCTCAATCCAACATCTTTAGAGAAAGTTATGACAATTGTCCCAAGACAGGTACAATATGATTGAGGATATAAACATGCTTGATTCTTTTAGCCATAACATCATCATCTGACATCCACATGAAGTGATTCTTGAAGAAATAGATTCCTAATACATTTTTCTATCTCGCTATAAAAATTGGTAGCTTTTGATGTTGAGTTGGAAAAGATTGATGGAAAGAAAGTGAGAGATCGGTTGGAAGAGCATAATTAGGTTAAGAACATACTTTGGGTTTTTAAGCATATCTTAAGTTATAGAGCTCCGAATGAGGTGGTTCTTGTTTCAAAATAAATTAGAGACACAGAGCCATAATTTTTTTGTAGAAGTCAAATTGTGATTTTGATGATTGGTTGGTGTGGGCACGCCACCGTTTTGGGAATGGCTAATGGGGTTTCATTGAGATAACCTTACAGGGAAATACGCTCAAGTTTTATAACTCTGGATTGTTGCGTTCTGGAAACGGGGTCTAACAGATTTCCAAAAATATTTAGAATTATCTATCAACATTAATAAAAGTTACCACTATATCATAACATTAAACTATAGAGATGATATATGATCAAGAACTTGATAAGTTTAATAATTGAGTAACCTTTTATAAGCATTCCAATTATCACATCTAAACCTATCTGCGCTAACTGACTATCTTTATCTAAGTAGATATGCAGGAGAATTGATATTTAGAAAAATAAAAATTTGTCTTACACTTGAAGAAAACAACCAATATCTTTTATGTTGAACATTATGTACATACATTGGAGCTCACACCTATCCCTTCCTTTGAACATGATCAAAGCTACTGAAAGATGTTTTAAGAACATCACTTGGATAGGAGATTAAAAGGATGCATCAAATGCTAAAATCGTATGGTGTGAGATTTTCCTACCTAAATATAATAGTGTTTAGGGTTTCAATTAATTAGATTAAAGAAAAAGTTCCCTATTCAAGAGTTTTTGAAAGTTTTTTATGGATTCTAAACCATCATAGGTCTAATGGATTCATATGCATTTTTTAAAAAGGAAAAAATTCTAGTTGGTTGAATTAATTCCAAAACTTCTTACATTATCTAATAGATCCTTATGTTCCTAGAAATTATATAGGTTAATCTTAAGGTGATAGTCGGAAATGGTAAAAGAACTTGGTTATATCATGTCATTTTACATTCACTAGAATCCCTTTAAAACCTTCTAAATATAAGGTCCACTTTACTAGACTACTAAAGCACTCCAAAGTATCAGTAGTCATTAACAACAACTCTTGAAATTCTGCTTCGTTATGTTTTTTCATCTATAAGGGATAACCTTTTGAAATACCTCTCTAACTCCACTTAAGATGATTTGGATAAATATATAAGACACAACTCAAGGAGATTCATGAACCAACTATTCTGTGAGCTATTATAAGAAGCAACCAAATAGTTGAATGGAAGAAGATGGTATTATTTCCTAACTGCCTTCTGAAAGCCTCTTTTGTTTTCTAGCCTGCAATCAAACTAGGGTTGCAGCAAAGGAGAGAATCCCTTTTGGACAATTGCATAATACAACCAATGTGATTCAAAATCAAGCAAATGAATCTCATAATTATCTGTTTTTTAATTGTCAGCATTGTTCGTATGTTTAGTTATGTTTTCTTTCTTTGTGCAACTTATTCTTCAATTTGAACTATTGGCAAAATATTGTTGAATGGGAAACTAATGTCAAGGTAGATAGAGAAAGAGACATGATTTTATTCAAAATTATTTTAAGTTGCACCATTTATGTCTTATGAAAGAAAAAGAACTAAAAGATGTTCACGAATAAGAAGACAAATTTGTCTAGTCATGTGCTCTAATTATAACATTCGACTTATTTCTTTCATTGTCTCTATATAATGTTATTAAATAGTTAGTAAATGGGTTTTTAATTACAGCTTTAGGCTTTTTAATTTTGATTATGTTTTATTGTTGAACACTTGTCTACTTTCTGAACTTATTTAATTTTCAAAAACAGAAACTTTACCTACTTACTTGTTAACATGGTGTCATAGTCCTGTCTAATATAGTATACATTATGCACACTTTAAAAGAGATTTTAATTAGTTTTTACAGTTTTGGTTTGGAAGGGTAGGCATTAACACGTAATATGAGTCTTAATTACATATCCCAGATCGAATGTGAAAGGGAAATAACGAAGAAATGCAGAAATACCTTAATTTGATTTCATAATGTTTAAAGGAGCTTTCCGAGGTCGAAACGAGTGCAAATCTACTGCCATCTTCACGGAATCTACTCACTGATGCTTAGTCAACATTTTTCTGTAGTTTTCTTAAAGCATAAAACTTTGAATGGGTTAGAATAACTTTATGTTCACGAATTACTTAAGTAATTACAGAAGACTTTAATCTCTATATATAGCTTCCATATTAGGTTTCCCCATCACAAGCCCGATATGAGTCTGTTCCACACTGATCGGTTTCTATTTTCCTCCTGGACTTCGACTCATTAAATTAAATCACTTTATTATTTTTATCCATATCAAATTACGTAAACTTAATTGATAATTAATTGAAAAACTGAAAAATACAATTAATTTGTCCAACAAATGGGAAAATATCTAACATATGCTAGACTCAAACATCAAGTTTAGTGGGGAAAACTTTGCAGAAAATCAAAATTGGATTAAATAAATACCATATTTTTACTGACTATTTTTGTTTTTTGCATACACATGGCTTTGTCTCGGAGAGAGTTTACTGCCAAGATTGCTGTGGTATGCCACACATGTGGACATATCTCTCTCTAATCTTAAAATCTTTGGTTTTCATTTGTTGGACTTCCTATAATTAGCTGCATTCAACCTAACATAATTAATTACATCCAAGGACTCGTAAAAGTTGTACAGGCGTGAGTATTCATTTCATATAAAGGACTATATGCAGAGATTTCACAGTTATGATTCTTTCCAAATACAGATCTTTGCCTTGGGATACATAATTAAGAGTCGTTCATGTGGAAAAAACCATAACAGCATCACCTGAAAAATAATCAGCAACCAGACATGAGGAGAATCACCCAAATGTTTCTCATAATTGGCCTTGCCTTGGCCATCATACTGATATCGATATATCAACCTGAGCGATTCTTTGGGTCCGAATACGACGTTCATGTTATCAACGGCTTCACTAACAACTCATCGCTGCCACTGGTAATATGGTGCTCTTCAAACGGAGAAGATTTTGGTGGACGTGCTCTTCAGGAACGTGACGATTTCAGCTGGAGTTTCAAGACCAGCTTGTGGGACACCACTCGTTTTCTGTGCACCATTAAATGGGACCAAGATAAGAGAAAATTTGATGCATTTAAGGTTCCAAGAGACGTTTATCGCTGTAGGCTTTTCAAGAAGTGCTTCTGGATGGTAAGAGAGGACGGTTTTTATTTCAGTAATGATCAAGTGAACTGGAAGAAGGACTTCACTTGGTTTTGATATGTCGACCATTCTATCTTTGGTTATTAGAGTCCTACATCTGCTTATTTTGCGCGCGCTCATGGAAAAAGTATCTTCTTATAGTTATTCATTAATTAGTTCCAATATCTACTATACCTCAACTTTGCTCAATCATTAATGAGTTTCAATATCTACTATACCTCAACTTTGCTCAATCATTTACGTATCTTCACAGCGTATTAATCTGTGAGATGCGTGCCGCTCCAGTTTTGCTATATGCATGCAGTAAAAAGTCCTTCTAGTTTCAATTACCCGAATATAATAAAAATCCCGACTAGAGAGAGGGAAGACAACAAGAAGATCTCATTTTTGATATTACATGATATAAATTAATGGGTGGGTCAATTTGCAACTAGTCTTTATGTTTTTGGGCTCCTTTTCATTTGCGTATGTTTTAGTTTACATTATTCATGGTAACCGATGAGTACTATTTTTCCTAGTGGATTTTATACCTATAATGAAAAAGGCTCATAAATATTTAGAAGACGATCTGCTGCAATGGAAAGGAAACTTGCGAGATATACAAAGAGCTTTGTAAGTACAATACTGCTTTTGAAATTTTATTTTCTACCAAATATATGGATTACATCCTGCCAAATTAATCTAAACACATTATAAATTCCACGTCATTTTAGAGTAGATAATTAATCCCAGTTGAGCGTCACTTAACTCAGTAATCATATAAACATGTTACACTTTTAATGTATACTAACTTTTTCCTTTGTTTCCATAACAGATGATCCGATAAACAAAAACGAGATTTACAACTTTCTGATGCAACTATTGGTTTTTTTTTTAAAAGGCTCTTAGGTAAAGGGCAACAAGCAAACAGATAGTTTTAAACTCATACGGACGTATAAATTTATCCTATTATATACATTAACAAAGTATAAGAAATTCACGACATGGGAAAGAACTTTTTTAAGCATGCATGTACTTTTCTGCAAAAGGTTTTTGTTTTGTTTAACAAATTTAATAGAAATGAAAAATGAAATTCAATTTCATATCTTTGGGGATAATAGGAAGCAAAAGTTCAAAATTTGAAATATTATGAATATATATTGGTATTACTACTATAAAATCAAATTATTCCTACCAATCCGATAGTGTGCAAGTGGAAAAACTCATGGCACTGCTGCTCATATGGCAATTATGAACTATATTGAGTATAGAAATGTTTTTTCATTTTTCATTTTTTTCTTTTCAACCATTTTATTATGTATATATATACGTATTTATTTATTTTTATTATCATTTTTACTTAGTATTTTTCATTATTACTATTTATTTATTCTTTACTATTATATATATATTTGTTTTTTATTTTATTTGATTTTTTCCTTCACGTAGGTCATTTATAAACAGTCTCTCTACTAGTTAAGTGTAATATTGCATACTACTAGATCTTTTTAGACTCCACAGCTCAGCGAAATTTTCACTTAGTGTTATTGATTGAGTTTAGAAATGTTCATTCATTTTGTTAGTTACGTTTATTATAGCACTATATATTTAACTTAATTAAGAAAAATTATGTTTGCTTTGCAGTTTTTTTTTAAATAGTTAAATATATTGAATAAGCAAGGATATTGAGGGATTAGCACAAAATAAGTAAGCTATTCGTTACATATTGATCCAGCCACCAAAGAAACGTCAGCCTCTAAACAAGAAGGCTAGAAAGGACATAAACAATGAGTTAGGACCTTAAGTTTCTCACGCGTTAACTAATTTCACAACACTCTTGTGAAACTTGGATAACTTATTCACCTCCTGACCATATTCATTAAAACCTTCATACCAGTTAGTATTGTCGAGTAATGTTGATTAAGCTCTAAGATGCCCTCCTTTTATTGAAGTGTTTCCACACTAATCACAACTGTAAAGTCTCCGATTCATCACCAGCGAAGGCTTGCAAGTCGATTTAAGTTAATGTGCCATAAGCTGCCTTTAGATGGATTGAATGATAGTGCTTAGAAGGTTATACTCCTGTGTATAAAGATGTAGAAATATTCTCCATCCAGAGCTCATATACAGTACTGTTTAAAGCTAATTTAAAGGCTATTCAATCTCTATCTTTCTTCATTTTGTTTAGACAGACTCATTGAACGAGTTTAAGTAGATTCCTTGTGGGAACAATTCTATTTCACATGCTCATAATTACATAAAAAAACACATCTAAAGAAAAGATACTATTTATTTGGTTCTATGATTGCAGAGTACACAAGTATAAAGTACTTTTTTTTAAAATTTTTTGATTGTCTAATGTGTTCATCTTTTGCTTGAAGACTAGACACATTATAAAAGAGGCTTCGGGACTTGCCCGAGAAAACCAAATCAATCTGCGTGAAAGATTGATGGAAGTTCTTAAGGAATCGTTGTTACCATATATACTATCTTCCTAATCAGATGTGAGTTGATAACTTAAATTTAAGTACTGTAAGAATTTCAAGTAGTTTGATAATAGAACATCTTCAATTGTAGTATTATTAGCAATAAAATCCCTTAGTGAGGAATGGTGCTAAAGTCACTTAAGGGACTTACAGCTGACCAATTATCGTACTAAAAAGAAGTCAAACTCTTTCTCTCCTGAATCTTATTTTAAGCTTGATTATTCGAGTCATTAACCAAGAAGAAAGTTTATAAATAGTATAAATTTACTGCACTATAATAGTATATTTAAAATAATAATAAGTTTACAACATATTGTCTTAGTTCATACTAATATAATTGTCAAATGTTTCTTTGAAGAGATTCCCAAAACAATACAATATTCATCTTCTATAGGTATAATTTTGTTTTATGTAATTCACCACTTCAAACTATTTTCTTGCGTCCTAATTAATCTATACAAATCATCTTTATGCTCTTATTGAACAAGATATTACCTTTTCTTCGGAAAGCAATTGTATTAATAAAATAAAAAGAAAAGAGAAGTTGATCCTTACTTCACAGCAAGATATGTGGAAAAAAAAAACCTCAGATCTGTGATTCCTATCGACTAGTACAATCTGAGCTTCCAATAGTTACAAAACTAGTGTATCTCATTCACGTTATTGGTAAAATTCCCAGGTATAAATTCCAATTCTGGTATTAGTTAGCTGTGAAGCTTCCTTGTGAATAAGACATTCACTTGTCATCCTCGTAGTTTATATGGTTAACCTTTATTAATTTTGTTATAAACCGCCATAGAAGTACAAGATTTCCACCTTATTGCTGCCATATTACTTGCCTTTTGTTCAAAGGTCAGAAGCTGAACGCGTTACTATCTCATTCCTGGATATGGGGCACGTTTCACGCTGATACACTGGTAATCTTTGACAAGTACTTCACATTTTGAAAACTAAGGCCCTAAATTATCTTTAATCATTAAAAGTATTAGTGAATTTTCAAATTTTTAGCGTGGGTAGAATCAAAGTATCCACAAAAAATATTAATTATTAATTAATTAATTTATCAAAAAAAATATTAATTACATCTATATATAAAATTAAAGTTAATAAAAGCTAACTTAATAAAAGCATTTTATTATTAATAAAATGTATATGGTGAATTTACCATTAATTTTAAAAGGGAAAAAATATGAGAACCTTTTTGCTTTTGACACCACCACACAAATTTGTTGAATCAAAGCATTTCTTTTAATCAATTTGCAGTCTGCACAAGTAAACTATTTATATACGACCACTTATCTACAGCAAGATCCAGGAACCTGGTGAAATGTTTGCTTTTTGCGTCCTCTAGCTAATTAACAATTTCTAATAAGAAAGAACAACATTGTTTTGAAATTGTCCACAGTTCAGCTCATGTATCCAACCAAATTTTATAACAATGCCCAGCATTCTTATAATGAACATGTCCCCAAATATGGGCAAGCCACACTCCATAGTGGATATCTTTTAAAATCGTTGGGACAGTTTAACCAGCCACAGGAAAATGACTAATCAAGAACTGTTGACGTTTCTGCTTTTGCTATGTCTCTTTCCGTATTATAATGTGCTCGAAAACTCGATGATGGTCACCTCATGCCATTACATCAAAACTAAAGCAACCTCACTAAAACACATCACACACCAGGTGGACCTTCTAGGATAGGAACAAATCATACGTTGCACGAAGTAAAAGTGTTTTCCTTTTAAAAAATAAATCAGTACCTTATTCTTATCTTCTTACTGTTTCATTATGAATGTTCCCTGTGCGGGTAGCACCTATCGCCTGGATTCACTTGTCTCATGTCATTATCTCCAGATAATTAAACCATTAACTAAACATTCTCAACCTTTTAATGGTAACGTAAAATCTCTACTCCATGCAAACTTACTCCAGACAGTTAATAAAACATTTAGAGTCCTAATTCAACATAACTCTGTACTTATTACCTAAATCTGAGTAACATATAACTAGTCTATATGGTGCTTACACTAATCAGCATGGTTGACACCAAACGATAATGTGGATGTACCCTTTGACATCTAACAGCAATTCAGATATGTTCTATTAACAAATTAGAGTTCTAATGACAAATCTACAGTATCTATGTCGAAAAAATGTTAAAAGATAATCATAAAATTAAAAGGATCTAATTATAATATATGTGCATAATCATACATACTATCACTTGATGTTATGTTTATTTCCCATTACAAAATTGTTTTCCAATAAGATGATCTTTGAATGACCTGTAGAAACAAAAGTTGAATAATCTTCAAATCTCAAAGAAAATTATTTATATTAGAATTTGAACATCCAACTACTTCATTGGCAGTTATTAACAAATAATACTAAACTCATTGAAGTGTGTTTTAGTGATTATAATCTCCTACTCACACATTAATAGGTTTAATCGATTGGAGTTCTGCAGTTCTCATACCAATCCAATAATCCGTGCCAGTAGCATACAATGAGAGCTCGTTGTCATATATCTTTTATGACATTTCAATTAAAGAATCAATCCTAGAACCAAAATGTCCTTGAGTAGATATTATATGCAATATCCTAGGTCATATCTCACAATCTCTTCTTTTTTATCTCGTTGGTTTCATCAAATCATTATTTTATTAAAATATTTTACTACGAGACAGTGGCCACCTTTCACTGCAACAATTCAGCGCAATTTGTGACGTTTTTCATGAATTGTTTCGAGTTTTCGTAACGTTTTTAAAAATGTCACGAAAACTACTGATTTTTCGTGACGTTTTATAATAACGTCGTGGATTTGTTAGACGTTTTTTGTCATTTTAGCAGGAAAACGTCGAAAAAAAGAAGCCTTGACATTTTTATAGAGAAAACATTGTGAAAGGCTGACCAATTTGAGATCCTCGTCGAGCAAAATGATGTCGTTTAGTTTAAAGGCCAAACAACGTTGTTTTGGTTTTTACTACCAAGCCCCTCCTTCCCCAACCGACGTCATCCCCCCTCCCCCCCAAGCCAACCAAAAGAAAACGATGTCGAGTAAGAGTATGTAGTTAAGTTGCTCTAGTTCTGTGGAAAACGACGTCCTTTGGTTTTAGTTAAAACCTTATCTTCCCCCTTCCAATTGACGTCGTCTCCCCTCCATCTTAAGATGCGACGTCGTCTCAACTTCAGTGTCAACAAAAAAATGTGGAGGTAAATAATTTGTTATCAATTCCGCCTGTTGTTGTAACGTTTTCCCTCTCTGTCGAGCCACCTTCGGCCGTTGATTTGTTTTCTCATTGCTGACGTTTGCGTGGGTTATCAGAGTGCTACTGTTGACTATTGTGTTGTCTTCTCAGAGTACTGCTGTCGGAGTGCTGCTATCTACCATAGGTGGAGGTAAGTTGTGTTTGACGATTTAATCTGGTTTCGAGAGTGTTATTACGTTTGTTTTGAGTATATGTGGTGCATTTGGATTTGTGTTGTGTTATAGTAGTTAATTTGGATTTGCACGGTGGAGGTAAGTCATTAAACATTCTGCCTTTGAAGTATTCGACGAAATTCGTTCAGTAGTTTTCTTAATGTGATTGAGAATGTTTGAGCAACTTGTGTAAAACATGTGGGATAACAAGTAGGTTTTTAAGTTGTTAAGTACGATGATTGATAACTAAATTAAATCTCCATAGTGTAAGTGTAAGTCGACTTGTACACTTCTGTAACTCGACTTACACATGCACAGTACTTATAAGTCGACTTGTATGTC
>JANKOD010000192.1:20302626-20313619 GCA_026284645.1 Erythroxylum acuminatum
TGAATTTTGGAAGATTATAAGTGTATATGATGTTAGGAAGGTTGTTTGAAGCTTTAAAGAAGGTTTGGAGGGGTTTTAGGAAGCCCCGACATGGAAGTCCATTTAACGGACCTTCTTGGGTCAAAAAGGACCCTTTGCACTGCCCATGTTCGTTAAACGGATATGGAAGTCCGTTTAACGGACCTTCTCGGGTGAAATGGTGCAGTTTACCCGATACATGTCCGTTTAACGGACATTCACGGGAAAGATGGAGATTGTTGACACTGTTAAAGGCCGAATCAGACTTTGTGGTCTTCATGAAAGTTGTAGCTCTTGAAGTCTACTTTCTAATGGTCTAAGAACAAAGTCAATCAGATAATTGTGGTGAAAGTTATGGCAATCGCGCCAGGAGAGGTACAAATCAATTTAGGGTTTGAACATGTTGAATTCTTTTGATCATAACTCCCTCATCCGACCTCCAATTGAAGTGATTCTTAGACCAATGGATTCCTAAGACATGTAGCTATCTCTCCTGAAAATTTGGCATCATTTGGAGTTGAATTGAGAGAGTTTGCATTAAAGTAAGTGAGAGGTCGGATAGGAGAATATGTTTGAGATATGAGCACATTTTGGCATTTTGATGATATCTTGAGCTATAGAACTCCGTTTGAGTTGATTCTTGCTCTAAAATAAATAAGAGATATAGAGCTATGATTTCTATGAAGAATTTGAATTGAAATTATGATTTGAAGATTTTCAAATTCTGTTCACAAGTAGGTGAATCGAGTTTAAGCATGATAACTGATTTGTGTGGACACACCCTTGAACAATTTGTAAGTTTTGGGATGTTATATTGAAAAAAAAATGATGCCTAATTATGGTTCAATGGAATAACCCTTTAAGATAATATATACGCTCACAGTTCAAGTTTTCGCAAAAGGTTGGGCTCTGGAATCAAGCGGGGTCCAACAGGGTTGGTTTTAGCAAGAAGGTTAGATTCCAGAAACGGGTTCTAACAGTTACTATTTTAAGCGAAATTCAAATTTTCAACCCCTTGGTCATGCCATTACGACGTTAAATGTTCAGCCTACGCATATTTAGCTGATAAAATTTAAGCCAATATGACTTAAACTTATCATAAACTCTTTTTCTAAATTGTCACTATACATTTCAATCATAAAACTTTCTCTGACGAGCCAATTTCTTTTACCCTTAACCCTATACAAATTATTTGTATCATATTTTATGTATAAATTTAATTTCTTAACACGTACAAGTGTTGATCGGGTGTAGAATAAGTTTGATTAACTTTTAATTTAAAATTTAAAAACAGTTCTACTTAAAATTTGAAAATTAAAAATTTTAATTCAATTCAAAATTTAATCAACTTAAATTGAATCGATTGGTTTTAGACGAAGTCGAGCTGTCAAGCTAAATCAGACAAAAATTACCATTCCTTCGTGATATACAGAATGGATTCCACCCTATGTCTACTCTCTTATCGCAATGTCACTCTTAACTTTTTTACACTTCAATTATCTTCATTGGTACGTTGGTTAGGTGAGACGTGAGGACCTCACTCTATCGACAGCATAATAACATGTTGATTCAATAGGATTATTGACCACTAAGCATTTGTGGCTGTGCCAGCCAAGTGGGTATTATCATTTCCATGCTCTTGTGAACCCAATCGGTACATTGAAGTCAGCAAAGTGCCATAATTAGCTTGTCAAACTTTTTCAATATGGTTAACGAATTCAGCAAAGACATTAGCCCCTCTTGATATAATTACAGGTGGAAAATTCAAATCACAGCACCCAAACTTAGCTGTATTAATTTGTTCGTAAACGGTCTAAAATGAACGGACGTTATTGTTATTAAGGAAACTCGAGTAATGGTTGACATAGCCACCCCATCGAAAACCGGAAAACTATGATCCGGTTTACTAATGTAGATTTTATGCAATTATGCACTATATATAGACAAGAATAGAACCTAAGAAAAGTATATGTAATATACCTTAAGGACTCTAAGAGCTTCTATATATATTATTTAGGTAATGTACTTTTTCAGTCAAACTGACAAGTGGCATAATGGGTCGGATGCTGACGGGGACGAAGAATGAGTGAAGTTCCATAGCTCATTCTCGCTTGTTTGGTTTGATCTCTGCGAGAGTAAGAGCGACAACTGCATGTCATCATCATGGAAAAGACCAAAACTCCCGTTTGGGTCGGTAAAGCAGGCCAATTGCTTTGATGTCTCAACGTGACCATTAAGCTGCGATGCCACGAGACGGTCGAGGGTAATCCAGTCATTAAGCTTCGATTTCTTGTCCTGATTAACTGAGGAAGCATCAAAGTTGTTGGCTTGGTTGGTAGAGGAAGATTCATATTCTGCAATGAGCATTTCATCGTCGTTGGGGTGACAACAAGAATTGAAGCTGTGTTCTTGCTCAAGAGTTGGGCTGTCTAGTCGAGGAAGATGTAAGAATTTTTCCTGAAGCCCTTCAACGATGGTTGCGCCAGTATTCCTCGGGAGAAATCGGACATTGTCGGTGCCGTTTGGATTGTTAACATGGTTGCTCATTGATTCATTTTCCGTCTTGCAAGTTCTTCCCATGTAGAGAAGTATCTGATCAAGAACCGCATCCCCACCAGCACTAAGAATATGAGTTTTTGAGTCCAGTGAGCCTTTAGGACTGTCTAGGGATTTCTGATAATTCTTCTTTCTAAATACGCGACAAACCACCCAGCCTTCTTCAAGGAATGCGTCTGCGGTGTCTGCTGTAGGGTTGGAAGCCTAAGAATACATCTCAAGGTAACTACAAGTGGCTAAAAATGTTTGGAAAAGGCAACTTTCAAACAAGCAAGACTTCGGACTACATTCGGAAAGACAAAAGGAGTACTAGTTCAGTAATAAGGTGATGGTTTTTTTCTTTTGACAATAGAAGGTGATGGATTTTATATATTTAGTTTCACTCAATTGAACTAAACATACAAAGTTACAATATCAGAAGAATTTGAAAACTTTTTTCCTACGAAGCTAACACCAACTTAATTAATAAACCATGTTAATATATAGATCAAAAGTAAACTAATTAATACAACCTAGCTATTAATCATTAAAAAATATGATTGAACTTAATTATAGATTTTCGAGTCTAAGGTTAATTAAAGAAGGCTTACGCTGTTGGTGTCATGGTCATGAGTGGTATCGTCAAGCCTATACTCATGCATGATCCAATCAGATTTCTGGCCATGTGGTGCCCGCCCCATGTAGAATACAAGAGTCTTCCTCAATCCAATTCTTCTAAAGCCGCTGTAGATGACCTTGTCACGGCCAGTAGCTTTCCAGAACCCGGCTGCCGTTGCCCGATTCGTTCTAGTTCCTGTCGGGTATTTCTTGTCCTTATGGCTGAAGAAGTACCAATCATTCTGTGGGGTGGATCCTATTTTGCACTTCTCTGTGAAGCCCCAATTCAAACCACAAAGAAGAGGAATGCTTAAAGAACCAACATTTGTTTCTTAATTTTAATTTTATCATCTAGCAAAGCAATATGGATCATAAGAAAGGGATGTTTTCGTTTTAAATATACCTTGAATATCCCAGGGCTCAAGTTTATTAAGATCAACCTCACGAATCACATCGAGATCTATCTGCTCATAGGCCACTTTCTTCCTGAGATAGTAGTGGAGAAGCTCTTCTTCAGTAGGATGAAATCTGAAACCTGGGGGGACCTGGGACTGACCATTTATCGACAGATTCATAACCTCCGGCATTATAGCTAGCTTAATATATATCGGCTCTAGATTTCAAGGAAATTAATATTAAAACAGACCTAAACAAAACTCATTACAATGACAATAACGTAGTAGTAAACAGCAGAGAGGGAAAAAGAGAGAGAATAAGAAGCAGAGAATTAAAGCGAAAGGAGTGGAGTTGAGCTTGAGCGTAAAGGGTAATGCAGTCACGATAATTTATAATGGGGATGGATGGAGTTCAAATGTATCATGTATGCATGAAAAAGTCTGAAATCATGTACTTGATTAGTGTGGGGTCTAAGGCTTCGAGAAGGGCCAACCACCGAGAGATAGAAAGGCAAAGGCAGGGTGTGTTGGCCCCATACTAGGGGTGTTAGCAGTACGTAGGGTCGTTTTCCCGCAATTTGTAAGGTCTTAGCTAGCGGATGGCAATAAGCCCCCATCTCAACTATGACATATGACCTTAATATCTGTTTGAAAAGAACGCCCAAAACTACCGCTATCCTCAAAGAATTTCTCCCTATCTCTATCACTCATGCAACCACCTCAACGGCAAGAGGGCTAGAGAGAGAGAGAGTGAGAGATGATGGGGTCGGAGACACTGAGCTTTCATGGCCCCTCCAGAGGAAGAAGAAAGACATGATGGACTTTTTTGTAAACATGAACACTCACTTCCCCCTCCGTGTCCTGTTCTATTCTATCCCTTCCCTTCTTTATGTTCTTGATACATAATATCATAATTATATACTTCAGTGCTGAAATAAGCCAAAAGTTTAAGTTGGAATTTGTCAAGTTTCTGAAAATTCCAACTTGATTCGATCGTTATCTAATTTAAAGTACTTTGTGTCATACGAATTGATGGCTAAAATCTCTCAATCTTCAACATTTTGACGCTTAAATGTTTCGTAAACAAAATCATAAATTTCTCTATTAAAATTTTATTGTTACAATACTTCTCTCTTAATTAGTTTATTATAGCATTTTCAAATTTATATATAGTTGCTTGAGTTTGTGCTTTTACTTTCATTTAAGCTTTCTATTTCCTTGCTGTATGTAGCTTGGTATTGTATTGGGTACAGTAATTATATCATAGTGTCAAGATTGTTACAAACTATGCCCATTTGTCATTTGTGTGTCCAAAAAGTGTACAAACATATATGTATCAATTTATATGGATCAGGGCTCTAGGTTTCTAATAAAAAGGGCCTTGTTGTGAATTTCCTTTCCTTTCTTCAGCTTTTAATATTTCTCCCTTTGCATGATTGCATAGGCCAACCGCTGAATCTTTCATTTGATGCAAGTAGATACAATATCGTCACTCGAGTCAAGACGGCAGCCACTAAGGAAGAGTTAAAGAGAAAGCACCAAAAAGAGCTTTCTCATTTCTTTCCTGCACCTACTGCTTCCACTCCATTTACCGAAAAGCTCGTAACTAAGTACTAAAAACCCCCTCCTTCCATGATGATCCGTTGACAATGTGTAAACGAAGCTATAGGGCTCCAATTATGCTTTTACAAATGGTCAATATGTAAAATTATTTTATATGTTATTGTGTTGGTTAAACATTGAAATGCTAAAACCAGCTTAGCTTAGGAGCAGTTTGGTTTATTTTTCTTTTGTTATTTTTAGTTTTTGTTCCCTGTTTTTAGTTTCTATTTTTTTCCTAAAAAAACAAAAACCTGTTTAGTTGAGATTTCTAATAAAAAACTAGAAAAAAAAATTGGTTTATTATTATTATTATTATTATTAATTTTATTTATTTATTTATTATTATTATTATTATTATTATTAATTTTTAATTAGTTATTCTAATTATTATTAATTTTTAATAAGTTATTAATATGATTATTAATTTTTTTATTAGTATTATTATTATTATTATTATTAAGTTATTCTTATTCTTATTTATTTTATTTATTTATTATTATTATTATTAAGTTACTCTTATTATTATTGATTTTATTAATTATTTTTAATTTTTAATTTTTAATAAGTTATTTTTATTATTATTAATTTTTAAAAAGTTATTATTATGATTATTATTATTAAGTTATTCTTATTGTTATTAATTATTTAATTATTTATTTATTTTTAATTTTTAATAAGTTATTTGTTATTAGTAATAATTTATTATTATTATTATTTAATAATATTTATTATTATTATTATTATTTATTTTTATTAATTATTGTTATAAATTTTCTACTTACTATTATTAATTTTATTATACCAAATTAATTATCTTATTATTATTAATCGAGATAGATAATAGGGATATGTTGTTTTTCTCTTGAAGAAAACATGTTGTCAAAATTTAAAGAAACGATGTTTTCTTATTTCTGTAAAACTGTTGTGGTTTTTTTATTTTTAAAAACAAAAAACTACAACAGAGTAAACCAAACACGTTTTACTTACCTGTTTTTCTTTTAACAAAAACGGCAACAGAAAACGAAAGAAAAAAACAGAAACAAATAGCCCCTTAGTGAAGATGTACAATGGGCAAAAAGCAAATCTGCCCACAAGGCTTATTACGCATTAGCCATTAGCTTGAAGCTAAGTGGCATTATGACCTCTTCTCCTACAAATAACAAGACTAAGATAATGGGTTGCTATATCTACAAATTAGAAGGTTTATTTGGATTGATCCTATTTTGTGCCTAAGCAGTTAATATTTTAAGCAATTGATCAAGACAAAAATTGCAGTAATAATTGAATTTGTGTGACCAATCATAGTCATATAAAATGATCCGAGTCATAACACTGAGTTTCCTCTTTGAATCATTGTATGGGTTGAAATAGCAAAAAAAAAAAATATATATATATATACACAATATCTTCCCTCATCATAATTCAACACATAAATTTGTGATTATTAAATTCATGAAATGTTGTAAATCATATTGGTAAAAACATAAGCGTAAAAATTAATTAAATATATTGACCAAAATTTTGACATACTTTAATGTGAAATTTATAAATTTAAATAAAATTATTCATAAAATTTTCAAAGACTATTTAAAATATTCTCAGGTAGTAAATTGAATACAATAACAGGAATGTTGATGCGTTTGATTTTAATGCACAAATTTCAAATTTATATAAAATTAGTCATTTTTTAAAAAAGGATCCTATCCTTTTTTTATGTAGATATAATTATAAACTTAACTAGTATATTAACTCTTTTAATATAAATACTTTTCGCTTTAATTTGAAACCTATAACGAGAAAAATGCATGAACTATGAATGATGAAAAGTTATATATTTTTCCTTTAAAACTCTTTTTGTTTTTCATTCTTCCACATTTTTCTTTTAGTTGTTGCCGGGTTGCAATCATTTTTTAACGTGCTTCTTTAGTTTTAGAATTCAGACATTATATTGATAGTTAGTTTTTCAAAATTATTGAATCAGCTTTAAAATATAATGTTAGGAAATCAGGCTGAATTTTGATCTTGACCGCAGCAAAATAATTACAAAACTTTTTTGCATTTTGATATTTCAAAAACCAAGATTACTTTAATTTTATAAAAAGATTAACAAATAAATTATAATAAAGCAACAATTATAACTCGTACCTTATTCCCAAACTTGATCATTTTCTTGTCGAATCTCTTGAATCGTTTCTAAAATTGACTCATTTAACCACCATAGTCGTATAAGTGTTTTACCTCTAACGGTATCCACACAACAAGTTGAGAGAACTCTGTAACTATTGAAGAGAGGGTTAGCCAACTAGTGCTAGCTCTATTAGGGCTTAAGCCTATTTATAATAAGTTTTGGACATTTAAGTAAATTAATTGAAATTAAATTTTAATTTCAATTAAAATTTAATTAGAATTACAAATAATTCTATTTAAATGCTAGTTATGCCCAAATAAGATGAAATATTTCATATTAATTCTTATTTATCAAATATCTCACATTTAATCATAAGGTTTCTCCAACTTAATTAAAATATCTTTGTTCTCTTCAACCTGTTTTTAATGTGTGGCCCATTAGGTGTTGAACAAGTTTTATATATAATAAAACTCTCAATACTCGTAAGTATATGGATCATAACTTGTAGTACTGAAAGGTATCGTTGATCTCACGAGGAACTAGCTAAAACGAATTGAACCTAACTTTGTCTAAGGTCATAAAATATGACTTGAGCGAGATAGTAACAGAAAATTAAAACAATGAAATAAAAGCAATCAACTAATAAATACCAAGTGAGCTGCCAAATTAACTAAAGATGATTAAGGATGAAAGCATAGGATTTATTATTTCATTATTTTGCTCCTCTAACGATTATTGATTCAATTATGTGTTGATCTTAGATTTTCTAAGAGTTTGATTACTCTCTCTCAAGACGTAACCAATTAATCCTAATTAAATATGAAAATTTCATAATTGAAATTTCTCAATTCACAACTCTTTCCCTAACGTTTTCAATTAGATATGAAGTTATCTATTGAATAATCAAGTTCTCACACAAGATCTCTCTTTAAATGATAGTTGATTTATTAATTGTTTAACAAATTAATTTACCAACTCTTGTTGCGCAAATTAATTAGATTACTTTTGACTTACTATCTCGATTTATTGCCAAAGTATGAACACGCACTATTAACATGACACATAATATGTATTGGATCGATAAAGGTTAAAGTCGCACAAAGATACGGAATAAACCCTAATCTGCAATTGAGAACATCATAAATGTAATAGACATTTGGAAATTCAATTTACACATCAAGTAATATGAAAATAAGAAAAGAGAAAGAAAGAAAAACTCTATTTGGAGCTTGATATGGAAAACTACAAATTTGGATGTCTCTCCTGATCTTCCTTCTTTGATCCACTTTTGCAAGATGGCAGTTGCATTTTTTAGGTTTCATAAGGTTCTTAAATAGTCCTAGAAGATCTTGGGGGTGTAACTAGGATTTTCACCCTTTGATCGGTTTAAACATGCCTCCGAACCCTAAAACAAATGGAAAAAGTCATGCTTGGGAAGGCTTGTCACGATCGTGACTTTGGAAAAATCGCTTCTATCATGATCGTGACTTTCATGACTCTGGGTGGTTCTCTTCTGTCACGATTGCGAAATGGGAGTCGCGATCATGACCTAACCTATGTAGCTCCATGCATATCCATATCTCTTGTTCTTCACCTATCTGATTTCCAATATTAACAAAAACATCAAACATCTCAAGAAATATATAAATAAGAATGAAAACATGCTTTAAACCATGCAAACACTTAGAATATAAATAAATACTCAATTAACATAATTCTAATTCTATACATGCAACAATCATTTAATATAAACACCTATAAACACACTAAAACACCTATCAAACATAGTATAAACTACCCCTATCATTAGATTTCCAAATATGTCGGCAATAGATACAAATTATAACCTAGATCAAGATTGACGTCTAGCAACACATCATGACTACCCAAATATTTAAAAATATCATGGTTTTGACTAACCTTTCCATACATAACTTTTTTTATAATTAAATCCTTTCATTACACAATGTTCTGTTTTGATATAGAGCATGAAATTAGTGTCTACCATATTCTGATTTCATTCATATTAGTTCTCCACCATTAGTTATTTATTCAATTAATGATATTTGTAAACTATTTACAAAACATCATTCCAACTTGGCTAAGGATTTTTTAAATTAATAACAACCCAGTAGAAATCCCGCTAACAACAAAGTCTAGGGAGGTCTACTAGTACGTAACCTTACCCTTAATTAGAAGAAAGGCATGTTCTAATTCTTGAATCCATCCTAATCGAAAACAACAAAACATTCTCTCTAATTACTTTAGGGTGATGAATTATATCTCAATCACTCAACTACCTCCATATAGTTTATGCTATGTCCAATGACTATTGACTAAATTACCTATGATTATAATAGGTCATAAGTAATATCAAACTATAGCAATCCCTATACAAGAAAACTTTGAAAAACTTAATTCAAAGGATCACTTGTACAATCATTATAATAAGAATTTCCATAAACATACAAGTAGTGTTCCAAATAGATTTCTTATATGTGGTTATTTTAGTAAACTTGTTCTTTAATAAGCACCCACATGTTTTTTTAGGCATCTCCATAAGTCTATGAGATCAAGAACTTCCTTCACAAGAAAAAAACATAACGTATGCTAGTCTTTTTATATTCTATTAATGTCCAATTTTAATAGAACTATGGTTAAGAATAAATTAGGGTTAATACATAAATGCAATACAGATTTCATAACTATAATCTCGTCATAATTTCATTTGCATTGTATAATATTCCATGAACTTTATGACATACACTTAAATATGTATAAGATAAAGAGTGCCTTTAAAATATTTTGTCACTAAACTAAAACTAACTGATTGGTTGCAGGGCATATACCAACAATTTTCCACTCAAACTAAGCCAATTGTTTAAGTATCTTATATCATATCATCATATGATGATCGTTCTACTACTGGGACTGTAACGCCCCATACTAGGGGTTAGGATATTAAGAAAATTTAGCCCGTTTTATGCTTTGTATATTTGAACATCCGCATATTTGTGCATAAGCATTTTGGGCATGCATTCATGACATTTTCCGGGTAAATTGGTTTATAACTGAAAATTTTGGTTTTTATTTAGAATGTATTAAATGTAATTTAGCAATTTTTGCACATTTCGAATATTTTTAGAAATTGTTGGTGAATTATTTTTGAGTTGAAAATTTATTTGGAGAGTAATATTATTATTTCAGAATTTTTGGCAAATTTTAAGAATTTTTGAAAAAATTTGGGTATTTTTTAGATTAAGAAAGAATAAATAAATAAATAACAAAAATACTAAAATAATGGACCACTTATATTGTGACATTTAGGCTAAATAACTTAGTGATAAATGCCACTTGGGAATGGAGACCAATGTAAAACATGCAAGCCTACACGCAACACTCACGTGTCTCTCATGCAGAAACAAAAGACCCACTAAGTCGGTTATAAGACAAGAATTATTATAGCATTTGAGTGTCGAAAACATTCTCTACTTTGTATCCCTCAATTGGTTGTTTTCATAAGCGGAATCAAGTAAGTAACCTGATGATGTTTACTGTTGTTAAGTTTGCATATGATTTTATCTTGAGTAGTTAGTTAGAGATGTGTAGTTTCGGTGGTAATGAGCTAGATGATTGATTTGTGAAATAAGGATATGATCTAGTTTCTGTCTTAAATACGTAAAAGTGCTGGAAAGAT
>JANKOD010000192.1:20345792-20356755 GCA_026284645.1 Erythroxylum acuminatum
GATGTATAAGAAAATGATTAAGAAGAATTAAGTAAATTGAGATTTGCATGAGGAATAGTTTCCTAGAAAGGGAAAACGATATGGTTTTGATTAGTATGAAAATGGATATAAGATGAATAAGATGAGAAAAAAAATATACCGGTTTTGGAATGTCTAAGGTTTCCAACGCGACGCTTCCTAAAGTCTTTTCTGAGATATTCGCTACGGATGTCGGATCCGCTCTGATTTGTTTCCGCAATATGATCGGACTGACCTATTCGTGTGCTTTCGATTTGAATCCGATTTGTACTTCGCTTCTATTTCCGATTCGATTTCACTTCAGATTTGATGTGGTTGTTTTGTTTTCCGTTCGTTTCCCGGTTGGGATCCGGCAGCGAATAATCCTCAAGCATGTTTTCATCAAGCATGTTAACTCCAAGCAGTGAATAATCCTCAAAGGGGTGTTTCATAGCTTCATATATGTTGAAGCTTACCTGTTGATCGCCAACCTCCATGGTGATCTTAACTTCCTTCATGCTGATCATGGTGCTCGCTGTCCATAAGAAAGGTCTCCTGAGAATTAATGAGGTATTTTGCACAACTTCAGTAGATATATCAAGCACATAAAAATCAACAGGAAACACTAAACCCTTTACCTGGACAAGGATGTCCTCGATTATGCTCACTGGATGCCTAAATGATCTGTCAGCCAATTGTAAAACTACAAATGTAGGTTTTAAACTTTTTACCCCTAGGGCTTCATAGACTGACTTGGGCATCACATTTATAGCTGCCTCTAGATCTAACAACGCTCTACCTATGGTTACCTTTCCTATGATGCAAGGAATGGTGAAAGATCCAGGGACTTGACACTTGACCGAAATTTGGGGTTTAAATAGTGCTGACACGTTTGAGCTCACTGTGACTCTCTCATTCGAGCTAAACTTCCTTTTGTTAGTACATAAATCCTTTAAGTATTTAGCATAGGCCGGCACTCGTTTGACTAAGTCCAGTAAAGGAACATTTATCTCAACTTTTCTAAGTAAATCAATTATGTCCTTTTCAAGCTTGAGTTCATTCATTTTTTAGCTCATTATATATGAATTTGGGAAGGGAAGGTCTCGAAAATTTACCTCCTTACCTGTGGCTTCGTGTCCGCTTGACTGCTCATTCTCGGCTTTACCCTCTGAACTTTTTGGAGTAGTTCCTTTCTCCCTTGTTGTTGACTTCTACTCTTTTAACAAATTTTCTTCTATGACACTCTCTGATCTCTTTGTCGTCTCATTAAGTTGAGGTGCTTCTTCAACCTCAATTTCTTCATTGCATGCTTCTTCTTCCGGAGTGTCAAATCCCACCTGCTTTCCGCTTCTCAAAGCAATTTCATTCAAACTCTTCGGATTCATCACAGTACTGGAAGGAATCGTTCCGTTGCTCCTTGCTTGATTCTCACTCATGTTGTTGGATAACTGAGTTACATAGGTGTTGATGTTCTCCGCCTTGGTCTCCTATTGTTCCATTCTCTTCTCCAAGGCATTGAATCTAGCAGCAGTTTTAGAAGAATCCTGTTGAATTAGGTTTGCGATTGCATTAAACTGGTTGGCAGTAGAATTCCTCTCTTCCTTCATCAGAGTCATCATGCTATGCAGTAATTGGTTTGTATCCTCTTTTGCAGGCACCGTCAGAGATTGTTGATCAGGAAAATGGTTGTTTGAGGGTGCAGCTCCACTCCCTTGTTGGAATAGGTTTGGTGCTCTGCTCTCATCAGTCCTCCAACTAAACCTCGGGTGTGCTTTCCATCCTTCATTGTATGTGTTGGAGTATGGATCCCACTTTAGGTTTGCTTTCCCTGGATACACTGCCAATACTTCTTCATATCTTCTAGGGCAAACGCTAGAGATGTGCATCACCGACCCACAAGTTTCACAACTGGGTGCAGTAAAATCCATTGAAGAAGAGGGGCGATGCACATTCAAATTCTTTAGCTCGGCGGTGATGAAAGACAGCTGCGAAGTTATTCTGTTTTCCAATGAATCCACCTTTGTTTCCAGACTCTCCATTCTTTTTGCTTGAGCTATTAAGGCTCCCAGTTCATGCACTCCTCTGGAATCCCGCACGCTGTACTGTTGATTGTTGAGAGTCATTTTTTTGATTAGATCCCATGCCTTCGACGCTATAAGGTCAATTAGGGATCCTCCAAATGCTACGTCCAACATTCCTTTCTCTTGGCTTTTTAATCCATTATAGAAATACTGAACCAACTGTTCATTCGAAATTCGATGATGGGCGCACCTTGAGAGCAGGTCTTGAAAACGGTTCTAGTAGTCATACAAGGACTCATCATAATCTTATTTTGCTGAATAAATTTCATTCCTCATTGTTGATGTCCTGGAGGCGGGGAAATATTTCTCTAGGAAAGCTTTTCTCAAGTTGGCCCAGCTATGATATGCATTCACCACATGCCTCGGGAGGCTCATGTACCACTCCCGTGCCTTTCCTTCCAGAGATAGATGAAACACCTTCCAGAGAACTTGATCCAAAGTTGCTTCTACCGGCTTCATGCTTTGACAAATCATTGACAATGATTGTAGGTGCATATAAGGATCTTCTCCTGCCAAACCATGAAATTTGGGAAGGGACTTAATCAGCAAACCTTTAACTTCGAAATTCACATCAAAATTAGGGCAAACAGCAGTAAATGGGTTATAATTAACATCTGAAGTTGTGGCTTCCCTAATAGTCCTATGTCTTTGGTTTCCGTTATTCTCTCCTACTCTCTTTTGCTCACCATTTAGTCCATGATCTCCATTTCTAGGTTGGTTAGCAGGAAAGTTAGGGTTTGGCAAAAAGTTAGGGTTTTCGGCCATATTTTCTTCTTTTTCTTGCTCAACTCTCCTACTTCTCTCTTGTTCTTTCCTTTCTTTCCTAAGCTTCCTAAAATGTCTTTCTATTTTGGGTTGGAAATGAACAAGTGTAAGTTTTCTGGGTATGCACAAGAGCAATTCACAGAGACAAAAAAAACTGAAGCTATAGCAAAATTGACTCGCGATCACACAAAATCAAGCAAAAAGTGAAATGTGATGGATGCGAGTGTGTGAATGTATGACTATATGTATGAATGTGTGTAAAATTTGCTAAGTGTGAAAAGTCAAAGTATGAAAGTATGCTTGTATATGCTTCTAAATGTATGCTTATGCAAAGGAAAATTGAAATCTATACTATTGACACGTGTGAAATTTAACTATAAAAAATGAAATGCAAAAACAAGGTTCCTATTATCAACGACAAATAAAGTTGACTTTGGCTAACCTATGGAAAACTAATTTCTTGGTTCCCTGGCAACGGTGCCATTTTGATCGTAACTCTGTCGTTTCGATCTGAAGATCGATCCTTTGGATACCGAGTCAAAAATAATTAATTCCCAAGATTGCAGTATAGAATGCAACCTTGGGTCGTCTCACTTAATCGGAACCGACGAAAAAGGTTTAAGATAGCCTATTAGTCAAAAATGTAATTCAAATTGATAAAAAAGAGGTTTTGGGATCATTGATCAAAATTGAGGGAATTAAACTAAAATTAAAGAGAATTGTATAAAATCGCGACGTGTCTTCCTCTGAATGCGCCGCGACGTGCTTGAAGGCTCACGTTCTGTTGACCTTTTTTTCTATCTTTTTGACTCCCTTTTCTCCTACAACACAAAATAACAATTTGCAGTATCAATTGTCCTTGGAAGAATTATAATGCAATTAATGCCAATTTGCAACAATTTTACTAACAAATTGCAAATAATATGAGCTCACTATAAGGGACTATTTTAAGCGCAAAAAATCACAAATTAGGAGTCAAAAAGTACATTAACAATTATGAAAGTGCAGCCAATTTATAAGATAACTTGGGCTCAATCACTGACATATTCCACATTGAATTGAGGCAGTTCTTCAGTAATCGGTATCCAATCCTTCTCCCCAATAGCTTTACAATTACTGCTTTTTCCCAGGGTTTATCAAGGCAATTTTTAAACGTAGACGACAATTCAATGGCCTGTCCATATACTTCGTTCATTGGTACGATATCTCCTTCTTCGACTTTGGGCAGTGGTTCTTTTGGCCATACAGGATCATCCTCTTCCCCTGTTGTGTGATCGCCAGTTACAACCGCACAGTAGGACATAGGTTGTTGCATCGGGGGATTGAGTTCTTCCCGTTCGTGTAAACGAACCTTTTTCATCGAAGGTCCATCGATGATTGAATGGCTGGAGTCGCCTCGCGCAGCTTCGGAGCGTTTAGAGCTATCCATTTTAGAGTTCACTTCAGATTTCCTTTTTGTTTTGTTGTGTTATAATTATAAACAGAAATTGCAAGGGCAAAAAGGAGATTATGCGTGATTGGGAGTACAAAGCCCCAAAACTGACCTGGTGTCGGAGGTTTACCCATCCAAACTTTCCCTCACTCTCAAGAACCAAGCCACTTCTGTTTTATGTTTCAAAGTTTCCACAACCATCTAATCCGGCATTCGTTGACGGGTTTGGGTTTCTGCCATTTCCAGGATTCGACAGCTAACGATGTGAATTACCTCTTTTTAGCTTGGGAATTGCAGTTGGGGTTTTGGATTTTGGATTTTTTTTCCTCAATAAGCTTAGGTCATAGAAATTGAATACATGAAGCGGCGGTCTCACCGTTTCCAGAGCCACCACGATCCACACGACGACTGGGTTGATGGCTCGTGGACCGTGGATTGCATCTGCGGTGTCAATTTCGACGATGGCGAAGAAATGGTCAATTGCGACGACTGTGGCGTCTGGGTGCACACGCGCTGCTCTCGCTACGTTAAAGGAGAGGAGCTCTTTACTTGTGATAAGTGCAAGGCCAAGAGCAATCGCAACGACAGTGAAGAGACCGAGGTCGCTCAGTTGCTTGTTGAATTGCCCACCAAAACCATCCGGTTAGAGAGCGACTTCGTGGCAAATGGCCCCCCGCGCAGGCCCTTTAGGCTTTGGACAGATATACCGATGGAGGAGAGAGTCCATGTTCAGGGGATTCCTGGTGGGGATTCGGCGTTATTTAAAGGCTTTTCGTCCATTTTCTCACCGGAGTTGTGGAAGTGTACTGGTTATGTGCCCAAGAAGTTTAATTTTCAGTACAGAGAGTTCCCTTGTTGGGAGGAGAACAATAATGGGGATCGTGAGGGAGAGAAATTGAATGCTGTTGATAAAGGTGCAGGTGTTTTCTTTTCCTTGTCCAAGGAGAGTGTTTTAGCGACCTCTGCTGTTGCTTTGATTGGTATGAGAGGTAAACATGGCAAGGAAGGGTGCTTTGACAAGAAAAATGAAGATGTTGGGCATCAACAGATTGGTGTGAAAAAAGAGAGAAGCTTGCTTAGGTCTGTCGTGGTACCATCCGGTAAGCGGAGAGAAGAGCTTGGATCTTCCAAAGATCGAAGTCGAAAGAACAGAGCCGGAGCTTTAGACAAGGAGGGGGGTATGTCCTTGAAAAGTTTACATGCGTCTGCTGAATCAGGTGACTTGGGACACTTTGCAGTCTTTTGGTTATTAGTTAAGATTCATTTGCTCTCTGTGTTTACTAGATGTCCACAAATTCAACAGACTTTTCGTCATTGTTTTGTGTGCTTGCACTTTGAATGAATATATAGTAAAGGTCTTGTCTTGTAGTTGGGTCTTGTCTTGTAGTTGTAGACTTGCTTCTACTGACTCCGATTGTTTATTTCTCTTTATTCTATAACTAGTGTTTACATCAGCCTGTGATGGAAAACCAGTGGAATTTTATGAAGACAGAAGTTCAAAGTCTTTCATGAATGATAGTCAAGGTACTAAGAACATGAATTTAATGGATGCTTCCTTGCAAAGATGTGGATCATTGGAGTATGATGCAGTAAGCAGTGGAGCTGAGAAGCCTAAGGATAGCTTGGAGGGCTCTTTGGAAGCATTATCTTGTGACACCTCTAATGTTAACTTTCCAGTTGGTTTTGGATCCAAGGAAAGGAAGCATGGCCCTGTAGTTGTACCCGTGGTTGACAGTTCTGCCAAAGTAATAGCTTCATCAGCATTGGAGCATACTCGTGTTGGAAAATTGCTTGTGAAACTTGAGGTATGCCCAGTTGTCTCTTTAGTCTGCAACTATTGGTTGGCTGCAAGCCTTTTACTTTATATGGTTTCCTTAGTTCTTGCATACCATGTCAAAACTTTAAATCACTTCAATTGTATTTATTATAGGGAGATGGCATCCTGAATGTTAACCCTGATAATAACATGGAAGTATCTGCTGCAAGTGATTTGAGGCCTCCAAATAATGAGTTGCCTAGTGCTGCAGAAGAAGTTAAGATGAAACAGATTGATGTTAGTGGTGGTACATATCCCAGTTCTAGTTCTGTGTGCCCCAACATCAAAGTAGAAGTCCATGACAGTGATTCTAGGGGTGTCATGAATGGGATATTAGTTCAGAATATGCCTGAAAATTCCAAGAAGAATGGTGTAGCATCAAGCTGTTTACCAGACCACAGGGAACAAGAGGCTGATAAAATCTCTGAGGATGTTGGTGATTATCATCCAGATAAATATCAGGAACTAAAAAATGATTTTTGTCAACCTAAACAAGAATTTGATCGTGCTGAAGGCTCAATGTCAATGCAAAAATGTACTTCAGAACCCAAACATAGTTCAGGATTTACTGAAGAACTATCAGCATCAATTGGAACTAACTTGACAGTTCCCAGATTACCCAGTCAACAAAGAATATTTTCTGAAAAATTATCTTCTACTTTATCTGCGGTCATGACCTCTAAATCATCTGCATCTGAAAACTTTAAATCTGCTGATGCTGTGAATTCTTCACCTGATACTAAGCAGGTGGTCCTTCATGAGTTTCATACAGGTCTCAAGAAGGATCGGGACACAATTGATCTTGGTGCTCTTGAAAATTGGCATGAAAAGTCAATAAAAACAGAAAAGGAACATAAAAAATCCTGTTCTGCTTCAATGGTGACAAACTCAGGCAAGATGTCACGTACTTATCTTCCCAAACAAACTGTTTCAGATGCAAATGATTCATTGCTTCACTCTTCTAAAGCATCTTTGGTTTCTGTTGAGACTGCGGGATCGTTGCAAAATGAATGTGATTCACTTGTGCAAAATAGAGCGCCATCATCAACACTACCCCTGAGGGGTGAAAAGTTAAATCATTTTGCCAATCAGTCATTATCTAAACCAAATCATACAGTGTCAATGAACCTTTCTGCCGCTGCTAATTCTCCTGCAGCTTTAAGTGATGAAGAGGTATGATCATGACTTTTCTTCCTTTTTTTCTTCTATTCTTCCGATTTAGTTTTGGCTTTAGAATCTATAAAACTGATTTATTCATTTGTATGTATATAGCTTGCTTTGCTTTTACACCAAGAGCTCAATAGTTCTCCTAGAGTACCTCGTGTTCCTCGTGTTCGTCATGCTGGTAGCTTACCCCGTTTGACATCGCCGACTGCAATCAGCATGCTTGTAAAGCGTACATCTGGTTCTGGAGGAAAGGATTGTACTTTGGTGAGATGCATATTACTTGTTTACTTCAAAATATGGGGGAAAAAAAGGATTCATACTCGAAGTAAATAGATACAGTTGTTGATATAGATCATTAGCATGATTCTTTATTCTAATCACAGCCTACATTCATTTGTCAGAGTTCACGGAGGATAAATAGGGATGCATACAAAGATGGGGTTTGCCGTTCTCATGAGCGTGATGTTGAAGACAAAAGGACTGGTAGAGTGCCATTATCACCTGATTGGAGGCGACCTGATTCGGGATCTTCCGCTGATATATCATGTAAGAGAGAGGACAATAGTTCACCTATGTCAATACATTCTAGCAAGAAAAATGTCCCTACTGCATCTACATCAACAGCAAACAGCGGGCCATCTTCCTCTACTGAGGTTAATGACCATCGTGTTTCATCTTTACATAATTCTCCAAAGACTATCTCTGATGAGGAGACTGGCACCATTGGTGGTCCTGTTCATCAAACTTTACCAGGTAGCTACCCACCTTAGGCACACTAGAACTCTCAAATCAGGATATGATTATTGGCATGTACGTGTATGATACAAATGAAAGAAGAAAGGGAACTGTCTCTAGTGTCTTTCAATTTCTGTGTCCTTTCATTTCCATATTTTTGCTTACGCTGTGCTTTCTTGTTGATGTTTCTATTGATCAATCTACAGGCTTAATCAATGAGATCATGAGCAAAGGCAAACGCATGACTTATGAAGAACTATGCAATGCTGTCTTACCGGTATGATTCTGTCCGCATAATTTATTGTCCATTGTCGTCAAGATATTCTATTCTTGTACAAGAGAACATCTCAGGCTTCACTGTTAGTAATTTACTTTTCAGCACTGGCATAACTTGAGAAAGCATAATGGGGAACGCTATGCATATTCAAGTCATTCTCAAGCTGTTCTTGATTGCTTGAGGAACCGACATGAATGGGCTCGATTGGTTGATCGCGGTCCAAAGGTATGCCATTAATTGTTCTTAATGGTTTCGTTGGCCATACTTGTACAGTTACTTTCAGCAAATAAGTTGCAAAAGCTGTAGTTTAAAGGATCTGATTCTTTTCAAAAATAGAACATTGTAATCATTAACCATATGAGAGAATAGACTGTTTACAACTTAGATGGTGTAAGTTTTTCAGTGACAATTGTGAAATTAACATGGATTAATTTAATACTTCTATCGGAAAAGAACAGTGTGGAAATGAAAATGCAAAATGGACTAATCCAGTGACAATGACTTTTTTAGGCGAAATGAAATTGGAGAAGCCTATAAAATCTGTCCAATATTGTGGTCAACTCTGGTCTCTTTAGGTAGAGAAGGTATAGGCTTTGGATGACTTTCATAAAAGGAGAGCCAACGCGCTCGATTTGGACCTTTGGATTTCTGGAGCCTTTCTAGCATGTTTGTAGGAATCTGGATGATAATGATGGTTTAATTACGTTAAATCTAGGAGTGACTGCCTTCTAGTAGAGAAGATTTGATTATGAGAGTTCATAATAGAAGAAAATTTCGTCTCCACCAACCACCCCTAGGGAAAACGAGCAACTTGATGATTGCATGCTGTATTTGTGGCAACGTGTTTAAGAGTACCATGTTTTTTTTTCTTCCAAGTACTTCAGTATTCTTGGATTTAGCATTGTTTGGCATCCTAATTAGGAACTTTACTATGAATCAGACAAATACAAGTAGGAAACGTCGAAAACTGGATGCTGAAGAATCAGATGATAATGAGTATGGTGATGGAAGAGCTCTAAAGGTGAGAGAAAGTAAAAACCTTGAGTCACAGAGAGAAGATTATCCAAAGGGCAAGAGGAAAGCAAGGAAAAGGAGACTAGCACCGCAAGGAAGAGGTATAAAGGATGTCAGGAAGAGACGGAAATTGGATCCTGTAACTGATGATGATATTGGTCCATTTTCTCATTCGACTGAGGAGAGTTTGTTTAGTGAGGATGAAATCGAGGGTGGTGGAGGTGCTTCAGTTGGGATGGAGGCCTCTGCCAGCTTGGATGATACAGGGAAAATGCAACTCTGAGAGCCTGCTTTTTCATTTTCTGATTAGTCTCAAGAGTTCTGGAGGTGGCTTATCCTTTCATATTTATGTACAGTTCTCCCTTTGGGCAGCTCCAGCAGTTATATCCAGATCTTGTCATGCCTTGTGGTGCCTGTAGATATGCAACTGGTTTGTATTGTATCAGTTTAGCTCCAGTTTGGATGCTTTGTTTGATTGTGGCTCTCTTTGAGTCCCGTCATGTTCCTACACTAGTGATTTGATGAAGAAAAGGAGGTCTCGACTCCGATGTCAAATTTGTAACATTAATGTACCGATGCCAAATTTGTAACATTAATGTAAATATAGGACTTGCTACAAAAGTGGCAACGTTTCTTTTGGAAGAGGAAATGCCACTACAAGTTCATTTTTGTGCCTGATGTGCGACGGTCGTTGCGACTGTTGTCTGAATGCAGTTGCTAGTTATGATTGATTGAAAGAAGATTCTGTAGCAGTTTAGCCAAAACACAACACTTAGCCCTTAGGCGAGTTTTAGTCGGAATGTCAAGTTAGTTGATTATTTATCCCTTATGTAAAGTTGGCAATTGGGCCCTGCCTCGGCCTAAAGTTAATGGGCTAAGCTGGGGTTGACTGAGCCTCAGCTTGATTATCCTAAAAAATTAGTCCTTTGCCAAAGTCCGAGCTCGACCTGAGATTTGGCTCTTATATGCAAATAGACACTATTTTATTGAAAACAACGTTGTTTTGACATTTTTGAATTAAAAAAATTAAGTTGGATTAGGCTTAGACGTCTATTATCTAAGCCCGAGCTCGGCTTGACTCCTTGCTATCTTTACTCTTATGTGTGTTTTATACATCGGAGCAGGAGCAGAAGTACAAACGTAAAATTGCAAGGACAGTTGGTAATTGAAGGTTTAAAGAAGATAAAATTGGTACATAGTGAATAAAAAATTAAAATATATAAATAAAATATTTTATATGTATAAAAATATTAATAATTTTTTTAAAGTCAAATTCTTTTGCAAAATAAAGCTAGCTAAATAATGAGAAAGTAAATAAAGAGATCTTTTCATATGCCATGAGTGACTTTTTACTTAGGCTATATTTGGTCGAGAGATTTATAATGAAATAGAATAGAATGTAATATTATTCAATTGTTTAGGAAGAGATTTTATAATAAAATATAAGATGATGATTTTATATTATATCCCATTTTATTTTAAGCAGTAAAAATAAAAACCTCTGATTTTAAAAGTTTAGGATGAAATGTAAATAAACAACTTTACACTATATTATATATAAACCCTTCGTCTAAATAACATTTCATTATATTATATTATGAACCATCCCGTAACTTTTCTTCTCTACTAAATTTCCTAGCCTGCGATTCATCACGCAAACTTGTATATATCCATTTTCA
>JANKOD010000192.1:20371204-20384816 GCA_026284645.1 Erythroxylum acuminatum
ATAATATATTGTACTTTGCATATTGTTTAGTATACTTTAAATATTATTTAGCATAAATAATTTTATTATAAAATAAAGTATAGTTAAAATTAATAAAAATACTTTTTATTTTTATGTTGCTAAAGAGTCTACTGTATAAAGCTCTTTTAAAAAAGCTATTTTTTTTAATTGACGGTCAAACAGTCAATTGACTTTTTGAAAAAGCTCTTATCAAAAAAACTTTACTGATAAAAACTCTGCTGATATAAGCTCATCCAAACAATCGCGCAATTTACGATGCTTAATATCTTGCATGGAAGTAGGGGTTACTTAAACCAAATGCGAAAAATTAGAACTTGGATTCCTTTTTCACAGGTGTATCCTTCCATTGAGCGTGACGGACAATGGACTTGTCAATAAATAAAGCCCCTGCTTAATGACCTTTAGAGTATAAATTGAATATTAATTTTAAAGTATAAAATTATGCACAATAAACAAGTTTGAAGTAAGTATGATAAAAATTATAATTTTGTAAATATGACTGATTTTAGTGTTATTATTGTATCGATGAGTTAATTTGTAATTTTATGATTTACATAATTTTTTATTACAAATGTCAGAAATTAAGAAAAGAGAAATTGTAGGTATTTTAGGATGTTTAAAAGGAGAGGGTCCCTGCGAGCTCGCACCAAAAAGACAAGAAGATCGTTGAAAAAACGGTAATTACATTTTCTCTCTCTCTCAACCCACATCTGGTCTCTCCTCAATCAGCCCGGAACACCCTTGAATCTAGGGTTACCTATTCGTATTTCTCCTTCTATTCTATTTCAATTTTACTATTATCTCTATCAATTTACCGCCATTCCACTTTCTATCTTTCATCTTTCTTCGATGATGATCTTGAAATTTCGTGATTGATTAGTTGTTGAAACTTGTCTTCTGTTCTTTTCTGTAGAGTTTGAAATCGTCAATGAAAATACCCAATTCAGGTTTCTCGATTGAGAATGGACGGACTTACTTGCCTTGCACGCCTGCTGAAGAGAAGCGGATTGTCGATGACTTGATCAATGAAGCCGACCTTCATCTCCGAGAAGGCAACTTGTACTACGTCGTTTCTTACAGGTGCTTTCGATTTTCCCTTTTTTTGGATTTTCTTGTCTTATTATTGCTGTAATGCATGAACTAAACTTCATTGGTATGTTTTCTTTTTTCTTTTTTAATCTTTTCCCTCTTTGTAGATTTCCTTTATTCATTAACAAAAAAGATTCCTTGTGTACTATTTGATCATTTATCGGAAAAATTTTTAATTGATGTGCTTATTTTACTTTTGTTCGCTCTGTGGTTAAATTCTGTCGTTCTGCAATTTGTATAGGTGGTTTTCTAGGTGGGAGAAGTATGTTGGTCAAGCAAGTGATGTGGAACAATTGGCTGGTTCCCTAGATTTGGACGCTGTTACTCCAGGTATTGCTGATAGACCTGGTCCAATCGATAACTCTGACATAGTTGAAACGGGTTGTCACAGTGAGGATTTAGATCTAATCAGGACGTTGGTGGAAGGGAGTGATTATGTTTTACTACCTCAGAGAGCTTGGGAAAAGCTTCTTCAATGGTAAACATTGTTCCTTTCTTCAATTTTTATTCTTGATCCTTCCGCCATTTCCATGGTCATGAATCTTTTTTTTTTATTAGTAACAATTGTTCTCGGTTGAGTTAAATATTCAATCTTTAATATTTGACAAAGTGGACGTTTTTATTACAAACTATGAACAAATGAATGAAGTACCTAATTTGAAGCTTGACTTTTCTTTCTTAGTTTTAAGTGGTGTCTTCACTGCTGTTATAAAGGCTGGTAGTGGTGCTCTTAAGATGCATATTATGTCGTCTATGAACTGAACTTTTAGGTTCTTTTGTTATTTTTCTCATAATTTCTTATTTAACTTTTGGAGATTAATAAATTTTGTCATTAATACATCCAGCAATTCTGAAATTGCAGTTAAAACTTACACCCATATATCCTTATAATATCAACTTCCAATCCATTGTAGACCCCTAAATGCCTGAAAGGTCCCTCTATTCTCTTCGTCCAACATCCTTATAGAAAGGAAAAGATACGAAAAAGGAAGAAAATAGCATTTGTCTTTTTTTTCCTTGGTGCGGCTAAGTATCTGAAGTATGGTTTGTCCTTTTAACTATTCTTGTTTTTCTCACTTTTTATATTATTTCTTTCTTATTTTCTGTGTTGTCTAGGTACTCAGGTGGACCCGCATTGCCAAGAAAGATGATCTCACAGGGGCATTCTAACAGAAAACAGTTTAATGTGGAGGTTTATCCCCTTCGTCTCAGATTAATTGATTCAAGGGATGGAAATGAATTCATTTTGTGTTTAAGCAAAAAGGTACTGCCTCTCTCACCTATTTGTTCTTTTCCCTATCCATGGAACTTTTACTGCTCGGCAGTGGACATGGTGAAGTTCTTTGCGATTCAAAATTTTAGTTAGTAGTTTGCAGATAGGTGTTGGAGCATTTACTTAATGATCATGAAGCCATGTTTTTTCCAGGAGATTTCTTCAGTATTTTGTGTGAGAATTCACTTGTTATTTTGCTTGTTTGTTGAGAATGATACAAAGAGAGTTTTTACAATGGTTTTATATGGTGGATAAGTTCCTCTTTCATTAAGAAATTACGGAGTTACTTCCGTTATCAGTAGGTTTGTTTGCTAGTTTTCATAATAGCTGCATCGATGATGAAAGATGATGGATTAAGAGAAATTATTTGCAAGTTTCTCTTTTCTGAAATTAGGTCCATTTTGTAGGAAGTCATCTATTGAGCATTTTGTATGTAGTTAATTTCTTTCATTTGGTATGTGGTTGAGCATTTGGTATGTGAAATTTATAAATGCTGGTTATGTAGAGTAAATTTGGGATGCTACATTAAATGAAATTCTTTCATTCAAGTTCTTTAGCCTAGTTGTTCATCTGATATGTTTTCTTAATTTCAGGCATCTTTACATGAGCTAAAAGAAAAGGTGTGTGCACTTAGAGGAATAGAGCAAGAAAAGGTGTTTTTTTTAATGATATCATACATTTATCTTAGTACTATTTTTCAATTTAGCGATGTTTTGTTTACCAGTTCCCTTTATATGCATCCTGTCAGGTTGCTTTATGGGACTACTTTAGTAAGCAAAAGCATAAACAGTTGATTGCTTCCCATAAAACCTTGGAGGAATCACATTTACAGATGGATCAAGAGGTTTGTATCATAGAAACCTACTAGAAAACATTTTATTTATAGATTTGTGTCCTTATCAATTGTTTTAAAGGTTGTTTTTAAATGCTAACTATAAATTGCAGTATTCCCGATCTCGAACTTCAAGGAACATAATGTACCTATATTCAAAATATTCTAAACTTATCTGAGCACTTGGTTTTAGTTTCATTCATAAGAATGATATTATTCCCTCAACTCTTTACAAGTTTCAGTTGGTGTTTAAAGTGGAAGGGGTTAGATTTTGAAGAAAATGAAGCATTTCTTGGTCCTGGAAGTTTCAATTGGAAGCAAATATGCAAAGTTTTAGAGTGAAAAACAATACCAGTTAGGAATTTGAAAATCCATTTTTAGGTAGAACAGGTAAAACACTGTTGCTCAAAATATTTACAATTCCCAATAAGACATTGAATCTCACAAATTGAATAATGATCATTACATATTTAGATGATTTCGTGGTGATAAATTTTTTAAAGAATGGATATGTACATGTCTTTATACACAACTATTAAAATATCTAACAATAACTTAAAGTTGCATGAATATAGTTTTTGAGTAGGAACATATAGTTTCATCCATCAGAAGATTTAATAGAGTCCAGTTAACCATGCAAGGTGTATGGACCTCCCATCTATATCTCACTGGTGTAATGTGATGGCAAAGTGCAGTTTTAGTATGTAATGAACTTTTTGTTGTTGAGTAAATTTTGTTCTGTATTTCACTAAATGAAATGAAGTTGAAAAAGGAAATGAAGAAAACAACTTGGAATTGGTGGTGCACCCCAGATTTGTAAATGAAATTTGGCGAAGTTTTAATACAGAGAATTTTACTTGCGTAATTATTAGGAAAATCCATCAATAAAATTTGGATGACCTCCAAGCATTCTCAAGATGAAACATCATGTAGTATTCAGAGGAAATGTAACAATTTTTACATCATCCAAAGGAGTGTTATATACCTATCAGCATTTCCAGACATATCTTCCATCCATTCCGTAAGGATGATGGGCTGCCTCTACAAGTTGAAAGAGGTTGCCATCTTTATTACTTTCCTTCATCGAGTTCAAAGTGTAAGGACTTTGAACCTTGGAGGCTACATGAGTGTTTGGCATCCACCCATTGCCTGCCATACTTCACTAAAAAGTTTCTAAAAGGCAATGACCCATCCTATTCCCTACCTTTCCTTTCTTTACAACTCTTTTGTGCAAGCAAAGGAAGTATTTTAGTTGTGAAATCAGGTGATAAGTGAATAACTATAGTACATAAAGGTAGAATATCTTAGACAAACAAAAGTATCTTTTATTTGTACTCAGGAAGCTTGTTATGATCAACCAAAACTATGCTGTCCCATTTGCATTTATTTGTTTATTTGAGATGTCCTGGATGTACATGAAAGATCACCCTATTGAATGAAATTTTGCTTTTCATATAAATCAAGTAGAGTTGGAATTTAGTGACAGTTATGGGATATGTATCGTTATTATTTAATCAGAAGCTTAAAGATCCCCAACTTTCTATTCTGTTGTATGATTTTATGTCTTTCATCCCAATTTTTTGTACAGATTCTTCTGGAGCTGCAAGTTGATGAAACCTGTCCTCGTATTGGGAAAGATTCAACAGGAAATCAGCTGGCTTTGGTAACCTTAGAACCTTCAAGGTCCTCTACATCAATCGCTGGGGGGCCAAGCATGTCAAATGGTCACTCAAGTAGTTATAGCTTAAACTCCGGACCAGGAGTCGCCACAAACTCATATATAGATATTGGATTTGCTGCAAATAACTCGGTTCGAAGAGAGGGAAGTGGTTTGGCAGGATTGCAGAATCTGGGAAATACTTGCTTTATGAATAGTGCTCTACAATGCTTAGTCCACACTCCCCCACTTGTTGAGTATTTCTTGCAAGACTACTCTGACGAGATAAACATAGAAAATCCTTTAGGAATGCGTGTAAGTGGCTTCTCTTGTTTATTATACTATTTTTGATCTTTCCACATGTTAACAGTATATCTTTATCTTATAAGCATGCAACATTAAATTTCTAACTTATGTTGTAGCTGTGTAGGGTGAACTTGCAATTGCATTCGGTGAGTTGTTAAGAAAAATGTGGTCCTCAGGTCGGACTACAATTGCACCACGTGCCTTTAAGGGAAAAGTAGCATTGTTTGCTCCACAATTCAGTGGGTATAACCAGCATGATTCTCAAGTAAGTCTCCATATGATGCCACATCTTCTACTATTTCTGGTGAATTTACTTGTTGAAGATGTACATTTGGCATTTACTAGGTATGACTAGTAAAACGAATCTTTTCCTTTTTCATTTTATACTAGACTAAATTTATGAAAACATAGTAACAAATTATTGGACTTACTCCGGTTGGTATTTTACTTCGAGTCAGCTTCTACACTACATTCTTTTATGAGGAGCTTAAACAATTATCTGGCAATTGCTCATATAATGTAAAGTCTCCAACACAATCTATTCTTTTGTTGAGGAACTTGGGCAATTATATGACAATGGCTCATACAATGCAGTCTCCAAAATGCCGTATTCTTTTGTTGAGCACCATGAGCAATTATCTGGGAATGAGGTGATATAATGTAAACTTCGATTTAGAGACCGGAGATACCTCCTTTTACTATGTGAGCTTAACCCTTTGCTGAATAAAGATGGAAATGGGCCAGGCCTACCACTGGAATTGCCAATCCTAGTGCTGAATGCTATGAAGCCTGTTATAGACGTTATCTGGATCAGGTTTTTACAACTGGCATTATTACTGAACGAACTTTCTTGATAGGAACTTCTTGCCTTCTTGTTGGATGGCCTTCATGAAGATTTGAATCGTGTCAAGCAGAAACCATACTTTGAAATGAAGGATTGGAATGGTGAACCAGATGATGAAGTTGCTGAGGTCTGCTGGAGAAATCACAAAGCTCGGAATGATTCAGTGATAGTTGATGTGTGCCAAGTAAGGAGGATGCTTCATCTTTCTGTTTGGTTATTATCGCTCGACCAGCTTAGGTTGTCACAACCGAACGCTACTCTTCATGTGTCATATATAGTTTCAACAAAAGAGCTTCTTACAAATGCTCATAACCATATTCAGACTGTTCTTTCACTGTTAAATATTTTCAAAAGCTATAAGTTATGTGTTCAAGAGCTAGAATGAACATCTAATTTATTAAGAGGAAGTGTAGGAGTTTCATACTTCTGTTTTTTATTGTTGTTCTTTTCTACAATGCACTGTTGTTCATTACTTGATTGTTGAAAGTGCTTTAAAGTTTCTATTTCTGCAAGGGAAAGTTAAGGATGCACAACTGTTCAAGTTTGCTTACAATTTCTGCATGGAAAATTTGGAATTCTCAGGGACAGTACAAGTCAACACTAGTTTGCCCAATTTGTGGAAAGATCTCAATCACATTTGATCCCTTTATGTATTTAACTTTGCCACTACCATCAACTGTCACACGATCAATGAATGTAACAATCTTTTACGCTGATGGGAGTGGTCTTCCAATGCCATACACCGTGTCTGTGCTGAAAAACGGTCATTGCAGAGATCTGATTCAGGCACTGAGTGCAGCATGCTGTTTGAGAAGTGATGAAGTCCTTTTGCTTGCAGAA
Organism: Erythroxylum acuminatum; assembly: GCA_026284645.1. Classification (NCBI taxonomy): domain Eukaryota; kingdom Viridiplantae; phylum Streptophyta; class Magnoliopsida; order Malpighiales; family Erythroxylaceae; genus Erythroxylum; species Erythroxylum acuminatum. The sequence continues at coordinate 20,378,067 of JANKOD010000192.1, forward strand.
GTAAGTAATTTACACTTGTTTTCATTTGTAAGCTATCTGATATCTGACAGGATGAGCAATGATAAATTTTATACCATAATTTTTTTTTTCAGGTTTATGAACATAAGATATATCGTCTTTTTGAAAATCATTTTGAACTATTGACTTCTATAAAGGATGAAGACCATATAGTGGCCTACCGATTTCCTGAAAAGGGAGCCAGAAAAAGGAAACTAGAAATTATTCACCGGGAAAGGTGAGCTCAGTTTCTTATTCTAAATGTTCTGTTACATTGTGAAGAAATATGCGAACTCTTCTTGTTTTGTTATTATTGGTGTATCACAGGATTCACATGTAGTTGTTCGGATCAGTTTTTTGGGTATTTGTAATCTTCAAAAGATTGCTAGTGACAAGTTGAATCTCACAATTTTTTCCTAGCTTGTGTAATTTCTATTGACTGGCACATATGCATGCCTGTGTAGTGTTTGCATTCCTTTTCCTCAATTCATTGTTGCAGCTGTTGTATCGGACCTGTCAATTAGCTCACATGTCATCTCAAATAAATTTTGTTTCACTAGCAAGAATGATTCTTATATTGTCATTTTGAATTTAACAGACCTTCACCGGAGTTTCTGAAGGGCAGTGGTGGGAAATATTTTGGAACACCTCTTATTACATTTTTGGAAGAAGACCAACCAAGTGGAACAGATATTGAAGCTGCGGCTGCAAAAATGCTTTCACCTTTGAAAACAGCAAGCTCATCCACCATGGTTCATGGTGGACAGGACAATGGTTATTTTTCAGAAGCTGATGGTGAGCCATCAAATAGTTGCAATGGCGAGCCTGAAGCAAAGGACCAGGTAATGGAGAATGTGGAACTTGGGGAAGCAAAGGACCAGGTAATGGAGAATGCGGAACTTGGGGAAGAATCTACCCAGGAGTTATCATTAAAGCTCTTTTTAACTGATAATGGGTATGGAAGTTGTAAGCCCGTTTTCAAGGATTCCGTCATCAAATTTGGAAATCGTATCAGGGTCTTCTTGGATTGGTCCGAAAAAGAACTGAAGCTATATGATTCCAGCTATCTGAAGGATATCCCAGAGGTGTATCATAAGTCCGGTTTCACTGCAAAGAAAACCCGGCAAGAAGCTGTCTCCCTGTTTTCATGCTTGGAGGCATTCTTGACTGAGGAGCCTTTAGGGCCTGATGACATGTGGTAAGTATGCCTTCCAAAAATGTTTTATTGTCAAGGATTCAGGATTTTAACTTGAGTTTTCTATTGAAATTGTTTACCTTGGTATATGTAAGCCAATGCAAGTCATCTTGATACAGGTATTGCCCAAATTGCAAAGAGCATAGACAAGCCACAAAGAAGCTGGACCTCTGGATGTTACCTGAGATTCTTGTGTTCCACTTAAAACGATTTTCTTACAGCAGATACTTGAAGAATAAATTAGATACTTTTGTGGATTTCCCCATTCACAATCTTGATTTGAACAAATATGTAAAGAAGGGGGATGGAGAGTCTTATTTGTATGAGCTATATGCTATCAGCAATCATTATGGTGGTCTGGGTGGTGGGCATTATACTGCATTTGCTAAGGTAATTAAATACTCTGGTTTGATCTCCTCTTGGACAAATTGATGTTACTGATCAGACTTATTTGTCAGTTATCTTCTTCCATTTCCATAGAAGAAAGCTGATAATTATTGATTTTGCACCACCTCCTCACATTCTCTCAAGCCTAGTGAATCTACTTTAGCAAGTAGATATTTTTTGTTGCTTGCAGTATGGAATGTTTATTATGGAGAATCTGTTATAAGGCTTGATGCTTATAAGGCATGACATTTTTGGTAATCTAATAACTGTTTCTTTGTCCAATGTTCTAGTTAATTGACGACAATAGGTGGTACAATTTTGATGATAGTCGTGTCTCTCCGGTCAACGAGTCTGATGTGAAGACTTCAGCTGCATATGTGCTATTCTATCGAAGAGTTAAAGTTGCACAGAAGGTGGGTGGGTCGGGAGAGGCATAACAGAGCCGTACGGATTTGCGAATAACCATGTGCGGATGGAGTTCATTTTGTATTTGTGGCCTTAATGCTAGCAATTCCATTTCTTTAATCTAGCGGACTGTTGCGACAATGTGGCAGTTTTGTGTTTACATTTTGGTTAGCACGGGTTATAACGAATCTGTACATATATTCCGGCGATAAAGGCTCGCTTGAAGTGGACGGAGATAAAAAATAGTTTCATTATTTGTTAATTTTTCAGGGTAGATTTGGCCCAATACTGCACCCTGCTTTTTAGTGTTTTCTGCACCTCCTTGTTCAAGTTCTTCCAAGCAACGTAATGATGAAAATTTTACATTAATGAGACTGATAAGTTCCAGGATTGTGTGTTAGGTGCTGGTCAAGGGATTTAGAGAAGAGTATTCAATGTCATAGTACTCTTATGTGGCATTAATATATTTCATAGTTTTGCATTGTGGCAGTCCGTTGGTTTCTTTTTCCGCCAAGTATATGGTGAATATGATTCGTTAAAGAATTACTCCTTTTAATTGTAGTGTGGACCATTCTTTAGTGATTGCGTGTTTTATGCTACCTCTATCTTGTACCAGTATGTTTACTCCACTCGTAGCTATCTCTGCACTAGAATCCAACTATGCAGGAAAGAAAAAATTTTAATGGATCAATTTGTAATTTTTAATTTGATTTATTTTAATAATTTTTATTGTTAAAAATTCATAAGCTTATTAATTAATTAATTGCCAGTTTTTGTAAATTAATTTTTTATAAATCAAAAAAATAAATAAAATTTTATTTAACAATTCTTTTAATTAAACTCTCAGTTTTTTCAATTATATTTTAAAATATTTGGTTGACCTTCAGTTCAGACTTTTAAACTCTGAGCTTCGTATAAGAGAGTTTCTTTGGACGGCGAGCACATCTTAACAAACTCGTTGGCGTGGTAGGAGATATTCGGTTCAACCACTCATCGCTGTTAGGTAAACTACTAAATCTAAACAAGCGAACAGCCCCTACCGTCTCCTTCCAATGTAAATGTATATATACAGTCAATCATCGATATTCTTTCTCCATCCGAGAAATTAACAGCCACTTATAGTATCTCAACGATCAAGATGGCTACAGCCATTATTCATGTTGCTGACGAACGTGCAGGCGCAGAAATAGCGTACGGTGCGGAGGATTGCTACAGGCAGTCAATAGAGCTTCTTGAAGAGCTAGGATTCCCAAAAGGAGTACTTCCTCTCAAAGATCTTCAAGAGTGTGGAAGGGTAAGACAAACGGGGTTTGTTTGGATGAAACTCAAGGCTCCATACGAGCATTTTTTTGTTGCTACCAATACTCGTGTATGTTATGCCAAAGAGGTGACTGCCTATGTAGACAAGTTTAGGATGAAGAAGATAAGTGGCATCAAGAGCAAGCAAATGTTCCTGTGGGTGCCCATAAGTGAGATGAGCATTGAGGACCCTACTTCCAATAAAATAATGTTCAAAACCCCTATGGGCATTGGCAAGTCTTTCCCTCTCACTGCTTTCATGACCGACGAGGAAAAGCACAAGTACCTGCAAGAGAATGCCAATGAGCCAAATTAATCGATTGTCCTTCTACCTGTTCTTAATTTCTGATTGCTCAACTGTCCAATCCCTGTTATTTAAAGTCAGTCCGATGTTTTTTTAAGTGCCCAAATTAATTGTCCTTTTTCACCTGGAAGAAGTTACTTGTCACTCATTTCCAAGCTTTCTTTTCTTTAACTTAAAAGAATTACATATATTAAAAGCAAAATATCCAGAATTTTAAAAAAGAACTAACACAAAGACAAACTAATTAAAATGTCATTCACACGTTCGCTTTATAATCAATTACTTCCCTAGTATGAATATGATGCTCTTTGTAAACATGTGCCATCTTCATGGTTAGCATTGAGACTCCTCTCTCATGATTCTCCAGTATCTAGCTACTCTATCATGGCAATTGCTTGCTTCTTTGTTGCATAGCATCTGTTCTCTAATTCATTGTTTGATTTCTTCAACTAACTTCCCCTTGAGAGTTTTTCACCCCTTCAAAACACCTCTTATTTCTTTCTTACCAAATCAAGGTTATTAATTATAAGCACAACCAAGTCTCCTCTTTTAATTGTTTTGTCTTCCAATAGCCACTTTATAAACTCCAGATGTGGTTCTGAGGATAAGGCAAAACCATCATACGTTCCCTCGTAACCATGATGAGTAAAAAGCGGATGTTGATTAGATATATTAAGAAAGCTCAACCTATTCTTTATAAGCAATCTTTGTTTGATAGCTAATTAGATTAAAAAGGATACCTTGGGGGTTATCCCTTCTGCTTGTTCTTTTAGGAAATAAGGTGCCTTTGTTCTCCAATAGCCTCCAAAACCTTTTTGCTATGAACACGTTGTTATTTAAGTTGAATGAAGTATTTTTTTTTAGTCCTCCTTCATCCATTGGTTTGTTGATTTCTTTCCAACTAACTCTTTCTGTAGCTTTTTCAGTTCTTCTACCACTTTATAGGAAGCTTCTCATTGATTTTTTTCCAATGATTTAGTTAACCTCATGGAGAGAAAGATGTGAGTTGACCAATACACATGTATTGAGTTTAGAATTGATCTTATCAACAATAATTTACCAACTTAGGATAAATCTTTATTTTAAAAGGCTTCCAACTTTTTTTTTTTGGCTTCTTTTCCAATAATGGAATGCAATCCCAAAATTAAAGTCCCTTTGTGGACAATGGAAGCCCAAGATAAGTAAAAGGAGGTTCTTTAATTTGTATATATGAGATCCTTAGAAACTACTAAGATACATGCAATGCACTCGAAGATACAATTAAATGAATCTTTTTGTAATTCACTTCCAAGCATGATAATTCTTTAAACATGTGTATAGATGTCACTAGAGTATAGACTGACCTGTCATGTGCTTTAGAAAAGAATAGCAGGTCATTTGCAAATGAGAGGTTGAATAAGTGAATTTCCTTGCATCCGCTATAGTAACATAAGTTGGGATTTATAGAGATATTGTGTCTAACAAACTTGATCAATACTTCCATACATATAATGAACATATAAGAGGATATTGGATCTCCTTATCTCAGGCCTTTGCCACCATGAAAGAGGTTAGTATGTTCCTCGTTCCACTAACACACTAAATGAAGTAGAGGTTATGCACTCCTTTATCTATTCTCTAAACACTTAGAATGCCTAGCTTATTGAATCATAGGCTTTGTAGAAGTTCTCCTTCAGAGCATAGTTCTTAGGTTAGTTTTTCCTTGTATAGGCTTTAAACTGTTGTTGTGTTATCAATACATTATCTACAATTTGTCTTCCCTTTGAGATGGCTCTATGTGTCATTTATAAATTAGTTTAACACCTTCCTTATGCTTAAAGCCAACAATTTTAGGATGATTTTATATAAGAAGTTCTAGTAAGAAATTTGTTTATACTGACTAAAAGATCCATGATTATGAGATTTTGGAGTCAAACAAAAGAAAGTATTATTAATCTTTTTTACGATCTTACCATTATCAAATAACTCCATACATCTTAGGTAGTAAAGGAACTACATAGATACTCATTCATCTCATCAATAACCTATCTACTAATAAAGGAGTTAATCAAATGCATTGAGGGTATGCTCCTAGCTGTTGTTCCAAAAGAGTCCATAAAGATATGTAAACTTCAACTAAGGTCACCTTGCGATGAAATAATCTCCCCATTTTTCGTTGTTAAGGAGTTTAATCTATTTTTATATCCATGTCTTAATTGAGTTACAAAAAAATTTGGTATTCCTATCTCCACCTTTGATTTAATGACTCGGGTTCTCTATTTGAAAATGGAGTTGGGGGTTGAGATTGCCCTTGTATATTCACTCACAATTGCTTTTCTTTTATAATCAACTTGGAGTCCCTAGGTTGTTAGTATAAGGCTTCCTAAATTAGGATCATTTGACTTACAGCTTCATCAACATTCTTCTTAGTGTGCATTATCCTTTTTTGTATCGAGAACTTTTAGCTCCTATTTAATTTGGTTAAACTTTTTGACACAAATATAAGCTTTATTCCCTTGTTTCTCTTGAGCTAAGCCTTTATAGATTACTTCTCAAAATCCATCTTCCTCCTCCATTTGTTGAATATGTTTTGAAAGATTATTGGAGTATGATCAAATAATAAGGGGTTATCAAAAATAGATTGCTCTCTGGGAACTCATCTAACCACTCTTTATTGACTAATTTCCTATCTAACTTCTTCCTCAAATTCCATCGAGAGGATTGTTTAATAATCCAAAAGAAAAAGTAGCCCTCAAACATCAAATTAGTGACACCTATTTTCTGCATACATTCCCTAAATTCAATTGTAAATCTCCCCACTCTTGTATGCCCCTTAGCTTAATCTCTTTATAAAATCATATTGAAGTCCACTATTATAATCCAAGGGCCTTAAATTGTTGAGTGACTGTTAGTCAATTTTTCTCGTAGATATCTCCTTTAGAATCAAAATTTGATCCATACATAAAAGTGATTGGGGGTGTTCATGGTAGGGTAACCTGACCCGTTTATAAGTAACCTGAACCTGAACCTGAATGTCAGGTTCGGCAATTTCACGAACCTGAACCTGAACCTGAACCTATAGGATCGGTTAACCTATTTTCAGGTTAGGTTCTCAGGGTAACCAGAACCTATTCATATCAATATATATGATAAAAAATTATTTAAAAAATTGGTGAAAACAAAT
>JANKOD010000192.1:20392148-20418717 GCA_026284645.1 Erythroxylum acuminatum
GTTCCTAGTCATTGTTCTATTAAGATTGGACATTAATAGAACGTAAAAAGACTAGCACACGTTTTGTTTTTCCTTATAAAGGAAGTAGTCGATCTCATAGGCTAAAGTATGGAAATACTTAAACAAACGTATGGGTGCTTGCTAGAGAACAAGTTCACTGAACAGACCCGATATGATAAATCTATTTGGAACATTACTTGTATGTCTATGAAATTCTCATTGTGATGATTGTATAAGTGATCCTTTGACTTAAGATCACCAAAGTTATCTTGTATAGGGATTGTCATGTTTTGATACTATTTATGACTTATTTAATCATGGGTTATTCAATCGGTAATCATTGGATGTAGTATGAATTATATGGAGATAGTTATGTGATTAAGATATGTTCATCACCCTAAAGTAATTAGGGATAATATTCTGTTGTTCTCAATTAGTATTGATTCGGGAAATCCTTGGCCAAGGTGAAATGACGTTTTGTAAATAGTTTACAAATATCATTAATTGAATCAATAGTTAATGTCAAAGAACTAATATGATTGGACTAAAAATAGAGTAGAAGTTAATTTCATGCTCTATGTCTAATCGGAACATTAGTTGATGAAAGGATTGAATTATACAGAAAAATTAGGTACGGAAAGGTTAGTCAAAACCACTTTGACATTCCTAAATATTTGGGTAGTCATGATGCGTTGCTAGACGCCAATCTTGATTTATGATTATAAATTGTTTGATTGGAGAATTAAAGATAAATTAAAAGGAGTTTTAATTTATTTAATTTTAATTATGAATTATAATTAGAATTTATAACCATTGTCAACATATTTGAAAACCTAATGGGTCTCATGTAAAGAACGGATTGAAGAGAGTAAAGTTAATTTAATCAAGTTGGACTTGATTGTAAAGTTTGAGAAACTTTATGGTTAAATATAAGATATTTAATAAATAAGAATCAATATGAGATATTAATTTAATTTGGGCATAATTGGTATTTAATTAGAATTATCTATAATTCTAATTAAAGATTAATTGAAATTATAATTTAATTTCAATTAAATTACTAAAATGTCTAAAGTTTATTATTAATAAGCTTAAGCCCTATGGTGCTAGCACTTCTTGCTTAACAGAGTTATCTCAACAAGAGTTACAGAGTTCTCTCAACCTATTCTGTAGATATTGTTAGAGTCTGGACACTTACGGTTACAGTGGTTGAGACGGATCGGTTTCAGAAACGATTCGAGGAATACAACAAAATAAAGATCAAGCTTCAGAATAAGGTAAGAATAAAGTTTCCACTTTGTTATGATTTGTGTCAATCATTTTATAGAATTAAAGAGATTTTGGTTTTCGGGAAATCAAAAGTTACGAAAATGTTTTGTAAATATTCCGCTACGGTCGGGATTGGATTCCGACCCAATTTTTCAACAGTGATTCCAAACTTGGTTTTTCAACTGCATATGCGTTAGTTACTGGCTTATTTAGGGAGGGCTTGCCAATTGCCATAACCAAAACGTTGAATGTGAGAAACCAAAATCTGATCTTCTCTAGGAGTCCAAGGTCCTTTTTTCAGTCCCATCTTCTCGCAACAATTAAGGAGCTCTCACTGTGTTATTTTGATTCGGGCAGCTTTAATCAATCAGGAAACGGGCGTGAAACTTTAGTTTGCTCCAAGACCTTACCAAGCAGCCATAACCTTATATTTCTCCAACAATAGACTAAGGTACAAAAAAGATGTATGACTCGTGCTTTTCTAATAGAAGTGATGATCACTAGGAAATGGGCATCTACGAACTCTTCAACTATTACAAGTCTATATGATAAAATTGTTTATCATATAGAATTGTAATTAATTAGTTAAATCATAAATAACAATATGTCTCACGACCAATTTCAAGTATATGTTACTTTCCAAAATTATTTAAGTATATGTTCTTTTAATTTGGAAATTATCATTACAATTCTCATAATTGATTTCTTTTCCACCTTTAGTTATAATTTTCCGGAATTTAATTTGTTTTGAAGTTTACTTAACATTTTGGTAAAAGCCAAATTTCTAGTTTAGTTAGCTCTTCCTCAAAAACCTGTTCATTTATATTCATTTTAAACAACTTCATGTTAGAAGTAGTTTTCTTAGTTATTTATTTTTTTCTATTTTTACTATGTATGTGGTATCGGAAATTTATTACTGTTTACTTCTAGTATTATTTTTTAATATATATTTGATCCAATTTACGTTGTTTAGATTTAAAAAGAAAAGGAAGATAACTATTTATTTTGACATTAATATTCATTTTAACTTTTGTAATTATGTATACAATAGAGAATTTCTAAGAACCATAATATGTCTGTTCTGATTGAGACAATCCATGTTAAAAGTAATTTTGATTAATCCCTTAACATTTCTTTATCCTTACCTTTTGTAATTGAGAAAATCGTATTAATGAAGGTGGATTTGGTTTAGAGATTTAACGATTTATTTTCTAAAAAATAAAATATAGTATAACGTTACAGAAAAATGAGAACAGTCAAAACTTTGATAACCTTTCAAAGTCAAATAAAAACACATAGTTTTATCTACTATTTTCAAGATTACATTTTTTTTTAAAAGTGAAATATCCAGTCAAAATGGTATAAATTACAAAGAGAAGTGAAAGTCATCTCAAACAATTGGAGTAAGTACAAAATCAGCTAACTATAATTTGAGAATATTTGAGTTGCACCATCTAAATTCGAATTTGTTGTCTGAATATATTGGAAATGAGTTGTTGATGAGGAATAGCCAAAATTTTCATGCTAACCTTGAGAAAGAACTCCATCGATGCGAATTTGTTTAGGAATGTCAATGGGTAGGGTCGGGTCGGGCCTGATCTGCTTAGATCAACCCGTGACCACGACCTGACCACAACCCGACCCACTTTATATATGTATTTTTAAAAAAGTAAAAAAGATGTCATTTTTGAAGTAAAGGTTGAGCCACAGGCCAAGCTGACTTGTAGCCTGGTCGGACTGACCATTTTTGGCCCGACATCATTTTTGAAGTAATGGTTGGGCCATAGGCTGAGCCGACCTGTGGCTTGGTCGGACCGACCATTTTTGGCCCGTGACCCACCCGTGGCTTGGTAAACCTGGGCCAAAATCAAGCTGAGTCGGGACAAAATTGACATCCCTAAATTTGTTGCACTGATCCACTTTTGCAAATATCTTCGTGTTTCTCATCCTTCATATGAAGTGGACTAATATAGCAAAACCTGTTCTAAAGACCTTCTGATCCTCTTTACTTCTGCATTTCAATTCATTTATCCAAGAAAAACACTTTATCCAACTAAAATTCTTAACTTGTAGCTCAAATAAACTGAGAAATTTTCTCCAAAGCATATTTATATATCAACATTTGAAGAATATATTATCTACAATTTCATCAACACTATAACATAATGGATATAACTTATCTGAAATATGAAATTTAATGTCTCTAGTTCCTAACTTTTGGATAATTGCTAACTTAAGAATAAATGAATGGGCCAAAGAAGTAATAGAACCCCAAATTAGCTTGTAAAAAGGAAATATGATGAGTGGTATAGGTAGTAATTATTTGCATGATTGAGCTGTGAACTTGTGTGAACTGTGCAGCATCCATCTGACTTGATCCTGTTGCATCTGATCTAGTAAGTAGTTAGGCATACAATCAACTATTGGTCTAATTCTTCTAGTTGTATAAAAAGGCCAATACCAGTTGTTATTGCAAATAAGTTTATACATCTCAGTATTCTCAGGGATTACAACTCTTAGAGTTGGAAAATGATGAGTGTAACGTAAAGGGCTAAGTGAATGCCAATTATCAAACCAAAATTTTGTACTTTTCCCATCCTTGATATAGTGCTTGATATGAGTATGCATAAATGGTGTGCTAAGTAAGATTTCTTAAAAGGTATAGGAATGAGTACATTTATGAGAGATTACCCAAATGCTTCCTAGTTTAATGTGAAACATATGCTCCCATTTCACCCAAAGAATCTCTTTATCATAATAGATTCTCCATAATCTCTTAGCTAATAAAATCTTGTTCATTCTGTTGGCAGAGTTGATTGCTAACCCTGCCAACAAAATGAACATTCACTCTGAATGTCTTGTCGATTTTTAGGCTTCGTATCTCTATTGCACTAAAAGGAAAGACATAAGTAACAACAAATGGGCCAACCCAATGGGAACACAACTTACTTGGAAATAATTTGAGATTAGAGTGATATAGCAACACTTTCTGGCCCACCGAGAAACTTTTCCTTGAAATTATCTTGTCATGAAAAGCTTTTATCCTCTCCTTATATATCACTGCGCTCTGATAGGAATCATTCCTCATCTCCTCCAACTCTTGAAGCTACAACTTCCTATGCACACTTGCATCATCAAATTTATATTGCATCTTCTGATAGCCCAATATGCCTTGTGTTGTAATTCCACTAGAAAATGACATGGCTTCCTAAACACCAATCTATACAGAGACATCCCAATTGGTGTTTCATAAGCCGTCCTGTAGGCTCATAGTGCATCTTCTACGCTCCAATCCTTCCTATTGGGTTGTACAATTTTTTTTTAATATCAACTTGATTTCTTGATTTGAGACTTTAGATTGCCCGTTGGTTTGGGGACGATAAGCAGTAGAAACCTTGTGTATAATGCTATATTTTCTGAACATTGCTTCCATCACCCTATTACAAAAGTGGGTTCCTCTGTTGCTAACGATTGCTTTCAGTATCCCGAACCTAGAAAGAATGTTAGCCTTAACAAAATTTGCAACAACCTTTGCATCGTTAGATTTGGTGGCTTTGGCTTTCACCCATTTAGAAACATAATCAACAGTAAACAATATATAAGTAAAGCCAAAAGACGGAGGGAAAGATCCTATAAATTCAATGCTCTAAACGTCAAAAATCTCTTTAAAAAGTAAAGGAGTTTATGACAATTGATCTTTACAAGACAGGTTACTTGACCGTTGATATCTATCACAAGATTTATAGAAGGTATATGCATATTTGAACAATGCTGGCTAGTAGAAGCCGCCCTTTAGAACTTTACGAGTTGCTTGTTTCACTCCAAAATGGCCTTCGCATGCATACGAATGACAGAAGGCTAAGATTAAGGATGTTTCATTTTCCGGTACACACCTCCTGATAACTTAATCTGCACAGTGCCTGAAAAGATACGAAAAATCCCATACATAATACTTCGCTTCTCTCCGTAGCTTATCCCTCTGAGTTGTTGACAAAACAAAAGGTATTTTGTTAGTAACTAAATAATTGACAATGTCTGCATACCATGGTGGTGTCATATTGACAGAAAATAATTGCTCATTCGGAAAGGTTTCTCTCGGACGGATATCATCTTCTTCCTTTATCAAATGGCTGAGATGGTCCACCACCACGTTTTCTGCCCCTTTCTTGTCTCTAATCTCCAAGTTGAATTCCTAAAGGAGAAGAATCCATCTGATCAGCCTCAATTTTGCTTCCTTCTTCGTAAGCAAGTATTGTAAAGCTACATGGTCAGAATAAACAATAACCTTAACACCAAGCAAATACAATCGAAATTTTTCCAAAGCAAAAACAAAAGATAAGAGTTCTTTTTTAGTAGTTGAATAATTCAATTGTGCTGGGTTTAGAGTCTTGGAAACATATTAGAAGGCTTGTAAAGCTTATCCCACTCTTTGTCCTAGAACTGTACCTATTGCATAATCGCTTACATCACACATGATCTCAAAGGGGAGGTTCCTATCTGGCGGTTGAATCACAGGTAGGGATGTCAGAAGCTCTTTAAGTTTGTCGAATGCTTCCTTACACTTCTCATCAAACTCAAAGGAGACATCTTGTTGTAAGAGCTTGCATAGTGGTGCGGCTATCTTCGAAAATTCCTTAATGAATCTTCAATAAAAACCTCCATGCCCAAGAAAAGAGCGCACTTCCTTCATAATGGAGGGGTAAGGTAAAGAAGAAATAAGATCAACCTTAGAATTTTCTACCTCAATACCCCTAGCAGAAATAACATGTCCTAAAATTATTCCTCGATCCACCATAAAATGACATTTTTCTCAATTCAATACAAAGTTAGTTTCTATCCATCTTTCCAGGATAATGGAAAGATTCTCAAGACATTCATCAGAAGATCCATATACACTAAAATCATCTATGAATACCTCACTAATCTTCTCAACATGTATTTAAAAAAAATGCTTACCATACACCTTTGGAACATGGTGGGTTTGTTACATAATATAAATGGCATTCTTCAATAAGCGAATATACCAAAGGGGCATGTAAATGCGGTCTTCTCCTAATCTTCCGGTGCAATTGGGATTTAAAGATAACCTGAAAAGCCATCTAGAAAGCAATAATAGTCATAGCCAGCCAATCTCTCAAGCATCTGATCAATAAAAGGAAGGGGAAAGTGGTCTTTACAAGTTACAGAATTTAACTTTCTATAATGAATACATACTCGCCACTCAATTTGCACTTAGGTGGGAAACAACTCACCTCCCTAATTTGTCACTATGATGATTCCAGACTTTTTTGGAACCACCTAGATAGGGCTTCCCACTTATTATAGGAGATCAGGTAGATAACTCCAACATCTAGAAGCTTCAACAGCTCTGTCTTCACAACTTCCATCATTGGAGGATTCAGCTTACGCTGAGCTTGCCTTGTGGATTTTGCCTCCTCCTCCAACAAAATGTGGTGAATGCAAATAGATGGGCTTATCCCTTAGATATCTGCAATAGTCCACCTAATGGTCTTCTTATGCTCTCTCAGCATTCGAACCCTCCTCTCCTCTTGATTTAAAGTCAACTCTACCAAAATGATGACTAGAAGAGTTTGTTTATCTCATAAATAAGCATATTTGAGGTGTGTAAGGAGTAGGTAGTGGCTTCAATTCCAATTCTAGTGCCTGCACATTAGAAGGTAACACCTTTTGGTGAGATTTCAATAGTTTTATAGAAAGCCAAATCATACTTTTCTGGAGAGTTTTCTAATGATTCCAAAGTGGCTACCGCTTCCATTAGCTCCTTTCCCATTTCAACATCCATGTTGGCTTCTACTTCCAAGTACTCATTTTGGAGTAAAGAGGATGATTCTTATCTAGAAAAGCTCGTACTAGCTACTCCAAAGTTGTGACGTTGGTTGGTTTGAGATAATTCAACCATACGTTAGCTCTGTCCCTGAGTGTAAAGGGAAGGAGCCTTATCCTAACAGCATCTTCCGACATCCCAATATATCGTAAGGTTTCAAAAGTCTCTAGCCAAATGAGCATTAGGATCCTCATTAGTTAACCCATAGTTCGATCTCGAATGTACTCGTTTGCACTGGTGGTCGTGTAATCCCTCGATGATAAGCATTGAGTTGTGGCCTCATGAAGCTCATAAGGGTCCGTTACTCTCCATGATGTATTTTCGACATAATCGTTCTTTCCATCTCTTTTTAGCGTTCAACTCTTGAGATTCCCCATTCTTGTTTTGGGATGTTCGAATTGATTTGTCTTATACCTTGCACGCAAAAACTTTTGTCACTTTTTTTTTAGTATCTTAGTCCTTAAACTAAAAAATTAAACTAATCCTACACCTCCCCAACAACGACACCAATTACTTGTTGTCTGATTTGCAAGCTTACAATTTATAGCCCTTAAATACTGCAAGTACATGACTCGTGATTTGTAGTAAATGAAGGGTCGATCCCATGAGGAAGGTGAACTAATCTAATCCTAGGTTATCTAAAGCTAGAAATTTATAAAACGAAAATAAAATTGAACAAGAATTAAACATGAGACTTTGATTAACAGGAATGTAATTCAAAATTTTAACAAAAAAAGGAATTAGAATTGAGCAACACAAAATTCATAATGGAAATCAATCAAGGAAAATTACCAAATTATAGGAGAGGGGATTCTTCCTATCATTAATGCTAACCTAGCCATTTATGTGTTAAGGGATGTCGATTCTATGGGTCACTCTCTATCGAGTTATAATCACGCACCCTAATTCATTAACCCTAATTAAATTATGGAATTTGCAATCTCTCAATTAACAAAAGAACTACAATTCTAATTTGATCTTAAGCCCTCTAATAAACAATCGAATCTCACACGGGGATCTCTCTCCATATAATAATAAACTAAATTGATTACGTGGTCAATTAGATCGCCTAACTCTCATTAATGCGATCTAATCATTTTTATTCGGTTCACCCTTTTGACTTATTATCGAAATATGCAAATACCATAATTAATCACAACACCCCAATCACAACTAACTAAATTAACATTAAATCAAGGTCAAATCTTGAAGGAAAGTTAAAACATTTTAATCAAACCCAAATCCAAACATATATTCTTATTCATCTTTATATTCAAAGAAAAGAACAACAAGATAAAAGAAATACACAATAGAATGGGGATATGGACGCCTCGGGAGAGCAGCAGCCGTGAAGACCCTCTCCTTTCTCCACTTCCTCTTCTTCTCTCTCTTCTTTCTCTCTCCTTGAGGGTTTTCCAAAAGTAACAGCAATTAAGCTCCTTTAGGGTTTCATCATAATGACTTGTATAGGATTTTTTTTATTTGGACAACCCTAGGGCTTTTTTTAGGTCCAAAAGGTCTTAAAAGTCCCTCGAAAACTCAAGTCCGGAAGTTTGTCCACATTTCTGTCGCGCAAGCCACGATCATGGTAGCCTTTTATCACGATCATGGCAGAAAGGGGCCATGATCATGGCTTATAATGCCACGATCGTGGCCTAGAGTTTTGCCTTCTATCGTGGTAGACGGGGCCACGATCGTGTCTCCTTGCACCTGCTTCTGTCACGATCGTGGCTTACTGCTTCTGTCACCTCAAATACACAATATTGAAGCTCAAAAGCATGCTCTAACTCATAAAACACTTAAAACATAAATATTTAACAAACTAACACAATTCCAACCTAAACTCACACTGAAAAATCAAATTAACAACTAAACACACACCAAATTACTTACTAAAACATGATGCAATCTACAACTATCGGCATACTGGTGTAAGTTATTACCTGACATTTTCAACTCTTACTAGATTAGTTGATCATTGAAAGGCTTGGACCATATCAAGAATTTTGTTGCTGACTGATATCCAATTAGGTAATCTAGTAACCTTTATAGTATGGATGATACCTACTTGTCTTCTTCTTTGCAACTTTTATGCTTGTAACATTTCAGATGACAGAGTCCCAAGTGGATGGTTCTTTTCATTCACCAAAGTGGCATGTTGCTTGTTTGGCTAGCCTTAAAACCTCACACACAATTACTTGGGAAGAATTAAAAAAGAAGTAAAAGGGAGCTTGTTAGATATGCCTTATTTTTCTTTACTCAATATAGCATTATGTTATTACAAATTGCCATCTTAGTTTAAGCCATATTTTTTTGTATAATTGTTCTACCTATATAAAAATAAAATTACATACCTTGTCATAAAGGCAATCTGATTAGACTTATTGTCTACATAATTTCAAATTCTCAGTATCATATGCCCAACACATATGGAAAATGAATGATATATCAAAAGTTGCATAAAACATTTTCTAGATCATTTTTCATGGGCAACTAATTACAATAGTTTGCCAACTTGTGTCATAATGTGAAGTTTATGGCCTAGTAAGAAAACTAAGATATATGATAACAAATAAAAGGTAATTACTTTTAACAAAACAATGTCATAGATTAAGCATAGTTTTTGCTTTCTCTTCATGTCTCCTTTATGTTTGGTACTTAGAATTGCTTCTTCATTAGATATCACCTTAGTTAGTCACTAGGCTAAGTTTATTTAAGTACAAGTATTTCTTTGTTATATATTCCTTTATTGTAGTTTTTGACTTAGTATTTTAATATAACATAAAGTTACGTGAGTTGTTCACATTCTCACTATGTTAGCATTATGGTTTTATTCCCTTATCCTCAAGGCAGAATCATTCAAGAATTTCATATCTGGGCCTCCATATATAAAAGGTATCTTATCTTTATTTATTCTTTTAAATATAACCTCAATGCTTTAGTTTGTGATTAGTTGTGGATAGGCTAGGGTCCATATCTTTTATGCATTTTTATGAAATATTCTACTCTTCCAAATTGTATATATCAATATAAAGAATATCAAATGACGAAGTTCTTTAATTTAATGTTGTTCATCTTAGTGTCTTTTTCAATGAGATTAATTGCAAATTATTTGTGCTTGTTTTCTCCATTTGCAAATATATTGCACCTAATGTGGATTGAGAAGTTTATAACTCTTGACATTTTTTTACAAAAAGAATTGAATCATTGCGTTTTTAGTTTTTGAACTACATTAATTTACCTTTATTAAATGGATGTTACAATAAAATAGTTGGTTGTTTATTCTTTAGATATATCAACCTATTTATGAGCATAGTTGTTTTGGAATAATTCTAATCTATTTGTTGGTTTTTTTAAGAAAGATGATGATTAAGAGTGGATAAGCAAGTACTTTGAGAAGGATTTTGAAGTGCCATACATTTTTTTTTATTTTAGTTGTCATGCATATATTCCATATAGATTAGAGGAAGAAAATATAGGTGCATATTTTAGCTAAAAAATTTTGGCAATTGTATTTTGAATATGTTAAAGGTTGAATTTCTTTAACATATATAAGTATAGTTTTTTGGTCACTGACATTTAGCATTATATATTTTAGGATAAATATTAATGTATGTATAGTTTTTTTCAATATTATATGTTGTTATCTTAATAAAAATTAATGTATGTTCTAATGAAAGGAAAATCAATTCCTTGCCTTATAAAGATTTAAATTGTTTTTATATCCATTCAACATTGTTGCTATAATTTGAAACTGTTTTGTTGCCTTAGTCAAAATTTTAAGCAACATTATTCATTTTGTTACCTAATAAAAAAAACTTGTTGCCTTACACCTTAGTAATTTTACTTTATTTAACGGTATGAATTATGTTGCCTTAATAAAAAAGCAACAATAATTGTACTTATAGTCACACATTTGTTGGTTGTCTAAAGCTCCTTTTACTGTAGTGGATTAAATAGTAGGGAGAAATTTTTTTTTGGATGAAATTTTAAAGTGCAAAATGGAAGATTGTAAACTAGTGGCAGCAACTTAATTTACCAAGCTATAGATGACAAATTCAAAAAAGGTCTTTAACATTACGACATTATATATGAGTGACCAGATTCTTTAGTTTCTTAGATTGTGATGTGAATTTTAAACCTGAAACGACAATCTGACAGAGCCAGAAATTTAATATAGGAGGGCTTAAATATTTATTTTTTTAAATTTTGGGAGACCCAGTACACCACTGACCCTTAAATAACTCTGTCCTTTTATATATATATATATATATATTTAAAATAATTTTTTTAAAAAACCTCGGGGGGGCAAATGCACCCATGTACGGTACATCCTTTTGTTTTTAAAACAAAAAGATTTAAGGACCCGGAACAAGATTTTGTTTCTCATTATTATTTTAGTCTTCAGAAAGAAAACCTTTGAACACGAAGCAAGATTGCTGGTTAGGATTTCCAAAATAATATGTTGAATCAGTGTTATGGTATTGTTTGGTTAAAATATCATAACCGTAGAGATACTTGACCAACCGAAATACACATGCTTGGAAACAGAAACATTGATGCATACTTTCTGGAAATTCCTATAGCATTGAAGTCATGTTTATAAAAACAAAGTCATGCTTTCAACCACCATATCCGTGAATAGAACAAATGCTCTCTCAGAACCTACTCGGGAGTAACCAATTCGTCCAACGAGCAGGAAAACTGGCTGAACTTTCACCTCTCTGTCGTCAGTAAGAGACGATTTTTCCTTCCAACAACATCGATAGCTTCTGCAGAAAAGAAATAAAAAATTTTCTATTCAATAAGAGTGACTACATTCGTTGATACGGCACTTTACTTGCGGTTTTGATCTTTACCTTCAGCACCCAGTGCACATTTTGGGGGGCACCAGAACTTGCAAAGATGAGGATGCTTTGATTCGTTGCATTTCGCATCACAATTATCCAGGCAGGGAGATTGTGCTGCAACTTGAACCATCTCCACACACAAAAGACACAAAGCCATACATGCAACGAATCCTTTTGTCATTTTTCTTCTCATCCTATATCTAATCGCGTGGCGGTTTAGAAAGTTAATTGTTTATTTATTTCCTGACAGGAGGTGAAACCTGAAAGGAAGTTTTTGAGATGATCAAACAACAAAGTTGACCATCGTCGTACATATAGCCCCTGTCTTTAGTCCAAAAAACAGTTTTTTGTTACGTTGAAGAAGTCGGGCATTATAGAAAATACCTGTGGCTTTTGCATTATGTATTTTTAGTATAATACATCCTAAAATTAGCTATTCCAATAATTGCATTTCTTCTTTAGTATTAAAGATACATATTCACAACCATTAATTTCTTGGCCCTAACAATATTAACCAGGAGTTTCTGCCTTTAATTAGTTGCCAAGGTAATGTAATGATGACTTAATTGCTCTGTTGTAACTTTGATACCACTTGGATGATTAGTATAAACAAATTTGAAGGGCGCGGTTGGCGCTCAATTGGTTATTATTTATATTTTACCCATCGATCTTATATCTACAAAAACAACAATCTGATAATAAAAATTTCCAGACCTAGAGAGGTTCAATCGTACGTAGTCTTATTTGTTGATCTTAAATCTATAACATAATATATTATTCCAATTACTCAAAGTTAGAGTATCTTATCAAAATTAGTATTGGTTTGAATTGTGATATGATATAATATTGGTACAGGTTAATAACATATTATTTTATATAATTTTTTAAATTAAACATTCCTTTAATTTTATATATAAGGTACAATTTTTATAAACTATTTAAGAACTTTAGCATTAATAACTTCAATAATTAAAAATATACATATGCTTAAGAATTAGAGTTGTAATATCACTCTGGATCAATGGTTATTCAAAATCAAGATTGTGAAAGATTATTAAGACATTATAAGAGAGAATTTGGCTCTCTCTAACCCCTAACCTCACCTCAACCACTTCCCTACCTAGCTCTTTTCGACCACCTGAAACTTTAAGCTCTTCTCTTTCCTTTTGCTCCCCCACCTTTATCATCCCTTTGCATTATACTTTCCACTCCTTAGCTCTCTCACTCTCTATATGCCCCTTTTAGGTAGTTCATTCATTAAATCTTTCCAAGGGCTTTTTAGTGCTTTGCTATTTTATTCCAAAATCTCCACTCACTTTATTTCTTCTTTTACTAATAACTTTTTAAAACTCCCCACCAAATAACATACCCTTACATCACACTTCCTTTTCCACTACAATGTCAATCAAAGGAGTAGGCACCTTTACTAAACCTAGTAAAGGATTGACATTTCCTCCCATTACCTCATCCAACTCCTCTCCTGGGAATGTGAAAGTTACATGTGACAAAGCTTTAGATGGATATGGGAATCAAAACCTTTACCTAACTCCCATGAACTAGAGGAAAGTTGTAGGGGACACTTTAGAGGCCACCTTACATTTTTGACCTCCCTGTAACACTAAAACTGGTAAGAAAGTTGTAGAAGACATAGAAATTTTATGAGAAGGAGATAGAGCCTAGAACACTACAATCTTTGGTTTTTTTTTTCTAGAATGAAAGTCAATTTACAAGGCCATTAAAAACTAGGCGCAAACAATATGAAAAACTAGAGGATTACAAGAAGTCCTAATTTTTACAGAAGACCATTTGATATTTAAGTTTCAAAGCAAGCTACAAGCATAGTTTAATCTAGCCCTTCGAACATATTTAATATCTCTATTTTTTTATGAAGCATAGAGACCTTGAATCAACTTAGAGAGAATCAAATATGAAAGGATTTTGCCATTGGTTAATTTTCACAATATCCCTTAAAATACTAAACTACTAAGAGGCTTAGATCACTACTAAACAATATGGGAAAATTTTTGTGTATAAATGAAAGTATTGCCAAAAAGAAAAGGATTAGGTTTAAAAGAATATTCATCAGTGTAAATTTGCACTAAGAGTTAAAAGAAACTATATCAATTATTAGAATTCATGAGGATGGGAAGCGATAGGTATAGTTTATATTATATTTTTTATAGGTGTTTTAGTGTGTTTATACGTGTCTATTGGATGATTATTGCATGTATAGGCTTAAAATTATGTTAATGTGATTGTTTGTTTATGTTTTAAGTGTTATTTAGTTTAGATCATGAATTGGATCTTAATCTTGTGTTTCTTGAGTTGTTTGATGTGTTTGTTAGTGATGAAACTAGGTAAGTGAAGAATGATGGAAGTTGGAACGTGCATGAGTGATAAGTGTAAATTGCATCATGTTTTAAGGCATAGTTTGATATGTGTTTAGTCATTAATTCGATCATTTAGTATATGTTTAGGTTAGAATTGTTTTAGTTAGATATTTATTTGTGTTTTAAGTGTTTATAGGTTAGTACAAGCTTTTAAGCTTAAATATTATGTTTTTAAGGTACCTTGATTTGTTTGCTAGTGCTTCAGGGTCAATATCGAAGAATGGAGGAGTTTTGGAAGACATTAGGGCCGAAACAACAGCCCACGATTGATCGTGACAGAAGGCTCAGATGTTGGCCACGATCGTAGCCTACGTCGGGCAAATGCGCAGACACTCATAAACGTCAAGTTTCGAGAGTTTTTTTGGACCTTTTGGACCCCAAAAAAACGCTAGGGTTACCCAAAACTTAAAAGGATATAAAAAAAGAGAAAAAGACAGAGAAAGGGAGCTTTACATTCAGCCACTCTTGGAAACCCTAAAGAGTGAGAAAAAGAAGAGAGATAGAAGAAGAAGAAGTGGATCCCGACGTCGCTCCTCCCCGGATCAGGTGGTATCCCAACGTTGTTGCCTTCCCGATTTGTCCAACCTATGTTCCATTTTCTCTTCATTTCTTTTTTCATTTAAGTGTACAAAGTTAAGATGGATTGTATGGATCGGGTTATTGATAATGTTCTAAACTCTCCTTTGGGATTTTATTTTAAGTTAATGTTAATTTAGTTATTTTTGTGTTTATTGGTTTTGGTGTTATGATTGATTAATGTATTTGCATGTTCTGGTAACAAACCGAAAGGGTGAGTCAGATAAAAATGATTAGATCGGATTAATGAGAGTTAGGCGATCTAATTGACCACTTAATCAATCTAGTCAGTAATTTCATGGAAAGAGATCCTGTGCGAGACCCGATTGTTTATTAGAGAGTGTTAGAATTAACTAAAATTGTGGGTAATTTGTGAATTAAGATATTGCAATTTCCATAATTCAATTAGGGTTTACAATTTAGGGTTTAATGGTTATAACTCAAAAGAGAGTAATTAACCAACCCTATGACCATCTAGAATCGAAAACCTGTAAACACAAAAATAGCTAGATTAACATTAATGATAGGTAAAATCCCCTCTCTCATAACTTGATTAACTCTCTTGACGGATTTCCATTGTGACCTGTATGACTGCTCAGTTTAATTCTGTTTTGTTGAAATTTCCACTTTACAATTCTTGAATTAATTTCTTGTATTTACTTTCCGTGTTCACTTATGTAATTTTTATTTCTTTTTATTCTTTCCTTTAAGCCTCAGATGACTTAGGATTAGGCTAGTACCCTCCTCGTGGGGTCGACACCTCTTATACTATAGTCGCAACCCGTATGCTTGTTGTATTTGAGGGCTTGTAAATTTTAAAGCTCGAATGACACGATCAATGGGTTACAAGAAAGGCTCAAGATCATACGTGCAATGTCACGGTCATGACAGAAATTTCTTCTCTAGTGTCAAAATCATGCATCTAATGTCATGATCATGATAAAAAGTTTTTCTCCAGTGTCACAATTGTGACACCTATGCAACGATCATGGAAGATGCTTGCTAGATGTGGGATTTTTCATCTGTTTTGATATTGGGGGTCATTTTTGCAACTAAATGACATGGGTAAGCCCTAGAATTAACCCTAGGACACACTATTACTATAAAAGAACATAAAAGACTCCAAAAAATCAGCAACCATTATACTAAATTAGATCAAGCAAGGAGGACCAAGAAGAGCATTAGAGAATTACCAGATTTCCAAATTCAGTTCCAAATCACGTTCTTCTTTCTTTCCTTTTGTTATTTTCATTATACTTGATGTGTAACTTGCATTTGAAGATGTTTTTTACATTTATGATGTTCTAAATTTCCAAATTAGGGTTTTTTTCTTAAGTTAATTTGTTATTGATTGTTATTGAATTCAATACAATATTCTAATATGGTGATATTTGGGTATGTTAATACTTTAACAATACATCAAGAGAGTGAGTCGAAAGTAATTCGATTAGGTTGGGTAACGAGAGTTGGTGACTTAATAATTCATGAAAATATCATATTGATAATCATACGAAGAGAGATCTTGTGTGAAAACTCAATTATTTGATAGATTACTTCAGAACTAGTTGAAAATGTTAGGAAGTTTTTGTGAATCGAGAGAATGCAAAATCTAGAATTTCGTATTCAATTAGGATTAGGTCTTGAAAGAGAGTGATCACCCTTCAAAAATCTAGGATCAACACCTAATTGAATCAATAGTGGTTAAGGGAGCAAGATAATCATAGAATGAATCCTAAGCTTCATCATTGATCATCTTTACATAATTGTGGCAGTTAAATTGTTATTTAGTTATTTGCTTGATTTGATTTGATTACTTTAATTTTTGTTATTCACTTTCATTTAGATTATATTTTAATACCTTAAACAAAGTTTGTTTCACTTAATTTTAACAATTTCCTCATAGGATCGACACCTTTGATACTACAAGTTTACGATCCGTATACTTGTGGATATTGAGGGTTTTATTATGGGTAAAACTTACTCAACAAGTTTTTGGCACTATTGCTGGGGACTTAGATTAGGAATTTTTGAATTCCTTTAATCTAAGGATTTTTTTCACTGTTTTTGTGTCTTTATTACTCCATAAGCACAATAATTTACTCAGAGTTCAAGCAAGATCGAAGAAAATCCAATACTTGATATCATGAGATAAGAATAAGAAATCCATAGAGTGAGATGGCAATAGGAGAATAATCAAACAATGGTGGAAGAATTCAATCAAGGAGGCCCTTATTGATTTCATAAGGCCAAGATTTAACACTGCACAACAAGGTATCACTCGACCATCGGTGCAAACCTCATTTGAAACAAAAACCAGCATTGTTGAATACACTACAAACCAACATGCAATTTTGCGGGTTAGCGAACGAGGATGCTAACACACATATAATGAAATTTTTAGAGATATATGAAACCTTATGATATAATAATAGGTCGAAAGATGCTACTAAGATTTGGCTCTTTCCTTTTACCTAAGGGATAGGGCCAAAGTATGGTATCACTCCTTAAACCTGACAAACATCATGACATGGGAGTAGCTGGTGCATGCATTTTTAAGCAAGTACTTCCCTCTGACAAAAACGAAAAGGTTAATAAAGGAGATTATAAATTTCCAATAAAGTGATAGAGAGTCACTTTATAAAGCGTGGGAATGTTACAAGGATTTCCAGAGGAGATTTCCTCACCATAACTTACCTAAAGAATTCTTATTGAAACCTTTTACAATGGAGTTATTCCACCCACAAGGGTCACCATTGACGCGGCATCTGGAGGATCACTAATGAGGAAGACAACTGAGGAAGTGGAGGATTTATTAGAAGAGATAGCAAACAATAGTTATCTTTGGACATTAGACAGAAGTAGGTAGCAAGCAACATTCCACTATCAGAAGGGAGTCATTGTAGTCAATTCAGTGACAAAAATGCATGCCAAGATTGAAAATCTAACTAGACAACTCAATATTAAGAAAGCCTCTTCCTCTGCTCTAGTTAAAGCAATTCAGCATATGAATTATATGGTAAAGATAACCATGATATTGTTGATTACTTCTTGATGTAAAATAATGATACAGAGCAATTCAACTATATGGGGACACAATTCGGTCGAAGAGAAGAAAACAACCCTTATGGTAACACTTCCAATCCTAGGTGGAGGAACCACTCAATTTTTTCTTGGTCAAACAATGCAGGTAATTAACTACAAAATCAAGGGCCACTTGGATTTCAACAAGAGAAATCCAATGCTACTAACTCCAAACTAGAAAAAATCTTGGACAACCTCATGAGCGTGGATGAAGCTCAAAAGAGGCTGGTAAGGAATCTCAAAAAAGTAACTAAAAACCATGCTTCTTATATTCATAACATAAAGGTTCAAATGAGCCATCTGGAAAATGCATTGTCAACAAGAAGTGTAGGGAGCCTCCCGAGCAATATTGAAGCAAACCCAAAGAAGCAACTTAAGGCAATCACACTTAGAAGTGGTAAAGAACTTTAGCAACTAGCAGTGACACAAGCTGCACCCCACCCAGTAGAAAAGGACCAAGATAAGAAGAAGGATATAAACATGAGTGACTACCCTCTTATGTTGTCGCTCCGCTATATCCACCCAAGATCCCATTTTCTCAACGATTATAAAAGAATAAACTGGATGCATAATTTGCAAGGTTTGTGGAGAAATTAAAAACTTTGGAAATTAATCTATCATTCATGGACGCCTTGGAACATATGCCCAAGTACACCAAATTTCTAAAGGACATATTATCAAAGAAGCAAACTTGGGAAAAGAACCAAACAGTAGTGTTAACTGACAACTATAATTCCATAATCACTAGTCATATGCCTTCTAAGTTGAAGGATCGAGCAAGTTTCATAATACCCTGTGTAGTTAGTGAATTTGAATTCGCAAAGTACTTATATGACTTAGGCACAAGTATAAATCTTATGCCTTTGTCGATATTTAGGAAATTAGGGCTTAGCGAGGTAAAGCCAACTTTGATGCTAATTCAGTTGGTTGATTAATTAATTAAGAGACCATTTAAGGTGATGGAAGATTTCTTAATGCAAGTGAACAAGTTCATTATCTAGGTGGACTCTGTAGTTCTTGATTTTGAAGAGGATACAGACTGTCCACTAATTCTTAGACAACCTTTCTTGAACATAAGGAGAGTATTAATAGACGTTCATAAAGGTAAGTTAACACTTCGGATTGGTGAAGATGAAGTGAGTTCAACATAAACAAAGCCTTGAAAAATCCTAAAAAAAGCATCACTTGCATAAAGATTGATGTTATGGATGAATGTATTCAATAACAAGAGGAAACTTGTTTTGAAGAAATTAAATATGCAGAAGCTGAGTCTGAAAAAAATATCGGGACAGAGGATACAAGTGTTCAGATACATCAAGAAATATTAGTACCCTCCACAAAGAAACCACCAAATCTAGAGCTCAAACCTCTACCCACACACCTTAGATATACCTTTCTAAGTGAAGGTTAAACTCTACCCATCATCATTTCCAGTCAGCTGGATGGGGAACAGGAGAGTAAGGTGGTAGTAATTGTTAAGAAGCAAATGAAGGCCATGGGATGGCACATATCTGACATTCAAGGTATAACCCAAATGTTGTTATACATTGAATAAACCTCGAATAAGGAACTCGAGCGGTAAGGGAACGTCAATAAAGGTTGAATTCTCACATGAAGCCAGTGGTTAAAAAGGAAGTAGTGAACCTTTTAGACGTGGGTATCATATACCCGATATCTAAAAGTGAACGGGTCAGCCCGGTACAATGTATACCAAAAAAGGATAGAATGACCGTTATAGGCAGTGAAAGCAGAGAGTTGATCTCCATAAGAACCGTAACAGGATGGATAGTTCGCATTAACTATTAAAAACTCAATAAAATGATTAAAAAAAGATCATTTTCCTCTCCCATTTGTAGAGAGGGTGGTTGGTCACTCATTCTATTGCTTCCTAGTTGGTTACTCAGGATATAATTTGATATTCATCTATCCGAAGGACCAAGAAAAGACCACCTTTACATGTCTTTATGGTATATTTGCATGTAGACGGATGTCTTTTAGATTATGCAACACTCTAACTACTTTTAGGAGGTGCATGATGTCTATCTTTCAAATATGGTTGAGGACATTATGGAAGTATTTATGGATGATTTTTCACTATTCGGAGACTCTTTTGAGTAATGCCTGACAAATTGGGACAGAGTACTCCAAAGATGTGAAGAATCACAATTAGTACTAAATTGGAAAACGTGTCACTTTATGATGCACAAGGGCATAGTTGTTGGGACATAAAATATTGTGCCAAAGAATTGAAGTGGATAGAGCAAAGACATAGGTCATAAAGAAGCTTCCACCATCCATCAATGTCAAAGGTGTGCGAACATTCCTAGGTCACACGGGATTCTATTGCCACATTATCAAGGACTTCTCAATGATTGCTAGAACTCTAACAAACTTGTTAGTTAAGGAAGTGCCTTTTAATTTCAATGAAAATTGTCTATCTGGATTTAACAAACTTAAAGAGGCATTAACATCAGCACCAATTTTAATGTCACCAGATTGGACACTTCCATTCAAAGTCACGTGTGATGCTAGCAACCAAGCTGTAGGTTGCATATTGGTCCAAAGAAAGGATAAAAAGTTGCATATGGTATATTACGTAAGCAAGACATTAACAAGACCCTAAATGAATTACACCATTATGGAGAAGGAGTTACTAGCAGTGGTGTATGCATGTGACAAGTTTCAGTTATACCTTTTTAGGCTTTGAGGTGATCATTTTTATAGATCATCCTGCACTTAAATATCTCTTTGCCAAGAAGGATATGAAACTAAAGCTTATTTGATGGGTATTACTATTACAAGAATTTGAGATCAAAATACGAGACAAAAAAGGAGTAGAGAATGTAGTAGTAGAATGCTTATCACATCTAGAAGGAGGGGAAATTGAGCAAAGTGATGATATTAACGAGAAATTCCCCGATGAAACCCTGATGTGACTCGATAAAATGGTGACACCACGGTTCGCCGATATAGCAAATTTTGTAACTAGCGGTAAACTTCCTTCAGAGTTATCGTATCAATAGAGGAAACGAATTGAGTGTACCCACTATTTATAGGATGACCCGATCCTATACACAATGTATGTTAATGGGTTGATATAGAAGTGTCTTCCTGATGAGGAAATGCTAGACATAATAGTACAATGCCATGAAATAAGCTATGCAGGGCATTACGGAACAAACAAGATGACAGCACGAATGTTAGAATGCAGATTTTATTGGCCGAATTTATTTGAGGATGCCAAAAGTTCATGGCACAATGTGATAGGTGTCAAATAGTGGGGAACATCTCGAAAAGAGATGAGATGCCCTTATCCAACATCTTAAAGTTTGAAGTTTTCGATGTGTGGGAATTTGACTTCATAGGGCCTTTCCCATCCTCAATGGGGAACATGTACATCTTAGTCAAAGTGGACTACGTGTCACAGTGGGCTAAAGCTATGGCATCTCCATCAAATGATTGCAAAGTGGTACAAAAGTTTATTAAGAGATTATTCAACTGATTTGGAGTGTCAAGAATGATAATAAGTGATGGAGGTGCACATTTTTGCAATAAAACTTCTTATGCTTTTCTTAAAAGATATCGAGTTCACTGTCATGTCGCCACTACTTACCAACTACAAATGAGTGGATAAGTAGAAGCCATAAACTGTGAGCTAAAATGCATATTAGAAAAGACGGAAAATAGTTAAAGGAAGAGCTGGACATTAAAGCTGGATGAAGCCTTGTGCGCTTATCAAAATGCCTTCAAAACCCCAATCGAAACGATTCCATTTAGGCTCGTATATAGTAAAGCTTGTCATTTACCTATGGAACTTGAGCATCAAGCATATTGGGCAACAAAAGCTTTAAACTTGGATTGGAAGCAAGCGGGTGAATGAAGACTCCTTCAAGTGAGCGAACATGACAAGCTTTGCTTAAATGCATATGTGAATGCTAACTTATGCAAGGAAAAGTTTAAGAAATGACATGATTCTCATATTAAGAAGAAAGAGTCAAAAGTAGGAGATGCAGTATTGTTATATAATTCGAGATTGAAGTTGTTTACCAAAAAGCTCAAATCATGGTGGAGTGGGCCTTTTAAAGTAACTCACGTGTTTGAACGCAGAGCTTTAGAAAATCATAGCAAGGAAACCTTCAAGGTGAACAAATAGAGATGCAAACTGTGTCTCAAAGGAGTAGTCTCCTAAGAAAGGGAATTAATTTTTTCCTTTCAAATGATTAAAAATGCTTTAAATGATGAATGGTCAACCGAAAGACCATAAATTAGCAAATTTCAGTAGTTAGGATTGTTTTGAATTCTATAATTAGGTTTTTTAATTACAATGATTTGGAATAGTGTGGATGGACAAATTACTTGGTATTGAAGATAATATAAGTTAGGGAAACAAGCTCAGAGGTTACATAAAGAAAGAATGACAAAACGGGATAAGGGTATCAAGATTTACCATGTCACAATCGTGCATGCTATATTACAATAGTGAATGGTTTGAAATTCCTTTCTATCACGATTGTGACTCAAGTGCCACAATCGTGACATAGGTTAAAATCCCTTCTATCACGATAATGACTCAAGTATCATAATCGGGATATACGGTTGTGCAGACCATAAAACTTGAATTTCAAGCTCTTAACCCTAATTTGCCCCACCTTTTTCCACTTAAACGCTTATATTCATCCTTCATCTCATTTGTTCACTCATAATTTCCCTCACTAAGCTTCACCCACCACCAAACATCTCTCACTTCTCTCGACACTCCTCATAGGTTTTCATTTTTCTTTTGCACCTTTCAACCAAATTTGCCTCCCTCTTACCCATATTTTTCATTTTACATATAAATCTTACATTCATTGAGTGATTTCCACAAGATTTTGTGTTAATTTTATTCCTTCATGTTTTTTTGTGTATTTTGTTTTGCTTTTGACCAATTTTGTAGATTTACACTTTAAAATGGGACCAAGAATTAAGCAAAGTGCCATGTTCACAACCAAAAGGAAAAGTGCAAGTAGTGGGCGAGGTGCACAGAATAGGACTACGAACTTTGGAGTACCTTTTTGATATATTTAGAAGATGAAGGTATTAGATTCCAAACCATTTTCTCTAGAAGTGTTTATGTACCTAGGTATTTTGATTTTTATATCTTGGACAATCTTAGGTTGAAGGATAAGGTTAAGAATTTTAAGTCATAAAATTCAATGAGATAAATTCATTAATTTTAAATATGTTGTGTATGAAGAATTAATCTGTGAATTTTATACTTCTCTTCAATTTAAGTTGTGGAACGAAATTGTCAACCATATCAATTGAATTATGATGTTATGACTGAAATTGGTGGATTTCCATATTCGGACATAATTAATACACATGATAATTTGTGTGCAAGAGGTATTGGACCCAATTAACATAGTTGGATGACTTTAACATTAGGAATGCCTATAATAATGTTATTTGTACTCCCGAACATTTGTTACTTTATAAGTTTGTGTCACACTATTTTTGATAAATCAGAAAGTAACAAATGTTTTCTTATTCATTTTGTGGTGCATAGATAATGATGTTAAAGTTTGCATAACCACTCATATCTTTAATACTATAACTGCTTCTCTTTACTATAACTGCTTCTCTTAAATATTAGCATGGGATATCTGGTTATTGCAATTGTTGATTATTATGGTGTGAATGTTCATCGACTAATCATTGTTTTATTTGAGTTTCTTAATCACCACCATCTAAGGAGAGTTGAGATCCTGATGGTCCAACATATGGAACTTCGAGATGTTAGTTCCAAGTCACATGTTAAACATAAGATAGGGTAGGCTAGTTCAAGATCCACACCACTCTAGTAGCAAAATGACGACTCAACCAACAAGGAGACCGAGGATGAGGAAGAGATAAGACGGGAGATGATTTTTAATGTGGTTTTAGACAATAAAAAACTATTGAAGGAGATGGCACAAGAACTATGACAACAGTGATGTGACATCAAGAAGATTTACAAACACTTTGCTGCTGAAGCTGTTTAAATTCTATCTCCAACGTTGTTACCACCTCAATCACCTTAGTGGGTTTCATACTCTTACCTTTTCTTTATGTTATGTCTTGTTATTTTTATATATGTGGTGTTTGTTCCCCCACATTTAGGACAATGTGTTTTCCAAATATGGGGAGGTTTCCATTAACATTGATAACATGAGTGTGAATTTTACATACCATATTATTAGTTTTTTATTAGTTTCCATAGTGTGAGCATATGTGTGAGCTGTGTGAATGTGTAAATGGAAATAACTTGTTGGAAGTTGTTTAACTTTGAACATAGTCATTGAATTCGTAAAGGCATATTAGCTTATGAATTTTACATTTTAAGTATCTTTCGTTAAACATGCATGTTAATTAGGATATGACATTAGTTTATTCACCTTAGGAAATTTTCATATACATTTATAATTATAAGTTAAATGAATGAGTTAGCATCATTAGTAATCTTTCATTAGGATGATTAACTAAAAAGGAATGAGGTAGGGTATGTGAAACGTGATTAAAAAATGTGTTTTTTCAATAAATAACTATTTCGCTAGCCTTTGGGTTATAAATAGAGCTAGTAGCTAGTTGAGAATGTGATATAGCTGAGTAACCGGGGACATTCACGACAAATATTTGTCTTCGTGTCAAAAGGATAGAGGGACATTCCAACCAAGCTAATTAATAAAACATGGTCTAGTTGAGCAACCGGGGGACATTCATGACAAAGTGTTTGTCTTCATGTCAAAAGACTAGGTTAATGTTAGAGAAAATTAAAAGGTGGTGTTTTGATAAATAAATCCTCTTGATCTTTGAAAATAGCAAAAATTTTCATGAAAGGTTACTTAGTCATAATTGCAATTTTGGTTGATACTAATTGTCAATGTATGTGTACAAGTTCTATAAGTGACTAAATATGAAGTTAATTTTTTAATTAGCATGTATATTCAATCCAAAGTGCTTAGACATGAAATATGTACGTTAATATGTTAGCACAACTTGAATGATTAGTGCTTGCAGTTAAATTGTTTTTATGAAGTTAGATGTCATTGTCTCATTAGTGCATGATGCATGAATGTATGTCTTTACATTTAGTTTATTTGAGTTTTTGTTTTGTTTCTGCTTGAGGACAAGAAAAAGTTTAAGTGTGGGGATGTTGATAGGTTTAGTTTATATTATCTTTTGATAGGTGTTTTAGTGTGTTTATAGGTGTCTAGATGATTATTTCATATATAGCCTTAGAATTATGTTAATGTGATTGTTTGCATATGTATTAAGTGTTATATGGTTTAGAGCATGATTTTGGATCTTAATCTTGTGTTTCTTGAGATGTTTGATGTGTTTGTTAGTAATGAAACCAGATAAGTAAAGAATGAAGGAAGCTAGAACATGCATGGATTACAAGGCAGGGTCACGATGGTGCATACAATGTCATGGTCGTGATAGAAAGTTATTTTTTAGTGTCATGATCATGACATAAAGGTTTTCTCCAGTGTCACGATCTTGACACCTATGTCATGATCATGACAGGCACTTGTCATACGCGAGATTTTTTGCCTATTTTGATGTTACGTGGTGTTTTTGGAAGCAAATGACATGGGTAAGCCCTAAAATTAACCCTAATGCCTACTATTACTATAAATGTACATAAAATGATCCAAAAAAAGCAACCACCATTTTACTAAATTAGACCAAGCAACAAGGATCCAGAAGAGCATTAGAGAATTTCCATATTCAGTCCCAAATCAACTTCATCATTCTTTCCTTTTGTTATTTTCGTAAACTTCATTGTAACTTGGATTTGAAGATATTTACATTTATGATGTTTTAAATTTCTATATTAGTATTTTTTTTTTCTTAAGTTGTTTTATAATACAATATTCTAGTGTGGTGATATTTCGGTATTTTAATACTTCGACAATAAATTGACAGAGTGAGTCAAAAGTAATAAAGTTAGGTTGGGTAACGAGAGTTTGTGACCTAATAAGTCATGTAAATATTATATTGATAATCATACGAGAGAGATCTTATGTGAAAACTCAATTATTCGATGGATTTTTTTCTGAACTAGTTGAACATGTTAGGAAGCTTTTGTGAATTGAGAGATTGCAAAGTCTGGAATTTTGCAATCAATTAGGTTTAAATGATTAGGACTTAAAAGAGAGTAATCAGTTCCTTCGAAAATCTAGGATCGACACCTAATTGAATCAATAGTTGTTAAGGTAGCAAGATGATGATAGAATGAATCCTAAGTTTCATCATTAATCATTCTTACATAATTGTGATAGCTGAATTGTTATTTAATTATTTGCTTGATTTTATTTGATTGCTTTAATTTCTATTATTCACTTTAATTCAAATAATATTTTAATACTTTATAAAATTTTAGTTTCACTTAGTTTTAACTAATTCCTTGTGGGATATGTAAGTGATCTAGAAGGGGGGGTTGAATAGATCCTTAAAATTTTTGTAATTTTCTACAATAAAAATCAGAAGTTAATTCACACAAAAACAATTTAAATAAACTTAAATAAATAGAG
>JANKOD010000192.1:20435368-20451226 GCA_026284645.1 Erythroxylum acuminatum
ATCATACAATGTGTTACTAACATTGATGCTAGTAATATTGTCATTCACTTTTATATTCATCCCTTTGTCACCAAGATTAAATCATTTGCACTTAAATAGAACAACCTTTTTATCCTTGATGTAATGCAAATCTGTTATTTTTTAGATGACACCATCAAAGTCAATAAAATCATCATTTTGTTGTCCCTCAACAATAACCTCACAATTTTGGCTTCTACGTTGATTGTCATGATCTTTTATGTAAAATCTAACTCCATTAACAATGCAACCTATATTTTTTTCCCACACATATGAGGCTCACATGACAAAGCATATAATATTGTCGTTGCCTCTGGCAATTTACGGTTATGTAACCATATCATTTGTAGAAAAATATATAATTAGGAGTTAATCTCACCTACAAATTGCAATAAGTTCATACTAGTTACTCAAGTCCTAAACCATCTTGATCAAAATCAAAGCTATGTTTATCTTTATTAAATCTTGTCTCGACGTCATTTAAGTACATGGAACAAAATATCAAGAATTTATTTGATATATAAGCCTCTGTAATAGAGACTTCATGTTGAGCTCTATTATACATATAATGCTGCCTAAAAACCTAAATAAAATATAAAACATTCACAATTGTTATTAACTAATAACTTAAAGGGGGAAAAGCATAAGTTAATATAAATTACATTGTAATGGGGAACATACATCGAAATTGAACCGGTCCATAAATTTTTGCCTCGTACGATAAGTGAATTGTCAAATGCACCATAACATAAAAAAAAATGGGGGAATATAGTTCAAGCTTACATAGAATAAAAGTTGTGTGTTTTTTCATTTTTCCAAGCTCTTCTACTTTAAGTGTCTTACAACATAATTGCTTAAAAAACTCACCCAATTATGGCAAGGTTATGGACACATCCTTCAGTATGCACCCACATATTCGAACAGGAAGTAAGCATTATAGAAGTACATGATAATCATGGCTTTTTAACCTCATAGTTAACATTCGTATACTAGGCTTTTTTTTTCAAATCTCTTTTTGTTTTTCTTTTCAAATTTAAAAGTAATGAAATGGTTGTTTTTCTTCTTTTTCAAATTTCTTGAGAATCATTGTTAAGAAATGTTGCAATGATTATGTCACTGGAGGGTATATGAATATGTTGCTAATGAAAGGAATCATGTCTGAGATTAATGAGTTTTTTTAATTTTTCTTTTAGTTTTCATCATGTTGTCTTAGTTAATAGATCACAAAATTCACATTGTTGGAATGTTGGAACAAAATTTCCTAATTAAATAAATGAAAACAAAAATGTATAACGACAGTGATATGGGGATCAAGGCAATTTGATGTCAAAATTTTAAGGAAAATGGGATATTTATGTGTGTGAATGATTATCCAACATCTCCAAAGGCGTTTCCTCAATGTTTCTTCTTATTTACAATGTTCTATTGTTTTTCATAATTTCATGTTTAAAATGTTCTCTTTTGTTGATGCTTTTGCTCAAAAATAATGTATTACATTTATACCCATATTCAAAATTAATGCATGAATTGATCATAATCACAAAGATAAGTAGTGACCTTTACCTTGATTGATAACCATCTTTGTACTAGATTTCATGATAGAAGACTTAAAAAAGTTATATGGTATATTTTCTATAATTTGGTAGTGTATTTATGTATGGTGTGACTTATGTTTGGAATACATAATTATAAAAGTACTTATTAAGTGTATAATAAAAACTTTCTTTTCTTATGTGTGTAGATTATAAACTTAACTTCAACAAGTTATATTGACTTATTGATGTCCATTAATAATCTTATAAGTATGTTAGATGTGAAAAGAACATTCAAATAAGAAGTCTTTTATTTTTAAAGATGTCAAATCACTTATTAATCTGTGGTATGTGCTATGGGTTTTATTAATCCTTAAGGGTTAATGGCAAACTTAGAATGTGCATGTGTAAGGGATTTTTGGCTGGCTAAAAATTAAGTTCCAATGATCTATGCTTCTTTTATGAATATTTTGTTAATTGTATATAACTTCAGATAATTTTTCTTTTTCTTATTTAATTGTACACTCTGCTTCTATATTGATATAGCTATGACATTTTTTTTGTTTCTATTATGTTTTCATAATAAAACCATTAGTATAATTTCATCATAAAATGTGGACGTGGCAAGTAATTTTTCATGCCAAAAATGAGCTTCTGTGGAAAGTATCTGGCAAAATCCTCCCTGGTGAAGAACGAATCAATGCACAAAAAATCTATTCACTAAAGTCTGATCACTACTTGCCTTCAATAGTCGATCTTCTTTTTCAAGGTTTTTAGTCTCATTCAAGTTAACTCTCTTTATTTATTCTCAACATTTCGATTTTTTATTAAGAAGTTAGTAGATGAATGTGTGATTGTATATACTATGTGTTGTGTACATATTGCTCTCATCTTTAAGAGAACGTAGATGAAAATGGAGGCAGTGGCGATGTCCTAATGGTCCATACAAGATTAGGCAAATTAGTTGTTTTGAAATAGCCATCGATTGGGAAAACTATGCTTCTTTATTGTGATGATGATGGAGTCATTCAATTGGGTATGCATGTGTTCAAATTTGGTTCCTTATACTATTTGATTTAACTTTTTAAGTTTTTAGGATTTAATTTTTCTAGGGATTGTGAAGAAATTAATGTGATTTTTCTATACTGTTTGTTTCTTAAGTCAAATGCATGATACTTGGAGTTCATCTAATTCACTATTATATACTATTTCTGAGAAGATGTTCAATGTATCTTTTGGCAGTTTAATTAAAGCCAAGAAGTTGTCGGAAGAGGCTGTCAAGAAACGAGCTATAGGGGGAAGATCTTTATCTATTCAAATTGATGTCTTTGAACGTGCAAAGAGCCTTCTTGGGAATCTAGACATAGGAAATTCCTTTACCTTATCTACTAAATCTCATGTCACTTTGAATCCAGAAAAATAATTATATCTTTATCTCTTCGATGGAATAGGCTTCAAATTCATTATCTTTTTCTCTTTATTTATTGTTTTGTCTGTAAGAATTGTTAAAGTTGTAATTCAAATCTTGTATTACTCACCATATATCATCTTTTTTTTTATAAATCAGAGGAATATTAATAGAAGAGAAATATATGTACAAAACGTCCATTTACAAGTGCCACTGGAGACACATCTAGCTAAAATAAGCAACTAGTCTCAAGCAAGGCAAGACAGAAAAAACACTCAAAACAAAGATAACAGAAGCAGGGAAGGAACAAAATACTGCCAGTTGAAAGCTTATACACTAGGAGCTCCACCAAAACCAAAGCATCTATAATCCATGTGAAAGGCGAACTAAAATCATAAGCCCAGAAGAAGCAAACCAAATGAGAAGGCTGCTCATGGACACCCCGGGCACCGAAATGGCCAAGGAAGACTGCCACCACATAGGGAGTGTGTTGAACTTCCGGGATAGGCTAAAGCAGGCATGACCTTGCCAAAGAGACCCCGCATGCTACAACTTGGAAATGTCGGAACAAATAACCTGCAAAAGAATAGATGAGCCTAAATATAAAATTACCTCCTTTCGGTGTGTAGGCTGAGAAGTTCCCTAACATGGGAGATAACTTTGAGAGACACTCTCTCCTCCGCCATAGCTTCATTCTTCAAGGTTCTAGCATTACGTTCAGTCTATATATGGTAAACTATAGTGGAAAGCAATAGAGGGAAGTGAATGGTGGCGGGAACACTGGTACTGGATACAGTGCTATACCAGGAGAGGATAGCTGAAAGAGTTGAAGGGTTGTGAGTGGGCAAATCAAATCGGATGAGACACTGTTCCCAAATTGTATGAGAGAAAGGGCAGGCAAAAAATAAGTGATCGATCGATTCATTAGCTGAGAGGCACAAGGAACAGTGATTAGGAGTGTAGAGGTATGGAAGTCTATCCCGGGTTTGAAGCTTACGCAGGAATGCTAGCCACAAGATAAAGGAGCAACGAGGTGGGCTGTATTTAAACCATACCAATTTGTGCCAAGGAACAACCAGTGGCGGGGGTCACAAGAGTTGATAAGAAGACGCATTGGTATAGCGCTTAGTGGGGCTCGCTAGCCATTCCAGGCGGTCAGGTAAAGTGTTATTAGGGAAATAAACAGGGGGCTCAAGGTGTCGAAGGAGGTCCATAGAAGCCTCCCCCCAGCTCCAAGCATCATTAAGGATTACGTCAGAGACACGAGCTGTGAGTGGAAGCGTCAAGCTATTGATCTCTCTAGGGGTGGCCAAGGTGCTCAAAATTCCACACGGGTGCCATGGATCCTGCTAAAAAAAAGTAGACATACCGTTTCCAATCCTAAATCTGAATGGATGGCACAGCTTGTCCCGGACTGTTAAGAGCTTTCTCCAACTCCAAGAACCATTATAGGCAGGAAGAGCACTCCAAAATTTGTCCTACGCAGAATAATTGTATGAACCCACTTAACCCATAGAGCTTCCCGATCCTCAAACAAGTACCATATCCATTTTCCTAAAAGAACTTGATTCCAAGTAGACAAGTATTTGACCCCTAAGCCCCCTTCCTTTTTAGGACGACATATATCACTCCACTTCACCTTTCCCTTTGGATTAGACTTTGCCTTGCCTGTCGGTAAAAAATTCCTAAGCTTAGCCTCAATTTCCTTGAGGATGGAAGAGGGGAGGATAAAATGAGAGGACTAGTAGACATGGGAAGTGGAGAGGACTGAAATAACCAATTAGAGCCTACCCGCGTAAGAAAGGCTCTTATAGGTCCATCGATTGATCCTATTATCAATTCGATCGAGGAGGACAGCATAATCCCTTTTGGATAGACAACCTATAATGAGGGGGACACCAAGATACCGAAAAGGGAGGGAACCTTGACTAAGACCAGAGACAAGTGTCATCCTACGACTTAGAGAATTAACATCCGGGGAGAGGTAAAACGGACTTTTGGAAGTGTTCATGTCCACGCAGGAAAACTGAGAGAAAGTAAACAAGGAATCAAGCAAAATCTGAGTTGAGATCAAATCTCCATGGCAGAACATTAAGAGGTCATCTGTAAAAAGAAGATGGGTAATCTTAAGACCTTGACATCTCCAATGGTATTTGAACCGAGGGTTATTGTCTATAGTAACTCTCAAATGCCTAGAGAACACTTCCATACAGAGAATAAAGAGGAAAGGGGGTAAGGGATCTCCCTGTCGTAACCCAAATTTACCTTTAAAAAAAGGAGTAGGAGACCCATTTACTAGTATGGAATAAGAGGGGGTGGTGATGCATTCTCGGACCCACTCTATGAAACTCTGTGGGAGACCCACTGCTTCTAAGGTATTAAGAAGAAAATCCCAATGGATAGAGTCATAGGCTTTGCGGAGATCCACTTTGAAATCACACCTCTTGTGAGAATTGGAAATGTGGTAGTTCTTGAAGATTTCTTGAGCTAAAAGGATATTGTCCTTTATACGACGATTCTTGATAAAGGCACTTTGATTAGGGCTTACTATAAGAGGGAGTATAGAGCTTAGGCAATTGGCTAAATTTTTTTCAATAACCTTGTAGATCAGATTGCAACAGGAGATGGGCCTAAAATCTTGGACAGTGGAAGGGTTAGCTGTCTTGGGAATAAGGGCGATGAAGGTGGAATTAAGCTCTTTTAAAAGTTTGCCCTAAAGAAAAAATTCTAGATTGCTTCTGTAACTTTCTCCCCTATAAGAGGCCAAACCTTTCTAAAAAAGTGCCCATTAAAACCATCAGGGCCAGGAGCCTTATCAGGACTAAGAGAGTGGAAAGCCTATCGAATTTCTTAAGGGGAGACTTCAGCTATTACTGCATAAGAATGAATGTCCTCAAGTGGATGAGGAAAAAGGGGAGCTACAAACTCCTTAGAGGAATGGAGATGCTCAGCAGCTCCAATAGAACCTTTGAAGAATTCAAGAAAGTGAGATTGAATAGCACTAAGCTCCACTACCCTACTACCATTACCCACCTCTAGAGAATGAATAGTATTTCGGTTCCTGTTAGCAAAGAGGGAATTATGAAAAAATTTGGTATTACGATCGCCTTCCTTAAGCCATTTAATTCTAGAATCTTGTTTGTAAAAGGATTCCTAATTCTCGAGGGAGCAGTAGAGGTCTCTAAAGGCTTCAGTTTCTTTAGTTTGCAGAAGGGTAGATCCTGGGGAGGACCTCAATTGGTCTTGAATGTGGTTCAATTGAGATTGAAAGTTCACAACTCGAGCATTGATATCCCCAATCTGATTGGAATTCATTATTTTTGAGAGCTGCCTTAACCTTCTTAAGTTTAGTAACCACCTGAAACATGGGAGTACCTATGACAGGAGAGGCCCAAGCTTCCTCAACAACCCTCAGAAAATTAGGCTGAGCAGCTAAAAGGTTGAAGAACCTAAAGGGAGATGAGGGCTTCGGTTGATTCCCTATGGCCTTAACCACTAGAGGGGAATGGTCAGAAGTATGAGGATTGTTGATAATACAATGGGAAGAAGGGAACCGACTACTCTAAGAAGAGTTAATAAGGGCCCTATCAAGCTTACGTGCAAGGAAGGAAGGACCTAGATGTTTGTTGGACCAAGTAAACAGAGGCCCACTTGAGTTTAAGTCGAATAAGTGACAAGCCCCTACAAACTCTCTGAAATCATGTTGACTACTCAGGGCAGAAACACTAGGAGGATCAGATTCATGAGGATGGAGAATGGCATTGAAGTCACCAGCAAGTAACCACGGTTTTTGACCCACAAACAAGGATATAGTGGCGAGATCACGCCAAAGAAGCTTCCTATGGGTTGTATTATTGGCACCATAAACACAAGAAACGTGGAAAAGCTCTAAACTATGCCTAGGAAGGAGTTCCACATGGACAAACTGATCAGAATAACTACTGATAGAGCACTAAAGGAGGTCAGACTTCCAAGCAAGCAAAATTCTAGCATTGGACGAGGGGGCTACGTTGCTAAAGCTGTCCCAATTAGGAAACAAGGACTGACAGACAGAATGCAAAAGACCAAGAGAGCGAATCCTAGTTTCGACTAAGCAAACAAAAGAACCAGAATATTGTTTAAGCCAAGCACGGATAGCGTGCTGTTTGTTAGGGTGAGTCAGACCCGTCACATTCCAAAAAACACAATCCATATTCACAAACCAGCTATGCCACAAACCTACTACTACTTTTGTTTTTTCCTAGTCTTCCGAGTCCGTCTAACTAAGAAATCCCCCTCAGCCCTGCCCACTATTCCAGGACTAGCAAGTCTCAATTCAGAAGAAGGAGAAGGAGGTATACCTGTCTGGTTCTCTGGCTGAGCAGTAGATTCCCCACTATGGCCACTGCATTCTTCAGATGAGTTGAGTTGTGAGGCACCCTGAGGAGAACTCCTAGCTAGACAAACTTCATTATCACCTGTGGCCTTGGTTGTGTCAGTGATGGCCTGCTGGGGAAGGTCTACCACCTGGGGAACTTCCATGGGTATCTTCGGAGGAGTTGCTGCTGGTACAGGGACCACTGGTGTCTCCAAAGCCTTATTCTACTCCAACTCTTGACAAAGTCCAGTTGCAAACTTGCAGCCTGTAGGTGCCCACACCTTCCGTTGCTCTTCCACTACTGGGTGCCAGTCATACTTAATGGAGACTTCCTGAAAGGAGATCTACCCATCCTTTCCATACGTGGCCAATTGGAACGTTGATGGCCACTTCGTCGTCAACTCCAGTTCCACGCATATTCTGGCATAGTTGATCTTGGACATTTTAGCAGTTGGAGTATCCATCAGTAAAGGTACCCCTACGGCACTGGCGATTCTGCTCAATCCTTCGGTATTCTAGTATTCCACTGGAATGTTATAGAAGCGAGCCCAAACTGGAGGTTTTTGGATCTCTGCTATGTCTCCACCATTTAAGCTCCACTGCCTGAGAAACAAGGGCTTACCTTGAATGTACCACGGACCACATTCAACCACTGACTTCATTCCTTCCTCGGTTGCAAAGTAGAACAGAAAGTTGTTGGAGCAAGTGATCAAGATCTCCTGAAGTCCAAACTCAGCCCACGATCTCGCCAGGGCACGTTGCACCACTGGGTATGCCGTCCGCTTCCCCAGAAAGAAACCGAGCAATGCTGTGCGAAACTTTCACACTCCTCGCTGCGCGAGCTCCCTTGGAGGAATCACGAAAACCTGATTCTCCCTGACTTTAGGAGGATAAAAGGAGAGCTCTAAAGTCTCAGAAGGAGACCCTTGTCTTGTCTCCACTA
The DNA here is from genome assembly GCA_026284645.1 of Erythroxylum acuminatum. Classification (NCBI taxonomy): domain Eukaryota; kingdom Viridiplantae; phylum Streptophyta; class Magnoliopsida; order Malpighiales; family Erythroxylaceae; genus Erythroxylum; species Erythroxylum acuminatum. Next base: position 20,443,627 of record JANKOD010000192.1, read on the forward strand.
CACTCTTCCAAGATCTAAGCGGAGCCATGGAAGGAGGCACCTGGGGGGACCAGGAGTTGAGGCATTAGGGGTAGGAGGGGGACCGGTAGAGGGCAAAGGGAAGGGAACAAGAGGGATCGTATTTTGAAGAGGGCCAAGGGACGGGGAAGGCGCTGGTGTATTAAGATTTGTATTTTGATTAGAGATAGGGGCTCGAGTTGGGGATTTCACAGTAAGGATTGGGTCACGGATTGGGGAAGGCGGGTTAGGGATTTGGAGGACAGAAGGAGAAGGTAAAGGGGAAAGGGGGGGAACAAGAGGAAGGAGAAGAAGAAGAAGAAAGAGACGCCATAGCAGAGGAGAGGATCTTGTTGGAATCTCCACCGTTAGACAATCTTGCTCGCCGGAGTCGCTTTTATGTTAATATGAATTCTCTTTTTCCATTAAAGACAATAATCTTTGGAATTGGATACCGCAAATCCCAAAGATGCTTTTAAGAGGAACTGCAAATCTTTTGGATTAGCAATCCTAAGCAGGCTTAAAATGTTGACCTACCTCAGCAGCCATTAGTATGAACTGACATTTTCTAACTTGTCAATAATAGTCATTGACCATGAAGAGAACCCCCAAAGGTTTTCTTTCAAGCAATAGCCAAGAATTAAAGGGTTACCTTTGATAGGACTGTAGAAATGCGTATGGTCAATCTTTTCAAAGCAACTTCAAGAGTATAAAAAGTTGGATAAAAAATAATACGGATAAAGTTGAGATTTATGAATGATCTAAGGTCACCTGGAGGGCTAAAGCTTCAATACTTCCATTGATCACTATAATTATGAATGGCGCGTTATATACAATATAGAGACTACGCAATCTCACATTTGGAGTACACCAACCGAATCTAAAATCTCATTGATGGGGGCTTTAACAAACTCTGCGTTTCTGCAGTTAGTGTAACATTCTGGTCATAACACCACATAGACAAATGCAAACCATGCACTAATGCAATGTCTATTTAGTAGGCATGCGTCGCAAATCCATAGTTCTACCACAAGCTCGTCATCAGTTACTGACTTATTGTACATGCAATAAGTTGGGGAATAGCTCAAAAGATAGTTACTGAGGATATGCATATTCCTCTTTGAACTTCCAATTGATGCCTAAGGGATGCCAAGCCAACCCCAAACCCCAAACCCCAAAACCCAAACCCCAACATGTTTGCAAATAACAAGGTCTGTTACTACAACTTACAGGCTTATTTACCAAAAAACAAAAACTTAACAGGCTTAGCACCATCCATTCGTTTAATTTCATAGGTTAGTATTGCAGGTCAATAACTAATAACGATAATGCTTTGCGGTTGCTTAAGGAGTGGCAACATTTGCCTTGGCAAGTGGAGCAATCTCCTCTCCCTCCACACCAGGTTCACTGCCAGCAACCTCTAGGCCTAGCAGCAATTTTTCCCACAGCTTAGAGGGTCCCTGTGTGAAGTCAAATGTTTTATCATGAATAATAATAGAAATATTAAAGGAACATTTATCCTAATTTAATGTGCCAGATTAGACCTACAGTAAATGGAAAAACATAACAAATCAAAGTCCTCGACTACATTGCGTTAATAATACTAACCTTCCATGAAAGGTCTTGGGCCATGCAATTCTGAATCATTTCTTTGAAAGCAGTAGTGCCGTAAATGGCAAGAGCTTTAATGACAGTTCTTACTATTGCAGCTACATCAGCTGGATCAACTGCATCACACTGGATTTCCAATTTGTAGTTTTCGTTTTAGTTGCAACAATAAAGTCACTCAAAATAGAACTGGAACAATTGTCTTTTACTCACTTCGACGTTGAAATCCCCCATGTGGAATCCTGTGTAACCTTCTTTGACAGTGTCAACAAGTCCACCGGTAGATGCAACAATGGGCACCTGCAGTAAGATTATAGGATTTGCTGAGAGTCAACATCTAGATACTATGGAAGCCAGGTGAAGAAAAAAAAAAACTCTCCGAAATAAGTTCACTTAAAATAGATGCAGTGAAACTAGGATTATCTATAACTTTAAAATCATCGAATCAAATGCTATTACCGTTCCATATCGCATAGCATGGAGTTGAATGAGGCCGCAAGGTTCAAACCGACTAGGGATCAGCATAAAATCAGCACCGGCTATAATCATATGGGCCAAGGACACATTGAATTTTGCCACTCCTCTAGCCTTATCAGGGTACAATATCTCCAACTGTTCAAGCTGCTTTTCCATGTACTCCTTGCCAGTTCCCTGAAGGACAACACATTCCATCACAAGACTCAACAAGGCAACAGCAGTAATAACATGGTAATGAAGATTGTTTAGAACTGGTTCTTACAAGAACTACTATCTGCACGTTCTGACCAATGAATTTTGGAATAGCAGCAGCCAGAATATCTGAACCTTTCTGCTCTTCTAGTCTTCCAATAAAGCCAATCAAAGGAATATTGCTGTCAACAGGTAATCCAACTTCAGCTTGAAGAGCCTCCTTCAGTAAATGCTTTGCCTCCATAACCTACAAATCCCATTCATTACTCACCATGTTTCAGTTTCAAGTACCAAGGTTTGCAAATTAGAATTTAGTGTTCAGATACTTACAGTTGTGGCATCATATTTGACATCAATGTATTTGTCATTTGCAGGATTCCACTCTTGGACATCCATACCATTCACAATGCCAGCAATGGTGGTTCTACGAATGATGTTATCTAACTCCACTCCCTTCTCTACTCCAGAAACCAATTCCTGGGCATAGTAAGGGCTGACAGTTACGACCCTATCTGATTCCAATATTCCAGCCTTCATCCAGTTGATTTTCCTTCCCTTTACCGGTTTTTGATGCCTGCCGAGTAAAATTTCTTAGAACGCATGAAAGAGGAATAGCTAATGGATACAATCTTATACAAATAAATTTTTTTACTAACTAACGGCCATACCCATCAATAAAGTCAAAAGAACTCTTGAAATGATCTGGCAAATTGAGAAGTGAGAAGTCTGAAAAGGCAAATCTTCCCTGATAGGCAATGTTGTGGATACAAAAAGCAACCTGTCATCAATTACCGAATACAATGTTAGCAATCATGCAACATATTATGCTGCTCAGAATTCTAAAGGAAATTCAGTAAAGAAATGATGTACCTTTGCATTCTTGTAAATGCCCCTAGATTTGTACATGGTTTTAAGGTAGCAGGGGATAAGAGCTGTGTGCCAATCATTGGCAATGAAGACAACATCTTCTCCTGCAGCGATCCATATGTGGAAACTAGTGTTATTTCATTTCTTATGTGAAAAGCATAAGGCTTCAGGATTTCACAAAGCTATACACACCATATGGTCCTGAGAAATGTTTGCTATTTTTCAAATTTAAAACCCTCGGGGCCTCCAGAGCGGCCTACAAGATGTAGCGATGTCAAGTTCTTGTCAGCTCCCCACACAGAAGAGGGAAAAATAGAAAGATATATACGACCACATGCAACATAATGGGTCGTGGTTGTAATTAAAATAAACCCATTTAATAAGGGTTTGACTTCAGTTAAGAGTCGAAACCATTTGACATGATATTAAGCAATTGATCCTTCGTTTGAAACTAGGATTTAGATTTCCATTGGTTATGTCCATTGGATATGAAATGTCTGTTATTTTAAGTTTAAAAGTATTAGCTGTCAGCTGAAAACAAACAATTACTATAATCCAACAGCTTAATATGCATTTCATAATTCACATCGAGAACACCATTCTTACAATTTTCCATTGTTTGCGTACCATGCCCACCTCAGTTAATCTACTGAGACTACAATGAACTTGCAGTGTAGAATCATTACTGACTAGAATATTTGTAAAGACAGTTATATGATCTCTTATGAGGTAGCTAGGAGTCGGAAGAAGCATACAAAATTGTGAATTGAAGAACTGCTTACCAGGCACAACAAGCTAAAACGCAGTTGGTTGTCCTTGTAATCTTGTCCTGTTCTAGGGCCATAGATTTTGGAACCAGTTTTGCCCCATACCTTAAACATTCAGAAAAAGCTAATCACAAAAGTAAGAAACTCAAATCTTCTGTTTCTTATATGATGCAGTATTGGAGCTGAGTAATTTCATTTCACAAGAATCAATCAGACATCAGAGGAATTGAAAACCTTCTCAAGGAACATTGGATGGTCCACAAAGACACGATCAACTCCACGTTTGTAGCAGTGGAAGAAGCGGACAGTCTCAATCTTACCCCCAACTTGTATCTGAAAGTAAAAAAATCGTGATTAGAGGGAAAAATCCTTAAAATTCCTGAGAAAGTAGCTAGAGACCAAACTAATTAAAACGTTGTAAAGAGAACGACAAATATCATACGTCCACCGTCACATCGGTGTCCCATGCATCTTTGTATTGATCATAGCGAGGAATTATTGTCATAACACGATGTCCTCTTGCCTGAACAGTGCGACAATCACAAAAGCAAGAACTGAAGTCAGTAAACTGAAAATGGATATGAAGGAAAAGCACATATCTGCAAGAGAAAGTCATCTATTTACCGCCATCGCCGGAGGAAGTCCACCAAGGACATCGCCAAGTCCGCCAGTTTTACTCCATGGACCAACCTCAGCTGCAACAAAGACCACCTTTATTCCTTGCCCACATATGATTGTCCCAGAGCGCATGTTGCTATCGGTTCCTTGCCCACATATGATTGTCCCAGAGCGCATGTTGCTATCGGTTGCATGCGCCTTTTTGGCAGCTTTCCTGGAAAGGGATTTTGCAGAGGACTTCATTCGCAAACCGTCCACCATGTTCAAGGTCCTTAGACCACTGTGAGTCATGCTTTGACTAATTAACCCAAACCGGGCTAAATTGGTTTTAGTTTCTGACCCATGGCAGTTGACATGTGAACTCCTCGACACAAAGTGTGAAGCAGTCACGGTTGCCATTCCACTCGACTGTTCTAACAAAAGGAAAGAAAATTCAACAGCAAGAAAGTAGCAAATTTCCTATCAGAAGCTCATTAAAGGAAAGGTTGAATTCGCTTTTAGCTACTCAAAAGGCTGAAACGTTTACAACAGTAATCCAACAAGTAGAACTTTACGTATTGGGCTTGGGCATGAAGTAAACTCATACAGCAAAAGGGAAGAAACAAAGCCAACAGAATATGCAATGACAATCCAGAAATGAACCACACAAAAAAACAGAGAAATTAAAAGATACAAACCACAAAAGATGGGTAAGACCAGACCTTAAAAGAGAAAGAAAGAAAGAAAGAGGCCCCAAAGGGATGGATGAATTAGTTGACGAAAACTAAAGCCACAAACCAGAACAAGTAGGTAAAAGGAACTGAAGTTAGTAACAGAAACCTTAGACCACCGAAAGACCTGAAGGGAAAGTCTTAGTTTCTTGTTTTGTGCTAAGAAGAGTGATCACAGAGGGCTTCTCTCTTTCTCCTTCAGAGCATGCATTATGTAGGGAATGAAGTGCAGCACGTGGCAGAATGTCAATGAGAAGTCTCAGGTACTAGGCACGTCAAGATTGGGAAATCACGTGAACTTGGGTGGTTTCCGTATGCATCGGATCATATGCTCAAAATTTTAGGCATCTGGTTTGGTGCAAGTACTATGTTTAAAACAGAAAGATCTCTTTGTGGGGCTAACAGTAGCAATAATAATAACAGCCAATGTCCAAGTGGAAGAAACACATCATCTGAGGTCCCACCCCATGCCTCCTGCGGTTCACATTTCGCGGTGCTCCATCCCTCATTTGTCGCTTTCAGTTGCATGTATTTTTGTCATTACTTGTGCTCTCGTACAAGTGGAAATTTCTTCTTGTCCTTTTCCTTTTCATTAGCTGGCTCTCCGAGTCCGAGGTCTAAACTAAAGAGCAAGTGACACTCAGGTGCCATGGTTAAAAAATTCTATCAACAACTTTAATAATTGCTAAAAGAAAGAATTTCTCCACCGTGAAATCACAATCTATCTGACTAAGTTGCACTTCCTACTACTATACACGTATAATTCATTACCCCTGTGCATGTCGGTATCTAAGCAAGTAATTTTCAGCATATCAAGTGGATGATAGCTACCTTCTAAGTCACCTTTCAACTTAACACCACTGCTGCACAAACTGTAACTATGCAAATAAGTTGTTCAATACCATGATCAGGTCTATAAGAGATGGAAGGAGAAAAGGTAATGTTTTAATAGATATTATGTCACCTCGTTCTTAAGAATAATAATTATTTTTATAGTTACTGATGAGTCAGTAAAATTATGAATTATGTCACAATATTTTGTACTATATGCAGATTCTCGACTTAGTGCATTTCTTGTTGGGATTTGATCTTTAGGCATATTTTCATAGGTATCATTATTTCTTGAGTTTTAACTCACCTTAAGTGTGCTTTGAGGTTAGAAACTAAGTTTTTAATTTTAGATATTGCCTAATAAATCTATCTTGGGAACAAAGATATAGGCTTCTAAATCTTGACCATTTGTCCGTCGTAAAATGACTAAAAATGTCTAAAATTTTTGTCACAAATTTAATGTCTTCAAACAAGGATTAACTTTGCCTCTTAAGCTTGAGGTTTTTTTTAGGCTATGAAGATCTATAGTCCTGCAAAGCTCTAGTTTTTTATTAGTGTTTTTTCTAGTCCTAACTTTTTCATACATCATGGTAGCAATTGTAAGATATGCTATCAAGTAATTGAAATAGACTTACAAGTGCATTTATCACGAGCATTTGTCATCTTATGTTATGATAGATATACTATTAGATGATAGTTCCCTCTAGTTTGAGGCTTCAAAAACTTTATCTTGATAAGACATGCCTTTTTTTTCTTTAATTTCATGCTTTTACATGATTAAACTGATATCCACTCAAAAGCCTGTGTGAGGCAAGAACAAATTATTAGCTTTGAAGTATTTGCATTAGGATGATTATTTGACAACTGTTTGATTGATTATATATTTACTCTCTAGTACTAACTAATTAATGTTATGATGAGTTTAAGATACTTATTTTGTTTCATATTTTACTTTAGGTATAATTTGGAGGAACAAGAACTAAAATGAGCAAAATCCACCTCCTTGATGACGTTTTATCAATGTTCAATCTTGTTTGCCTTTATGGAGCAAGAACGAGATGAATTAGGGTGAAGAAGGGACAAATAATATAAGAATTTGAGTTACTGTGACTTACACGATCATGTATGAGATCAAGTAACTCATTAAATATGTGTACAAACTCGAAGATATTGCTTTAAGCAACCCTAAGACTTACATGTCCATACAGGGGCTTACATTGTTGGACCCTGAACTTTTAGTGGAAATGAGAAATATTAAAATAAATTTTAAATGAGTATTTTTGTATATGAATTGTGTTATAAATGTTATTGTGCCTTAAGGAAATTGATGAGAAAAGAAATGGATTGGTTTGATGACTTTGATATTTGAGTAAATTTGTATAGGTCATGAAGTTAAAGTGAATGAGTTTATTTGAATTGGAGTTAAAAATCAAGAAATAAAGAGAAAAAGTGTGAAAATTTGAAGAATTAAGAAAGTTTGACTTTTTGGGGATGAATAGTTGACTTTTTGATTTAGGCAGAATTCGAGATAAT
>JANKOD010000192.1:20497074-20512641 GCA_026284645.1 Erythroxylum acuminatum
CCTTGAATCCTTACTAAATCAAGAAGTTTCTGGTATCAAAATGTAGCTTAGACCTTCCTCCACGTTTTTACTTCTTGAACTTTCTTCAAAATCTTCCTTGAACTCTTGGGAACTCAAACCCTAATTTTCCTCTCTTCTTTTCTCCATTTTCACGGACTCTCTCTTCTCCCTTTCTAAATTTCGAAATCTTCTCTTCTTCTCCTACTAACTCACTTATCTCTTTCTCTTTTATACTACAACCTAAGTTACTTAAGCCCATAGGCCCAAAACCTAACTTACTTCCTTCCCCCTTCTTACATCACTTAAGCCCATATCTTTCTTAAGCCCAACTTGATCTTTTAATACTCAACTAACACATATACCCACATTTAATCATGCCACCTAACATAATTAATGCTATCATATTTAATGCTAACTCAATTTACTTAATCTAATCATGCTTAATAAAAAAAATATTTTGGAGCTAACACATAGTCATTGCCAGTCAGGTAAAGCTCAGAGTTATCTCCTAAGGGGTGTCTTTCAAGGTTCCATTTGAGAGCTAAATGAGGACTCATTTTAGAGACCATTCATTTTTCCAAGATGGTTTCTCTTATTCAATTATAACCTTGTAACTGCAATCTCTTGCTTCCTTTCTCATTCCTCTATGTAAACTAAATTTCATTTCTCTTTAGATTGCATAAACTAGCAAATGAAAGTCAGTCTAAACATTTCCAGACCCCCTTTCTTTCTTCCTTAAAGTTTGCAAGCACTTCCAACTATATAATCCCATTTTTATGTGTCACATTATAGATTTCTTAAGGCAAGAATTAGACGCCAATGTGTAAAGTAATTGTATTTGAATAATAGGTGGTCAAGTGTCTCTTTAACTAGGTTTTAAAGTAAACATATGGAGAGATAAGTCGGGTCTTTGAATATCATATCCCTTTTCCAAATTTTAATTCTAACATCTAGCTTTAAGATGAAAGCAACCTTTTAAATATTTTTGACGTGCTAAAACAATTTGTTCCAACATATTGATTAATTAATGTCTGTGAAAATTCTTAAACAAGATTGATTAGTGAAGAAACCTATGTTTTGTTCAATCCATACTAAAGGATCCCTTTCATTCTTATTGGGTTTGTATCTAAGCATGTTATTTATTATGAATAAGAACCCTTTTAATTAATCAGAAGATTAAAGCTATCTGTATCCATCAATAACTTTTTAAACCATACCATCTCTAGGTATGTTTGCTCTTAGGTATCTTTATTCTTGTAACTTGTGTAAAGTTTTTAGATCATAATAATTATCAAATCAAACTAGGTTTATTTACCATTTCCAATTATATTTTTGAAGTGACCATGAAGTTTCTCATAATTCTAAGATTTGCTTTAATGTCCATAAGGTGTTAGCCTTAAGCCAGACTTTTCATATGCTTTCTCCTTTGAGAAAATGGTTATGTGTCCACAACCTATAAGGACTCTATTTGTTAGCAACTTCCACAATCTCTTAGTTTGAAGTATTTTATTGGTTGCCCTTATAGAGATTATCTCCAACCCTCCTTTTTTAGGTGTACAGATGTTTGTTAATTTAATATTAACCTCTGTTGCTTTCCTTTCCAGTTTATGAAAATTTTATCATTAGTTTTTTAAATGTATTAATTAGTTAAAGGGCTAGATGTTGGCAAAAGGTCCAGTAATAATGTTGACTATCAACTATGAAACATATTAGTTATAATCTACTTGCAAATGTGAGAAATTGATTGTGCAAGTTATTCATTCTTTTCTTAATTGCATCCAAAATTAGTTGACAATCTTAATATGTGAGCCTTTTAGTTATGATGAGGATTCTTAAGTATTTGAAAGCTAGTGCTTCTTGCTTGAAGCCAATTAGTAAGGAGATCTAATTAACTACCTATGAAGAACTTGCTAATAGATAAAAGCTGCCTTTGTTGGGATTTATGAATAGGCTTGATATTTTTCTAAAATCATTTAAAGAATTTGTAAAAGCCTTGATATATTCTATGTTTAAAGAATATAGAAAGAATAAACCGTATAAAAAAGGTAAATAGTCTTAATTTTTCACATTTTTAATGGAATTGCAATCCGCCACTCCTGTCAATCTTATGGGAGACCATTCTAGTTAGGACTTTAACCCACAAGGTAAAAGGTAAAGGGATAGAGGGTCCCCTTATCTAATTCATTTATCGCTCTTAAACAATGCGGTTAGTTCTCCATTGATGATGATGATGCTAAATAATGGAGTAAGAATGCATTAGTTGATCCATTTTAGGCATTAAGATGGAAAACCTAAGCATAAAAAATTTCAAGAATAAACTTCCAATTAACAGTGTTAAGAGGCTTATGAAAATCAACTTTCATTTGACAACTCTTGATCTCCTCTTTCCTATTATAATTCTTAAATTTCTTGAACTATAAGTATAATACCCTTATGCTTCTACATTTTGATGAATGCCCCCTAACTATGATTGATAAGTTCTTTCAAGATCAGTTATAACCTTGATACAAACTTGGATATAATTTTGTAAATGACAATGTAACATAAGATGAGTCTCAAATCATAAAGCTAAAATGATTTGGTAAGGATTCAATAGATGCAAATCCTTTTTAGCTTTTTCAATATAATTTCTTTTTTTTTTAAACTCCAAAATAATTCTTATAAATGTATTATGGGTCTTATTAAAAAAACTTTGGATTAAAACCATCAGTTTGGGTATTTGTCAAGTCATAGACTAAATAATCCTTCTTTAATGTCCAAGCTTATGATTGGTTTGATAAGCAAAGCTGCTTGTTCTTTGGATATTGAATTTATAAAAAATTGTTTAATATTATGCATAGAAAAAATATTATGGTTAGTATTTCCTATTGTTTCTTTAATAAATTAATAAGCCACATCCATCAACTTTTGAGGATGCATTGGATTTATGCTGAGATTTCCTATATAAGGTTGAGCCTGTCAAGAGCATCAGTCTTAGTATTCTCCATATTGTTATAGTTTTTTTATTGAGTACTTTGAGCTCATCCTTGATTGCTTTCAATTGTTGCATACACTTGTATCCTTTCACTTTAGTCCTTAACGGTCTCTTAATTTCTCCTTCAAAATTAAAAACTCTATGTAAGTAATTGTTAAATTTGAAAGGGGCCTTTATGCTTAGCTAACTAAGCTTCAATTGGCAAGTAATCAGAATATATAAGGTTATTGAAATGTGCTATGTAGAAAAGATGACAACCAATAATTATTTACCAAGTTTCTATCTAACTTCTTTTTAAGAAAGTCTATGGTAAGTAGTGCAATACATGAAATTCTCATTATAGAGATTTATTATAGTTTTTTAACTTTCTATCTCTTATACTAAAGTTGTGCATTGAAATCCCTAAGTAGAATCCATTAGGTTAAGTAGTTAGTATGCATTACCAGGTCCTTCCACAAACTTTTCCTTCGTGATTATAAATTTGCGACATGCCCGAGAGTGATGTTTATATCAAATATTAAGGCTATTATAGTCACCTGATAGTGTAGAAATTGATAAGTATAAAGAACATGGTGTAAGATTGGAACAAAACAACAATTATTCTGCCATTATAAGAGGTTGAATGATTATTGATTGTACTACTGCTTGTTTAAAAACCACAACCCTTTTTAGTATCTCATGAATTTTATTTTAGTCTTTAAGATACCAAAAAAAAGATTGTTTAAAGATCAAATAATTATGTAAATCCTATTGTTTTTTTTGGGTTATTCAAACCCCTAATATTCCATGCTATACTTGACATAAATTGTTTAAAGAAGAGATGTAAATGCCATTCCTCTTCTTCTTCCTCTTTGACTTCTTGTTGCGGTGGCCACAACATCATCAACATATTGAGTTTTATTTGTTTTAAATTTATTAAAATTATATTTAGGGCTTGTGATTGATTCTTCCTCAATTCCATTTTGTAAGTTAGTTATCACAGTTAATGTAAGCACTATTATCGAAAATAGAAGATCTATTGGGTGTAAGCTTCAGTCAATTACAAGAGTTGATATTAAACAAAATTTGGATGAAAAGTACTCTTGTTTGACTAAATACAAGCTCAACCACAAGCATATTCTAGCCTATGTCTCTCCATAAATGCAGGAGTTAAATTTATAATAAGAAATACAAGCTCCAACATAATTATATACCTAGCTTATGTTTCTATTCTAAGTTACAATGACCTCCATGACCTCCAATGACATACGTGTCCCAGATTGTGTCCATTATATAAAATTTATAAAAAGATCTATAGTCTCAAATATGACTGTGTCCCATGCCATATCTATTGGCATTATATTTTTATAAAAAAATACATATTGACATGACTATGTCCTAAGTTGTATCCACTCAAAACCACAATTTTTGTATAAGTATTTAAGGGATGTGTCTTCTCAATTTTAGTAGGTTTTTGAAATCTTTGTTTATTAAAAGTCATAAGTGTTTCTTTTCCTCATTCGACACTGAACTTTAAACTTATCAAAGAATTCTTTCTTTATAGCATTCAATCAATTAATAAATTTGGATGTGGATTCTTTTTGTCAACGAGTCAATTCACTTTATACATGTGATTTGTTCTTGGATTTGGTTTAAACTTGTTTATATGTTCTGTAAGATTTTAATCCAAGGTGGGTAGCATTATTTAGTATTGGAGCTTGGATCTAAATCATGTATGGTGATCCTTTCTTCTTTATTTTTATATTATTAAACTTTATTGTGCCTCTTTATTAAATTTTCATTTTTCCTTACGACTCCGTAATTCTTTTTATTGAAATCTTCCTCTTATTTCTAAGGATTCCAATAAAAAGTCAAATATTGTAATCATCTTGTTTAGGGTTTGTCTATGCATTCTTATTATATTATGGATTTTTCTATGTCTAGTTCCTTGTCTCATAACTTTTATGTCTAATTATTTCAAACCTTATTATTTGCATTATTTTATCAAAATTGTATGGTTGTGAAAAGAAAAGAAAAATAGAAAAAAAGAAAGAAAGGAAAAGAAAAAGAAAAGATAGGAGAAAGATTATCTTAACACATTGTTTTCCAAAATTTTTTTGAAATTCTTAATAATCTTCCTTATTTGATTTGATTGTGATATTTTTCACTTAACCTCTGATTTATTTTACCTTTTAACCAATAATTCTTGTGTTTTAGACTTTACAAGGTTGAATTCTTGTTTCAGTTTGTTTAGCTCTTTAAAGAACTCGTAAATGAAGCAAGGAGTGGAAAAAGGCAAGAGAGTGATATTACATTAAGAAAGTCAAAGTGATGAGTTAAAGTATGAGTGGTTCATCATCTTAAAGAGTATGTATGTAAGAAAGTGAGTAAAATAATTTTTTTACTAGCTTTTCTTGTAGCTTTTAAATATGGATTTTAAAGGTGTTTCACCATTTAAGGAAGAAAAGGAATCCATGTTCTTTTTACAGGCTATATTAATGATAGTTTGAAATATTGAATGAGAAGTATAATAAGATAGAAGACATATTAGTGAGGCATATCTCATCAATTGGCAAAATTGTGAAAGGAGAATAATATTAAGTTCCTAATGAAAGGAGACCTATTAGAATCAATCCAATACCTCCGATGGAAGTTGATGAAGAGAATATGGATCGAAGTGATGATAAGGTTAATTAGCTTTTTAGATTGAAGGAGATAGATTTAATACCAAGAGAGAAGTTAAAGTGAATAAGAGCCTAAGAGGGAACTTAGAGGTTGAGATAGTTTGGATTAAAAAAATGGGTAGTATAAAGATAAACATACCCTCTATTGAAAGTATAAATGATCCAGATAGAAAATAATTTATGTCAACATTTGATGATTCTAGTGATGGTGGAGCTAGATATGTTGTTGTAGCGATGTGCTTGTTATTATGTTTCTAATTGTTTAGGTTAAAAAGGGTAAGCTAAAGTAACAAAGAAAGAGCATTATCCATAATATGATGCCACATTCTTAACAAGGTATATTATACTTATAAATGGAGAGAGTTGCACTAATATAGTTAGCACTATTCTTATAAGGAAGTTCAGTTGGCCTACTATGAAGCATCTAAATCTATACAAGCTGCGGTGACTCAGTGAATGCATTAAAACCAAAATGAGGAAGTAGATGTCGATGTCTTCTCCTATTATAAAGAATAATGATGTCATATTATATGATGCATTACCTATGTAATTTGTTAAAATATAGTTAGGGAAATTATTTGATAATAAATAGTTACTATGGCTTAAATGTATATAATCTACTAAGTCGAAAGAAGCTTATAAAGTATCCAGGTCTCTTATTTGTTCTTGTAGTTCAAAAAGAAGTATCTTTTTATCCAAAGTTAAAGATTCAAAGATAAATTCTTTTAAAGAGTAAGGGTATAGTGTAAGAATGAATAGATAAAATAAAAGATCTATTGCATATAGCTTAAGTAAATTATAAGATCTAGAGCTAGAGAAAATTTAGAGGTAAAACACTCTTTGGCTAAACATAAGCTCATATATAAACATTTTTGGCTCAAAAGTACATTCTAGAGTTGCTTCACAAATAACATGCTTCTTTAAATATGATGCCACTATTATAGGTTACTTGGATCCCTTCATTACTTATCACTTACTGATTGATGCTTTCTCTACTATTCTTATACAAGACTAAATGTAAGTGGATCAATCTTTTTATAATTATACAGTGATAAGTAAAGTGTTGATCTCATAAGAATAAAGTAAATACTAAGTCTAACCCTCCTACTATTATCTTATTAATAAATATGAGAGTATATGATTAATCTAAAGCTAAATTCAACTGAATAGATCAATTTAGCTCTAGAAATAAACACATAATAATCAACAAAAAGAATGCAAACATGATATAACACATAGAAAAGAAATAGGCCTAGCCTCATTTTATACTTTTGATTAAGTTCTTTAGAGATTCTATTATTTAGGCCAAAGAAGTCTCTTAGTGTAATGAATTATCACCTTTTGATGTATATTCATATATTTCTTAATTAATTAACTAATATTTTTTTCTTATTAACTCCTTAGTAATGCATTAAGTTCTATAAAATTTGATAAAAGGTTACCTTAATACTAGAAGCATCATGTAGGTCTATATCTAGTACCTTATTCAATTCTCAATATACATGTTTTATCAATTTTTAAAAAGGTTCTTTTGATAACATTGACATTTAAAATTTAGATCAAGTTTAAGCTTTTGTTTGTACGTAAGTAGCAGTAAGAACAACACAAATATTTTATAATTAAAGAAATATTTTTATTTAAAATTGAATCAATCCATAAAAATTTAAAAACTACTCTAATCTAGATTTAAGAAAAAACTTCACCAAAAATCATTTTTGAAACAACAAATATAATAAATGGAATTAAACAATTTATAGAAAAGGTTTTCTTAGTGAAGATCTCAATTTTTTTTATATGAGTAACTTTCTTGGAATATGACTGCAAGATATGTTCTAGAGCATCTCTCTCTCTCTCTCTCAAAAGGCTAAAATTGACCTAATACTAAAACTTTCCCTTTCTAGGGCTTTTACATCTCTCTTTTCTTTTAAAAAAAATATGTTCAATGTAGAGAACGTGGTTTGGGACAATGTTTTGTTGTAATCCTTTAAAGGGAAACAAATATATGTTCAATGTAGAGAACATGCTTTGGGACATTGTTTTGTTGTAATCCTTTAAAGGGAGGAATACAAACTCTAATATGCGCATATTTTAGGCTATAGTATACATTGCATATCTTTGTCATGTAACACAAAAACTCCAACTTAATCTTGTCTTCTGAATCAACACTCCAGTGTGGAATACGCCTTGGCACACAACCTTGTGTTATGCATATTTGATCTTTCCATTTATTTATATCCAATGAGGAACGTGCCCTGGCATATTGTTATCTTTCATACCATATTCAACAAATAAGGAGTTTTCTTCTTATTTAACCTTATAAAATCCTTCAGCCCTTGACCAATATCATTAATAAGAAATATATCTCTAGTTACCTAAAATAATATATAAAACCAATTTTCTCAAGTTAATTTTGATGGAAATCATAACAAAATACTAAGTAAAATAGATTTTCATTAATGCCCATTACCTACTTAACTATAAGTTAACTTTGTTATCAACAAACTTGCATAATTTATCCACTCTTCATCTTCCTCTTCATTGAAGTGTTGTTAAATGAATTATTTTGTTACTTAAAAGGTATTTCTCATTATGGCTTATTCTTATATGCACATGTGTCATCTTTTTTAAATGCCTTTATGGATGATAATTGGGTAGGTGATGTTGACAATTGCCACTCTACTTCAGCTTATATTGTTTTTCTTAGTTCTAATCCTAGTAGTTGGATCTTAGAAAAGGAAAATATCATTGATTTTTTAACCACTAGTGATGAATATTAGGCCATTGCATTTACCACCATCAAAGTTAATTGGCTAATCAACCTCCTTGATGAACTTAGTGTCTCCTTTGAATCAACATCTGCGATTTATTGTAATAATATTATTTCCATATATTTATGATGTAATTCTACCTTTCACTCTTAATTGAAGCATATTTTCATTGATTTTCACTTTCTTCATGATTAAATTACCCAAAAGTTAATTCGTGTTGCTCATATTCACTGCTTTAATCAACTAGTTAATTTCTTAACAATAACCTTAGATTGCAAAGTTTACCAATAATACTATACCAAGCTTAGCATCCTTCTTGGACCTTCGCCCTTATGGGCATAACAGAGCACTAAGTTAGGGAGTTGTTATAACATTAATAACAACCTTAATTTAACAAAATGCAATTTTATATTGATCTCTCTAATCCGAGGAACTATTAACTTAATATCATAGACTTACTGTATATACATACATACATACACACATACATAATTATCATACTAATTATGTATATAGATGTATTCTGTAAACTCTTGCGATACATAATACAATTGCACAAGATCTCTTACAAACAAGTTGGAATGCACCTTTTCTCATTCTTTAGTTTCTTGCTAAGCTATCCAATTAGGTAAATCATATGATTTACAACTTTCAATATAAGAATAATCACTTCTGTGGGTTCAACGAAGTTTATAAGTAATTACAAGGAAATTATGAATTTAATTATGACTAATGATATATTTAGATTTACATCTCTATCCTTGTTTGATTATTTAAAATGGTTTAACCTATAAAAAGTAGGGGATCTGACCCAAGGTCTAGATTACGCAGTTCAAGTCAGGAAATGAGATTAGAGAATGTTTGAATTAAGTTTTTGATTAATTAGAATTTTGATCCACTTACCAAGATTTGGAATCTTACTTAGCTTATATACCGCTAAGACATATCGTAGGTATCTAGAGTATAATCGTGGTTCTATCACTTCTTTATGAGATACATCATGAGTCCATTGAGATGACATCATAGGTCTGCCACTCCATGTATACACATGGTTTTCTTTATGGATCCATGTTCCTTAATCTATAATGCTTATGGAGTTTGACTAAAATAACTTAAGCATATCATTTTCCCCTAATTCCATCAGCTGGCCACGTTGGTAAAAACTTATAAGTTTGAATTAAGGTTTCATAAGCAATTTTCCCACTTTAATTCAATTAAACAGAGTCTTTACATAGTAAATGCAGTGAATGATCAGTTGGCATCCTTAACTTGTGATAGCCTAATGCTAGGTGTTGTATTAATCATTACAAGAGTTCAAGTAGAAAGAAGGGATTTTGGGTAATAAAAAAATTAGTAAAATTTTCTAGGGAGTGGAAGGTCTCACAATCTAAGTCTGTCCTTTAAAACAAATATGAGCCATTCAAAATCACTACAAGTATCCCTTTAACGCCTTTTGCAGATTGTTCTTTTGTCACTCTCATGGTGCCAAAATGTAGTGTAGGGTCAGCATTTTGAGGTAAAAATTTGAGGCATCTAGGGTTTCTAATAGTGTTAAATTAATGAGAAGGGTAGAAAAAAGACAGTGTAGGATTATAGCTCCTCACTTAAGGCAATAATAGTCAAGATTCGCACAAGAAATATTAGGGTTGCGATTTTAAAAGGAAAAGGATGAATTTTTTATAAACATTTGGTGTCATTTTCCTTCTCAAAGGGATTGCTTAACCCAACCCGGGAAAGTACAATTACGTGTTTGAATGATTTCTGCTACTACATCTTTAAAAATCTCTGCTACGCTTATAATCGTGAGTCTGTGCAGTTTTTCTGTATGAACATAGCCTATGAGGATAAAATTATAAATATATCGCGCATGATCCAGCTCATCATTGACTCACATTCCTTATCACATCTACGATTGAGTTTGCAAAGTGGCTGCAGCAACTGAAGAATTACCCTGAAAGGCATACGTTTCTCTTGTTACGACTCCAATATTCATCTGTAGACAAAGTATATAAAGGACGCAGCGTGACGTTTCTGGTAAAACTTGAATGTCGCCCGTTGCCAAGTCCTCTTCTGGCGTGGCGTCCTGTGAGGAAAGTATAATATCACACGGTTCCATTCCATGTGGGCAGCAGTTGACAATTCAAATGCTTCTAAGACTTCCACGGTCATGAAAAAAGCGGCAATATATATTGAGAGAGAAACCTGGACGACCACTAGTAAGCATATCGGTACCCTCAGCCTCGTATACACATGGGAACAATTCTCTTCTATTATACAGGGCAGACGGATCCCATCTTTTCTTATCGAATATTTACAAGGGAATAAGAGCAATATGAAACTTGGATGTGTGACTTGACCTGTCTCTTCCATGGATACCATTGACTCATTCAGAGTCCTTGCCTTTACAATTGATTCGCAATGTCAAGGAATATATAATAATTGAATCGACATTTTTGACCACCACTTTGCTTAATCAACTATAACTAATAGATGCAAGAAAATCTCCTATTTCTTTTTTTGGTTTTAACTGCGATGCGCTTGTTACTATCCTCAACACCTAATGGGAATATGGGATAGGTATATCCTTGCACAAATTCCAAACATGTCGAAATTGTTGAAATTATTTTGCAGAATTATCACAATAGCAGAAACTTTCTGAAAATAGGCACTCTTCTGATAAAAGAACCAGAACATCTTGTTATTTCTGAAGCTTGAGATCCTTTGCTTGACGGAATTACATCGGTATAAAGTTTCTAATTTTCTGCTATATCTGCAAAACGGCTCAAACAAGAGGGGAAAATACAAGCTTCTGCGCATTTAAGAAGAATGAACGCTGCATGTAAGGACATTCACATCAATGCACTTATCACACTCACAGCAGCTCTACATGCTTTCGCTCATCATTAGAATTGCATGATACTACTCCACGCATCACAGCCTCCTCCCTACTTTTGCAAATCTTCTTGCTACTCCGAATATAACTGCCTTGGTCAAGAGTCCGCGGTCAAGGGTACAGGCAAGAACAATAGCACCACTAACAACTAGAAGCTTAGGGATATTTCCACCTAGAGGTTTCTTTGATGAATCATTAGTTTCAATCTCCAGTGAATCACCAGAATTACTCTCCATTGCTTTTAGGTAGTCCGCACTGACTTTGGTGTTAACCTGAGCCATGGAAGCACAACGTGAAAGAGCAGCCCCAGACAGTCTTTGCTTCTGATAAGCACCTAGACCATGCTCAATCTTCTTAACGGCTCCCCACATACCATGTCGTACTCCAAGCTTTGCAATCTCCCAAGGAATACCCATGTCCTCATGATGGAACAGTAAAACCTCACATGCAGTCAGCTGACCATCCCCTTTTTTAGATTCAACTGGTACACATCCAACAGAGGCATATATAAATGACATATAGCTTTGGAAATAAAGTGAAATTGCATTTTAAGAAGGAAAACTATTATTTGAGGAAAGAACTGACTATAAAGAAATTATCTACCTGCATGGATGCACCAGCTAGAATAGTACAAATCAACACGCCTAGGTTTATTGAGTCTTGGCACCGAGGAGCACGGAACTCCCTGAAAACAATAACATGCCATGGCATGTAATCTTAGTAGTGTATTCGAAAATTTCCCAGATGTCTTTCATGTACCAAAGAGAGATGTATAATTAACTTATAAAAAATTATAATGCCCAGTTATATACCAAAGGTGGAATAACTAGTACAAAAAGTATATTTGGAAACTATTAGAATGACTTAATGCTCTTAATTTGCATTGACATTACAGGTTCCATGAATACAAGAAAGGATGCAGTTGACTGGTGCACACAAGGTTTACAAAAAGTAGGGAATCAAGCAGTTGTTAAACCTTTTCTGATTAAAATTCACAAGGTAACACCAAGTCACTTGCCTCTCAACATTACAATGAGCAACCAGATAACCTTTTGCAGCTACTAGCCAATTTGTTATGTACTGGGTCAGTACATACAATAACAACCCCAGTTTTTATCAACATAACACTGGTATATAAAATTTAGAACTATTAAAAGTGATTCATATTGAATGAATATGCTTACGACATTCTGTCGTCCCGAAAGTACAAAACATATCTAACAAAAACTACTAAAACTTATATTGCTCATGGATGTGCTAAATTAAGTCATAGCCTTTAGGAATTGCTAAAAATGACAAGGTTGAAGGCTGACCCTTCAATCAAGATAACTAGAACACAGAAGATAGTCTACTAACTTTCCCATTTAACTTTTGGAAACAAGAAACACGAGGGGGAAAAAAACAAATGATATTATCAAGAATAGAAAGTTAAGGTTATCCGCATACCTTTGTGACACAGTAGTACATTCGACCTGATTCCCAAATGCGACGTCCTATGACATATTCTCGATCACTACAAAAGAAGGGAAACTGATCGCAGAAAGCGTGATTAATGCTCGTTTAAAGCAGTTCATTCAACAACAGATAGAACAGTACACTTTTCCCACCTTGCGTACCCACTGCACAACCATGGTTCCTGTAGTGGGGCACTCGTCCAAAGTTGCAGCATGTACAAGCATGTCGTCCCATTTCATCCGAAATTCATCATCCCAAAAGAAGTCCCTCACCAATTCAGGAGTGGCATCCTCAAAGACAGTTCTGCTACGATATTGGGGAGGGCCATTCTAACAAAACCATTGAAAAAAAAATTGAAATCAATAACATGGATTCCACAAGCCTAACAAATTAGCAGAACTATGAAGTAAATACGAAGCGGTTGACAGCAAAGGTTATAATTCACATGTTCAATTGCTGCTTCCAACAATTAAACCAACACAAGAAAACCCACCTCAGAATCTCTTCGCCAAGCTTGGTAGCTCATAGTTGGGGTAGAACGATCCATCATCTGAATCCAAGAAGGACCGCCATCTTTGACCTCGGCAAGCTTATGCAACGCCTCTAAATCATCTGTTGTCACAAGACTAGACTTTTCCCTTACAATTTGTGACGAACTGCAAATTTAATGAAGTTGTTAGAGAAAAGAAAAGAAAAAAAAACCTTAACTTTTCCTAATTTAGAAGTCCCATTGCCCGTGAAGAAGTTACTCGAATTCTCATGATATTTCACACCGCTGAATCTATAAATTCAACTTTATTAGACAAAAAAACCTTAACCAACTGGTGAAAAGTAGACAAAACCCACAAACCTGCAATCGGGGTTAGTGGTAGGTGGCACAGAGAAAGAGCTCTCTTGAGCACCATTATCAGCAGTCCAAGACACACAACTGGGAAACTGGAACTTGGGAAAATTAAAACTAGGAACGAATGAGGAAGCCGTGGGCATCGATACTTTTACTTGAGAATTCTTAGAGACCGTCTTCTCCTCACCCAGACAGGCCCATTTTGGCTTCCACGTCCACCCGACGATAATCCCAACAACAACCGCGATCCATAAAGGAGCCATAAACGTTAAAAGCTCACACAAAACGCTCCCAATTGTGGGTTTCTGCAAAATCTCCAATAAAACCGACCACAAAGCCATTTGAAGCCACAGGACTAAGAAATCCCAATATGACCAAAGACAATAACTAAACTAAAAAGCAACAACGAAAAAGAAAAACCCTCGATTGAATAGAAATGATAAGGCGTCAAAGCACAGGGACCAGTAGAGGGTCTGAGAGAGGGGGAAAGGAAAAAAGAAGAAATTTCAGAAAAGAAAACAACTCACAAAGTAGGGACCAAAATAAAAGAGGAGAGGAGAGGAGAGGAGAATAAAAGATACGGTGGATATGGGTTGGGTTAAGTTGCAGAGAGAGAGAGAGAGGGAGAGCAATCCAAGTTAAACTATGAGGATAAGGATTTCAGACATGAGCGGTAGGCAGGCGTGGTCTTCAGATCACTGTAGGCCCAATCCCAAAATTCTTCATTTTATTTTCATATTATTCTTTTTTGTGTGCTGCTGTGCTGAGAGGATGGTAAGGTAAGCCCGAATAGAGGAGGAGCAAATGTAGAGGTAAAAGAAACACTAGGGCTAGGACTAGGACTACATGCCTAATTGTATATATACATATAATGATGGCGCTACATGCCTAATTGTATGCCAGAGGTCGGTCTGTGGTCTGTGGTCTGTGATCTCATTTTTCACGGACGGTTGCTTCTCTTCTCATTTTTCACGTTTGCTTCTTTGGAGTTGCCTCCGCCGCTCATCTTTTCGACGTAACGCGTTTTCCTTTTTGACAGAAAACGATAATTCAATCTAACTGGAAATTTTGAATTGTTTGTGGTATTGATATTAGGATTGTTTATAATATTTCATAAACCAGTAACATTAGGATTTTACTTTTCAGTACAATTTAAAATTTGGTTATTTTCTTTTTAAAAAATCAGCTATGAAATTAGAAAGAAAAGGTGGTTGTTGAAATAGTTAAGCTCAAGTAATTTACTTTGCGTGAAAAAGATGAAACTGAAGGATTTGTTGTTGAGATATGTAAATTTCAAATTTTGAGAACTAATTATTTGGATTTGATAAAAGACACGACTCTTTTATTTTAGTTTAACTATATCTATTTTTTTAATTATCAAACAAATTTCTTATGATTTCTAATTTTTTAGAAAAATATATTCTATTAAACTTTTGTCAAAAGTTACGTGACATAAATAATAGTATATAAAATTAGAAGTTTTTTTATAAGAATTTTAATGATTAGAAAGTTTTTTAAAATTATAGGAAATGTTTAAAAATCAGACCGTGAACTTGTAAGAGAAAGTATTGTTTAAAAGACTCAACTAAAGTTAAACTGCGTTAAAATCGGTTAAAGTTTAAATAAAATTAAAGAATTTTAAATATGATTAAAGAGATTGTCCTTACACATTGAAAAATTTAAATTTAAATTAAAAACATAATGTTAAATCAAAATTAATTAATTTATTTTAGTTTATAAGAATTTATTAATTTACAAAATTGATCAATTAATTAATAAATTGATCGATGTTTTAATAAAAAAAGTTATTAAAATAAATCGAACTAGAAATTTAAAATAAAAATAAAAAATTTGATAATTTAAAAATTTTTATGATTAAATATGATATAAAACTTAAAAAAGGGTACCTTAAAAATGCTTCCTCCAAGTCCCATTCCTTCGAAAAATTGATGAAAACTCAAAGCTGCCAC
>JANKOD010000192.1:20540166-20552861 GCA_026284645.1 Erythroxylum acuminatum
ATAACAAATTCTCATCCGTACTATAACTGTTATGTATATATATATATATATATATATATATCCTATGCAGTATCACCACTTATAATTGTCATATCTCTCAACTTCGATTCACAAAAAATTCATTAATATCAAAATATAAGAATTTTACAAAGCTTTAATGGGCATTTCAAGCCACAATACATCATAACCCAAAAATACAAAGTTTACATAAACTAGAATTTCTCAAAATGCGACTAAAGCCTTGTTTTACAAAACTAGCTTAAAATACTAAAACATTTCAAAAGTGGAGTGATGCCTCAACTCTTGGTTACTCGATCTCATGCTCTTCACCTGAAGATGGGATGAAAATGGAGGGGTGAGCTTAAAGCTCGTGGGTAACAATTTTATAACCGGTAACAAGCAAAACAATTGAAATATTCATTTCTATTGTAAAAATTCACATTAATGCAAATCATGTATGCATCATTCTTGTCAACATATCATGAACACATAAGCACATCAAAATAGTTTGGGTGGATCCAAAAACAGAACATACTACACATTTCCACATAATGGTCTTGTGTAGCCGTGAACATAATGTACTATCGCAATCCCACTTAATGGTCTTACATAGCCGTGAACAGAACGTACTATTGCAATCCCACTTAATGGTCTTGCGTAGTCGTGAACTTATGGGGGTCCATGAAGGAGCTTCATGTCACTAGGGGGCAGGTGGGAGAAGCCTTTTGTCAATGTGCACTTGACTTAACTTAGGGGACCACCACAAACCCACATAATCATGCATTTCATAACTTGTAAACATATTGCCCAAAATGACACTTTTCTAAACTTGATTTCATAAACTTTATATCCTTTCAAAAATCATTTTCATTTTTCATTTCATAATTCAGAACACAAATCATATACAAAACATATAGCACATTCTCAAGGCATTCAAAGAGCAATAAATGCACATTTAAAAAAGTAGTTGAAATCATTTATTTCCATTTCTTGAAATTGACATTAATGGCTTATTACTTAATTATAAAAATGTAACCCACCTTGAATTCCTTGTTTATAACTTGCTCAAATGTGCCTCTCCTCTTACTCCACTTGTCTTTCTTGATTCCTTTTTCATAGGCAAAAATTCCAACTTCAATAGGGTTGCAAAATTGAAAACCCACAAAGCATATTCATTAAAATTGTTTTTAGAAAACTTAAAGCCATGTATTTCCAAAACTTCATGAACCAAAACCCTTCCATATATCCAAAGTATAAAAATCAAACTTACCTTGAATCTTCACCAATTTATGAGATTATCGGCTCTAAAGAAAGCTCTTCCCTTCCTTTATCTTTTTCCATTCTTGAGCAACCTCAGACTCTCTCTTTAAAACTAAGAAAAGATGAAACCTAACTCAAAACTCCATTTTTTTCTCTACTTCACCGAAACCTCTCTTGCTTACTTTTTGTTTTCGTATTTCACTTCTTCTTTCTCTCTTATTTTCGTTTTCTCTTCGTTTTTCTCTTCTTTAGGAAGAAGACAACACTTCTTCCTTCCCATTTTACCCTTAATGAATGAGAAAAGTCCACCTTGCCTTTCCTTTAATGCCTTATTGTTTTTAACCTAAAGTAAACTACCCAAAATACCCCTTTATGCATTCTTACCACTTTTAATTCAACTAACCTATGCAATAAATTCTACTAACATAGACATAAAAAAATTTACTCCAAAAAATTCACCAATCCAAACCTCATAATTATTTAAATCATGATTAACTAAAGAAAAAAATTCGAGGGCCAACAACATCTCTATGTGAGCTAAGTATGGACAGCCATATACCATAAACATTAAACATGTCCATAACATTGAATAAAGTGAGGTACTACATAGTTTAGGCAATAACAACGCTAATAACTACTTAGAAATCCATCAAAATCAGATCCAGCATGTTCATAACATATCCATACATCCTTCTTAATCAACAAAATACAACATAGAAGCAAGAAAAGAGAAGTAAGGCTTATATGTTGAAGAGCAAAGCTGGAATTCTATGGTGGCATCTTCGTGTCGCCTTGAAATCCTTTAATTTCACCTTGAATTTTCTTGGTTTTTCTCTCAAAAATGTGTTTTTCTCTCTCCCTTGGATGTCTTTCACGACATTCTCCTTTCTAGGGTTTAAAATTGGGTTTTTATACCCCATTTAATGCTTAAAACGATGTAAGAAGGAGGAAGTTGCCAGCTGGAATTTTCCAAAAAACTCTGTTTTCTATCTTGACTTCAATCCGAGATATCTTATTGAGTTCTTATTCAAATTGGGTCGTTATTTCACCAATTTGAAACTGAAGTTCTCCTATTTATTTTGGATTAAAAATGAAAAACATCAAATCAAAATTGTATCATGCGAAAGCTTAACATTGGTGATGGATTGGCCCAAGAAAATTCCAGCTTTCCTTTCGGTCACATGACTTGCTTTTTCTTTGGTTCTTATATCCTCTATCCTTCCATCCTCAAAACCACCTTGAAACCTATTGATTAACAACAAAATTAATCACTTAATCATGCCCAAAATACATGCAATTAATACCAACATAATGTAACAAAAAGATGCACAACCATGTCATGCAAAATTCATGCAAAATCTAATCTTAAAGACCTAATTCACATACATTCATGAATATTCGCATAAATTAATACATAATCATGCAATTATATGAAACTAAGACAAAACGTAAGCTAAACAAGTTAATAATTTATCACAATTAGCTAACAAATTATCTTAAGAAAAGTATATACAAATGCCACCTATCAAAGGGGCAACAACCAATAAAGAGAAAGGCATAGAAGATGTCATTATTCCAACAACATATACATATCAAATCATAGTTACAGTATACTATTGGAATTTCTAGTCCACGTTGGTGAAGTGTAGGTAATCCTTTTCAGAGGGAAGATCAACAGTCTTAAAACCCTGAGGAAACATCTTTTTAGCATCTTCATCAGCGATGCTAGCAGAAATAATCACATCATCTCCTGGTTTCCAATTTGCAGGGGTCGCAATCTTCTTGTACTTCTTTACTTTCTACAATGAATCCAACACTCTCATCACTTCATCCATGTTCCTCCTTGTGGTTGCTAGGTATAGAAGGCTCAGTTTTATCTACAAGGCCAAAGCACGTCAACTTTCTTAACATTTGTTAGTTACCATACTCAAATTTTCATAAAGACATAATCCATGTACACCTTCTTGTTGGGACCAACTATATGGAAAGCTCGAGAGGGAAGATTGCTTTCATGGAGTCCTTCTCATGTAGATCAACCATGTCATGTTCTTTGATAGCCTCACGATTTGTAGGGAGGAAGTAAGGTGACATACCCCATCATACACTAGGCTTAAGAATTAAAAATTCAAGAAGAAAACATTGCGTTTATGAATCAAAAATTCATAAACGACGTTTCCATCCCAAAAAACTACATTTCAAATATTGTGAGACCCACCTCCATTTTTAAAATTTTGGCATCATCAAATGGTGAGTCCCATTTAAATTTTTTTAAAGAAAATTCCACGTCAGTGAAAAATTTTGTCATGTCAATAGTTAACTAACGGTGTCTTAAGATTGATAGTGATTAAAGTTCATTTTGAACATTTCATAAACTTTAGGGTTCATTTTGAACACCATAAACCGTTAAGGCTCATTTCATACACTAGTGTAAACATTAGGGGTTATTTTACTCTTTTGGCCAATAGTGCATGTATTATACGTTTTATTAGATGCCAATATCATCTGGCTTTATCTAGTCCATACATATGTGTCAAAAGAATTAGTATAAGGAATTACAAAAAGAAAAATTCAAACTTTACTCTTTTTTGTAATTATAGCTTGAACTTTAAAAATGGCAATTAAATACTCAAGCTTTTATTTTTTTTTCCAATTCTAGCCTGACATTATATTTTTGTTAATGTCACTAACGTGGCTTGGATATAAGACAGAAACTCTGAACACTTACATACATCAGACTTAATTAAGCTTAACTAAACTACATGGTTTTGGGATTGAAATCTTTAAACCAAATTCACTGCCCAAATAGCTAAAATTGAAAACCCTAAATTAGTTCGTTCTCGCATAGAAAGAAAGAGGGCATAAGGTGGCAAATTGATATTTCGTTCATATTGTTAAAATTTGTGTTGTTGTCATCTCACACTAACAAGATAAAGTGACATTGTCATCTCGCACTGACATAACAAAGTTTGATCTAGAGATTTTAATATCAAAATAACGTAATTTAGTTAAACTTAATTAAGTCTGACATATAAGTATTTAAGGGGTGCTTGGTTGATGAGTTTGGTTAGGGTTCAATGGGTATGGAATGAAAAAGAGGTTGTTGGTTATATATTATTATTATAGGAACGGTATTATGATATCCAACTTTCATATCCCTCAAGCATAAGAGAAATGTTAATCATTCCTGAGTGACACTCCCTTCATCTTTTTTTTAAAATCTTTTTATAATTAAATGTAATTAATTAAATACAATTAATTAATTACAATATAATTGATTAAAATAATAATTACATTGTAATTAGTTAATTAAAATTAATTATATTGTAATATTATTTTAATCAATTATATTGTAATTAATTAATTACAATATAATTAATTAATTATGTTTTTCTCTTTTTTAGCAATTAAATATAACTAATTAAAATATATTAAAATTTGATGTAAAACAAAATTTTAACAAACTTTTATTTCTTAATAATTTTAACAAACCAATCACTATTAATAGTAATGGTAATCATTTCTTCGTTTTAACCAACCATCATAATTACAATGATTATATCAATTCTCATTTCTATTACCATTAAATGTCCCTTTAAAATTTTTATTAAAAATTAAAAGTTTAAATATTAATAATTATTTTTAAAATTTAAACTAGGGAAAAGTTTGAGATGTTAATGCCTCGTATGATATATTAGTTTACGATTAATGGTCGGGCAATGGTGGGCTGAAAAAACTAGGTAAGCAGGAGCAGGAAAATAGAAGGCAAGGCAGGCTATAGAGTTAATTAGGCCCGAGTTAGTTTGGGTTTCAATTTCCCAGGGAATAGTCTCTGGTCTGGTTGCAGTCAATCACACACACACGTACAGCGAAAGTGAGAGACAGAAATCCAGAGATCAATCAATGGCCGGAAGATTGAGCACCGTGGCGTCACGTATCCTCGGAGGTAACTGCGTTGTGGACCGCTCCATCGCCTCTTCGCTTCGCATCCGCTCCGGCATGGGCCCCCCCGTCGGCAAGCACATTGTCCCCGACAAACCCGTCAGTATATATATTGACATACATAAAACCCCTATGATCTGTGTCTGTTTCCATTTTCTGAAAATAAACGGTTTTAGAAATTTGTTTATGTAGCTTCCTGTAAATGATGAGCTGGTTTGGGACAACGGCACGCCTTTTCCGGAGCCATGTATCGATCGCATCGCCGATACTGTTGGAAAGGTGATTCTTCTTTTTTCTTTTCTTTTTGAAACCTCCGCTACTCCGTTTTATGATTACAACAGAACGTAATAGTAAAATTACAGTATGAGGCATTAGCATGGTTGTGCGGAGGCTTGGGATTCTTCGCTTCTTTGGGATTGTTAGCTGTGTGGAATGATAAAGCTTCTAAAGTACCATATGTGAGTCACTGCATTTTACCTTCTGTTATGTGCTTAAATAATGGCTTCATTATGTTTAGGAAATTTAATTAGTTGTGACTGGTCCATGAACTTCCTCTTGAGTTTCGATAATGATTTATGCCTATTGGGTTGATTATTGGTGGTATTATTGCAGTGTATTTCTTCATTGGGTTCTGCATTTGAATGTTAAGATACCTAATTAGGGATTTATATACTGTGTTAACAACTTTCTCGGTCTCTTAAAGAACCTTATATCGTCTGCTTGATTATTTTTTTTGTAATTTATACTGTTAAATTCTATCATCAGCTCTCTATATTTGTATTCACTTAAAAGGAAGACTATATATCGTTGACTGTGATGATTATTAGGTAAGAACTAATAGATATAGACCCTTTATCATGAAATATCTAATATAGTGGCAGTAAATCTTTCTTGAATTTCTTTCATTATTCCCCATTAAAAATGTTTCTCTTTCTATTTTTCTTAGTTATTGGCATGCTAAGTTCAGAAGCCTTTTCAATAAAAAAACCTTGATGTGGACTAAGTTGACATATTAGATGCACAGATTCCTCTTTTGATACCAATTGATAATTCCCTAGTCAGTGACAACTCTAAGTTGATGGAAGTAACAAGAAGAGCTATAGAAGTTGAAGAAAGAAGCTTTTTACTTAGAGGTACTACAACACTCAGTCTTTGTGAAACACTTGATAACTTTACGGGTTGCCTAGAACTTCATTTTCTTTGACATGAACAACACCGAAGGACAAAGTACATGTGAGGAGAAATTCGTATTGGAGCGTCAATCTTGGATGATATAATTTGAATGATTTCTTGATATAGTGCATTTTTTTTTAGAGGCTTGCCACTATTGGGAAATTTTTGTCAAAGCTAGCGGCATACCAGAAAATAGCCAAGTAGTGATGCAAAAGAGTTTAGAGTTTATAAAAGAAGTATATGAGGGCAAATCAGTCAACCACAAGTTGTAATTTGGCGGGATAAAGAGTGTGGGTTGAAGTAACAACGAAGACAGCAAGGGTTGAAATTTAGTTTATGCTAGGTTTGTTTGTTATATAGGAAGTAGTAGTAAGTTAGATATGTTATCCTAGTTGTTTAGGACTTAAACTTATTTAAGAATAAAGAATTTTTATTATGGTATGATTCAATTTTATTTTGGATATTTTAGTTAAGAATCCTTTACTACTAGAATAAGGATTCTTAGAACTTTTCTATATATATGAGTGTGCTCAGTCTTTTAATAATACTTCTATAAACTTGAGCTTTTAATTAGAAAGTGTTTTGTTTTCTTCTAAGAGTAATTCTTGTAATGTAGGAGTGATTCTTAGTTTCCTACCCTCTATTGCTTGTTTATCTCAATCAAATTCTAGCAATTCTAGCCTAAAGTTCTAGCAACTAAAATCCTAAAATTCTAGCCATTTCAAGACCTAGCTATACAATTCCTTAAATTCCAACAACTTAAGTTGAAATACCAAACCTAAGACTCAAATTTCACAACCATAGTTTATAAGTTTTGTAATTTCTAGTAAATTTGATATATTTTTTACTCGTCCTACATCAATTTGTTATTAGAGCTTTGATTTTGCGGTGGGAATATGACGTGGAAAGGTGTATAGAAGAATACTCAACGATGATGAGTGACAGGAAATTCTTATGAAAATAATGGAAAATTGGACTTAAATGATTCTTGAGCGCAAGATGCTCCAAGAACTAGTCCAAAAAGCAGCATTGGGCAACAAATTATGTTTCATGTTGAGGGTAGAAAAAGTGAAATATGATATGAAGAGCTTAAACTAGTTAATAATGAGTGGGGTTACGAAACTAGTGCCTATCAAGAGATCCAAGACAAAGAAACCATCCAACACCACTTAGAGAGTGCATGTGGGACTTAAGAGACCATGATAGAGGTGAAACATATAATGTTCTTGATGATATTATTGAGACAGTTTGTGTTGAAGCACTTGGTTTGTAGGAAAGATGGATCCTCTATTACTTCTTTGACTAGTATAACATGTCAGAAGATCGAAAAGTCCAATTTGCTAAGATGAAGCTAATTGGACATGGAGAGAACTACAACTGTGCAAAATTTTAGGCATGCATTTAATGCATCAAAATTTGCCCCACAAAACAAGAAGATAAACCTAAAGGCAAAGCAGTAGTTGAGATTGGGACAAAAGGAGGCAATAATGAAAAGAAGTGTGTCTGATGTAATGAGAGTTGCATACTTACGACTCTTAAGGCAAAAGAACAATAAGAATGGCTTCATATTGCTATTTTCTTTACTCAAGTTAAATGTGGATATATAATATGTTAGCTTATCAATGATAGAGGATATAGTATGAATGTGGTATCTGATAGCATGGTGAAGCGATTGAATTTACTTTAGAAAAACATCCACATCGTGGATGATAACCCTATACTAGTAGCTCAAAGGTGTTTGGTGTCTTCCAAATTAGGAATATATGAAGATTCTATTTGGTGTGATGTCATTCATTTAAAAGTATCTCACGTTTTACTTGGTTGACTGTGACATTATGATTGTGATGTGTAGCATTTTGGAAAAGCTAACACCTATCATTTTATGTTTAATGGGAAGAAGAAAAGTTTGAAGCATATAAAGGTGGAGGACAAGGTAAAAAGAAAAAGAGAAAGTAACAAGACAGCCATAAGCCAAGAAAAACCCATTTTATATCCTTGAGGAGAGAGTTTGAAGCTGTCCGCAAGGAGAAGGGAATTGTGTTTGCAACGGTAGTGATGGAAGTAACAAAAACAACACCCAACGTACCCCTTGTATTGCCAAAATAAGCGGGCGAACTATTAACTGATTTTTTAGACATCATGCTTAATGATTTACTAGGTGAATTACCTCCTTTACTAGATATTCAACATGCTATTAACTTGGTACCTATATCTGCTCTACCAAATCTTTTAGCCTATTGCTTGAATCCTATTAAGAATGAAAAGTTGAACAAGTAGATTAGTGCTGAAAAAAAGGACCACTTCAAGAAAATTTGTCCAATTCCAACATTTTTTACCCCTAAAAAGGATGGAAGTTGGTGAATGTACATTGATTGTTGGTAATAAACAAAAAACACAATTAAGGTATAAGTTTTCAATCCCTCACCTTGATGACATATTAGACATGATGATTGGAGCTATTATCTTTACCAAGATAGAAATACAAGTGGGCATGGAATACAACTTTCAAGACTAAAAGGGAATTTAGGAATGGTTGGTGATGCCATTTAGACTCACAAATAAACCTAACACTTTTATAAGAGTGATGAACTGAGTTTGTTGACCATTTATGGGCATTTTTTGGTGATATATTAATACACAAAAGACCACCTATTACATCTTCAATAAGTCTCAAGAATTTTGAGGCAAGAGAAATTTTATATCAACTTAAGAAAGTGTTCTTTTATGCAACCAAGTGGTGTATTTTTTGGGTTTTGTCGTATCCTATTGAGTAGTGGAGATTGATCCCGAGAAGGTTAAAACTATCTTTGATTGTCATATTCCAAAGAACGTGTGAGACATGGAGTTTTCACATGTCTTAGAAACATTCTATAGGCAATTTGTTTGTAATTTTAGTGCCATTAAGAAACATTCTATAGGCAATTTGTTTATAATTTTAGTGCCATTACGCACCAGAAGAATTTGAACAAAAGGTACACCTTATGGATTGAAATTTTGGAGCAATTCTTTTATTAATCGCCGAGCAAGATTTGAGGATAAGATAGTGGATGCATTGCGTAGAATTAGCCATTTGCTTAACAATTTGGCAATAAAAGTAGTGGGGTAAGAAAACTAAAAAGAAAACATGCTTTAGATCGAGATTATGGGACGATTTATTCAAAAAATTGCAGTAGGATAAAGAGATGGTCACTTCCCTTTTGTGATCTACAATGGCAACTTTTTCAGAAGTCAATAGTCACTTTCCTTTGTGATCTACAATGGCTACTTTTTTTTTAAAGGAAATCATCTTTGCCTACCCAATACTTCTTTAGTGAAGTATGTGATTTGGCAATCATATGGAAGAGGGGCAGTATGTCACTTTGGAGGAGATAAAATCATAGCAATGGTTGAAGATCACTTTTATTGGCTCTCTTTAAGACTGGATGTTTTTAAGGTCATACGTTAATATTGAACATGTCAATCAACTAAAGGAAGGAAGTCAAATTTTGGACTACACAAATTGTTGCCCTTGCCTCATGAATCATGGTGGTACATAAATATGGATTTTGTCTTGGGAATTCCTAAATTTATAAAAGGTTATGATTCTTTTTTTATGTTGGTGGATATTAGCAGTTTCTTGTCAAATGGAAAAGAACATTAATTTCTAACGGCATTAGGATTTTAGAATATGAATTTCAAAAGTTAAATCTAAACTTGTATGATCAGTGTTTATCACAGTCTATGTTGAGGACAACTCCAGACAATTCAGGGGAAGTATTAGTCAGTTAAATATATTATCTTAGTTATTTAGGACTTAAGAACTTATTTAAGACTAAATAATCTTATTAGAGTAGGATTTAATTTTATTTTGGATATTTTAGTTAGGAATCCTTGGCTACTAGAATAAGGGTTTATAGAACTTTTCTATATATGTGTATACTCAAACCCTTCAATAATACATCCTGAATTTTTTCTCTAAACTAGAGTTTTCAATTAAAAACATGTGATGATGTCTTCTGAGAGTAAAACTTGGACTCTAGGAGTGATTCCTAGTTCTCTACTCTCTGCTGCTTTTTTTACCTCACTAAACTTCTAGCAATTCTAGCCTAAATTTTCAGTAACCATAATCCTAAAATTCTAGCCATATCAAATCTAAGATTCCAGCCATATTAAACTCTAAAATTTCAAATATGCCAAACTTGAAATTTGAGCAACCTAAGTTGAAATCCCATACATAAAACTCAAATTCCAATAGTCAAATTTTATAAGTTTTGTGATTCTAGCTAATAATTTGATATATTTACTCTCTAAACAGCATAACCAAGGAAATTCCTCTTGTAGAAAGATTTACGTTGTCTTAATGATAAAATACGAAGTTTATTTAGTAATATGATATCTTTGCTCTTCTCTGCGGGAAATCTTTTTCTTCCGTATGATGTTGGTAGCTACATTATTGTTTCATTTGTGATAACTTAGTGATTTCTCAGACTTTCCATGCCTGGAAAAAGCTCAGACATATACTATTGACAAAATATTTACCTCTATGCTGTGTTAGTTAACTGCATCATAATTGGCTGGATGAACTCTTGCCTTTTCTTTTTTTCTTTCTATCTCTCTCAATATGTTTGCAGATGGTTATATGTTGAACTGTTTGTGTTGCTTTATATCTTTGTCAAATAAGGAACTTTTTTTTCCTTTGCCTCTTACTGCAAGTTTTATTTCTTTGTTAATGTCTAATGTTTTGTGCATTTTGACTTATAACACCTTAATATCTTCCCATTCTTGTTGACCAGACACCAAAAGTTTATCCATATGACAACCTGCGGGTGGAGCTTGGTGGAGAACCATAATCTGGATGAGAGTAACTGTGGTTTTACATGCATATTTTTTAGTTTCATGTGCTTCCATTTTGAATATGGAACAGTTGAAAATAATCATTGTAGCCAAAATTGGATGGCTTTGTTATACTGGGTGTTGTTTCCTTGCATCTTAATACGTTTACTGTTGGATGCGTTGCCATTTCCGGTAGTATGGATATTTACTTTATTCTTAACATTTGAAGTATGCGTCTATGCCGTCCCAGATGCATTACTAGATGTGACTATTTTTTTAGTTTAACAACGTTCACCAAATTTTGAAACCCATTCCTGCACGCTGGTTACGATTTGCTGTTTCTCTGACTTGTGGTACAATACTGAGCATAATCATTTCCTCATTGTCTTGAGCCAATTCTCCCAATTAGGATTTAACTTCAGAGAGTACTTTATTATAGTGGTTCTAATTCAAGCAGCACCTTAAAAATTCAGATTTTTCGTTTTAGAAGCTTGTGTTGAAAGCAAGTACCGTTAAGTTCCCAAGGATGTTCACTTCGACAGATAAGTTATCGATGTTCTCATTAACAAGTGAGGCCTCATGTCTATACCTAGATCTCTTACCCCGCAGATTTTTTAGGCAACTGTAACTATCGCTCCTATAGTATAAGTTATGGAGTATTAAGTATTAATTTCATAGAGATTATGACTATTAGTATTAATCATTTTTATTATTTAATCAGTAAATTATGATCAAAGTGATTGATTAAATTTAAATTTAAAGTAATGAATTAAAATAAATCAATACAATTAACTAATTAGAATAAAATATAATTAAAAAGCAACCGGTAATAACAACAGTATTTAAAAAGTGAATACATATTTTTTTTTCATCCAAATAAGATTTTATATATCAATTTAGTTTAAAGTTCATTGGATCATGAGAATTTTTTAATCATATTAATATATTTCTTAAGATTATTAACAATTAATTCTAAGTTGATTAATTAAAATCTTTTTTCAAATAAAACTTTTAGAATCACATTAATCAATTTATGAATTTCTTAATTATATTTGGCTTTAATTTGGAAGATGTATGGTATTCTATTTCTACGATGCATGCAACTCTTTTAATTATGCTAGATTTATTCATAAGAATAATTTGTAGATCTTAAATGCATAAAATCAAACATGAATCAGCAAACCGCCACATATTGATTCAAGAAAAGTAAAGACCCCCTACATGAATCAACATGCTGCTACATACTGATTCAAGAAAAGTAAAGACTTTGAATCTCAACAAAATTGAAGAATAAATTGAATTAAATGAAATCAAACTACAAAATCCATCATATGGTTCATTGTATCTAGGTACATAGAAGTTAGGGGCCGTTTGGTTCCACTTCTATTTTTCTGTTATCGTTTCTGGTTTTTGTTTTCTATTTTTTATTTTTGTTTTTTTTCTTAAAAGAAACGAAAACCTGTTTGGTTGAGATTTGTAATAAAAAAACTAAAAACAAAAACCTGTTTGGT
>JANKOD010000192.1:20552961-20564655 GCA_026284645.1 Erythroxylum acuminatum
AACGTTATTTTCTTGTTTCCATAAATCTGTTGCGGTTTTTTAATTTTGAGAAACAAGAAAACACAACAATGACAGACGAACACGTTTTACTGCTTTGTTTCATTTTTTACGAAAACGAAAACAGAAAACCAAAAAAGAAAACAGAAACAAACAGCTCCTTAGTTTCTAACCATAGAACACATAACACCAAAATTACAGGAAAAATAGAAAATTAAAAGAAATATGATGAAACTCCTTTTAATCTTTACAAAATCTACTTTAGATTGATGAAAATGTGTCTTTTTAGTTGTTCTTTGTTTTCTCTGCCACTTTAGGTCGCGTAGTTATGCCTCCAAAACTTATTCCTCACTCAACCCTTCAATTATGCCTTTTATGGTTCAAAATTTAGGTTTCTGAGTGGAACATGGGCAAGTATCCTATTGTGTACCAAGCCATGTACTTAATAATCATGAGATCCTCAAATTTGCAACAAACACATGCCTAAACACGAGCAAAAAATGTGAACATAGGCTCATTAACATATCATATGGGTTTGTATCTCTTAAACATGGGTGTGTAATACATAGAATCAATCAACATGCCTCAAGCTCTTTAATAGGACCATATAAACTTGAAATTCAGAAACAATAGAGAACGCAACCACCAATATGGTTGTATTTCAAACTATGTTTGGCTCTACAACTTCATAACCTGATTAAAATAGCTTCAAATCTCTCCAAACTCATCTAGATTTGTTCCTTTTGATCTAAATAAGTGAATTATGACATGAAAACAAAATATAAACAAATTAAGTACCAAAAGTAATAAAAACCCTTAAATAAATAAGTGAAATACACTAAATATAAACCTAAAAATATGAATCATTAGGCACTTATCAAACTTCCTCACACGTAGGCATTTGCTTGATAATTTAAATTCATCAGTCCTTCAAAATGTCTACCTCTCCTCGATTTCAACATATTTATCCACACTTCGAATCTCCATGCCCAAAAAATCAAACTAGAGCATAATTATAATCAAACTATTATAGAATAAACTCCTATAAGAAAACACCACAAAAGCTTCACTCAATTCTTTCAAAGTGTTTAGAGTGAAAGTTATTAAAACTCTCAAATCTATGTAAAGAAGGAATCTTAACCATGTGCTTGTTAATAAATGAAAAGTGCTTGATTTATTATTTACTTATTCCTTAATGCTTAGTGATTAATGTTGTATTGCGCTAAAAATACTTATTTTGGTTCATGTTTTAGTCTAGGTACAAGTTAGAGGAATGAGAACCAAAATGAGCTAACTTCACATCCTTGGTATCGTTTTATTGATGTTCGATGTTACTTGTCTTCGTGCAAAAAAGAAATAAGTGGGTGAAAACATGATAAAGAATGGAATAATTGGAAATACTATTAGTTACAAGGCCATGTATAGGAACATATAACTCACTAAAAAAGTGTACAAACTCGAAGACACTATTTCAACCATCCTTGTGACCTACAAGCCCATTTGAAGACTTATATGGCCGTGTAAATGAGATATACAGACATATATCTTGACTGTATATCGAACTGTTAATGTGTAGCTTCGTGATTTCTGATAAATTGACACACATTGTCACCTACATGCCCGTGTACCTAACAATGTATAATAACACAACCCTAATTTTGCAATATAAAAGGATAATTAGGAGGCCAAATAGGGTATGTATAGATTAGAGACACAAAAGGAGGTAAATTCCTTTCCCTTTTAAGTCTTCTTCTTTCTAGTTTAAAGGGGAAATTAAGGCTGGTTAATATGCTTGGGCCTTGATCAATCTTAATGATGTTGTTCTTAACTCTCTTTTGGAATTTACTATGTTATTCTCTGTTTAAAGTCTTGGATTTATGTATGAACAATTTAGATAGGCCTACTAGATTATTCATGTATGGATTCATTGGCAAAATCAAGATTGTAATGCATAATTATTGTAAATCCTATTCATGTGCGGTAAACTAAGGGCTGTGTATCATTACAGATAACATAACATAAGTTAAATGACCCGATCTGGTATTGTTGTCGCCTACAACTAAATTCAAAAGAAATCACTTCCATTAATACAATTTAATGTAGTAGTTGTAAGTGGATATCGTTCCCACGAGGAATCTTAACGGTAAAGGAGTTACGAATTTAAAACAAAACAAAGTAACGAAATTGGGGCGGGGGGGCTAATTC
Source organism: Erythroxylum acuminatum (assembly GCA_026284645.1). NCBI lineage: Eukaryota > Viridiplantae > Streptophyta > Magnoliopsida > Malpighiales > Erythroxylaceae > Erythroxylum > Erythroxylum acuminatum. Next base: position 20,555,164 of record JANKOD010000192.1, read on the forward strand.
ACGGCAATTTAAGGAAAATATAAGAAAAAATGGCAAATCGAAAGAAATAATTGGATCTGAAAAATTAATGAAAAATACCTTGATTTTCGGGTCACCGATGTTATCATGCTAAAATGGATTCTCGATATAAAATTTCAATCATTAATAAACATTCATTGGGGATATTTTCGCTTAAGTGTAATGACTAGAAACATGTATCCTAGCATTCTTATTAAACAACAACCTAGATACGATCATAGGTTCAATTGAATAATAGCTTTACAAATCAAGAATCTAATGAGCAAAAGAAATACATGTATGACATGCAATCAATCAAGCGAATATCTTCTTAGAATTTCCGACTCTAACGTAAAGTAGGTAATCCTAATTACTAATCGTGATTAATGAAACTGAACGTTATATTTCATTAATCTAGCTATTGAACAAATCAATCCCTAGTTACGCAGCTAGAGATCAATCAATTCAATTAGAAAAGTAATGCAGAAAATATTCAATGTTCATCAATGAACAAACTTTATTGACATCTCACACATAATAGGTGATAATAAGGTTCCCCTAAACCAAGAAAATACTTTAGCTACTCATAACAAAAATCGAAATCAAAGAAATAATAACATAACAAGTCTCCATCTTTGGTCTTTCTTTTAAGAACCTTGTTGTGATTCCAAAAGCCTCTAATGAGTGGAATAGGAAGTCTCAGTTTACTGAGTCAAAACCCTTTCTAAAATATACTTTCATGACACACAATTTGCACGTCCCCCTCCTTTGGTATCCATGTAATAGTTCTTGAGTAAGTAACACATTGTCTTTAATGTTCCTGCCGTTTATATATGCACCTTGTGTGTTATTGGTAAGGGATCTAATTACTTTTTAGTCTTTAAACCAGGATGCTTGAAATCAATTCTTTTGTCAAATAATATTCTAAATAAATATAGAACATAGAATTAATGTCTTTTCTATTTAAGTCTAATAAAGTTAGTTCTCTACCATTATTAATTGTTCTGTTAATGACATTTGAAAACTACTTTCACAATGTCATTCCATCTGGACTAAGGATTTTCTGAATCAATATTAATAAAGAATAATGTGGTATCCTCCCTAATTACTTTAGGGTAATGAATCTCATAGTGATCATTTAGCTACCTTTATATAATTCATACTTTATCTAATGTTCTTAGCTTGCCCAAAATGACTAGCCACATTATAAATTCTAGCTTTGAAGTGTTTCCTTTAGACCAAATTAGTCCATGCTAGGAAACCTATGGGGAAAGTTGAAGGAATAGCTCCAAAGTTGTCTTATTAGTGAATGTACTTAAGGAGTGCTAAGTCCACAAAACTCTGTCCTCTATTATTGGTAGAGCTTGTTGCTAGCATTCAAGCCCTCTAAATATGATGTTCTACTCATCAACTTTATCAACTTCTTGACCTTTGCATTAAGTTTTATTATGCACCTTAGATGAAAAATTCTAGGGAGCTTGTACAAGGGACCATAGTCACTCTAGTTGTCAAGTAAAATCTAGGTTTTGTTAGCATTACCAATTATGGCCTTGACTTTTAACAAATCAATTCCTTTAAGTCAAGTATGTTATGAAATGTCCATTAGATATTCATATTAGGCTTGAATTCCGAGAGGCTTTGGTCTTTTAAATGATGCATGTGCATCCATTGCACCTATAAGTTTTCTTTATCAATCAATAACTTCCATAATCTTCTTGCAATAAGGACTTTGCTTGTGGTTTGAATGGATCTTAAGCTTAGACCCATGAGATATTCCAAGTCTTAAGAATTAGGAACCATACAGAAGTCATGGCCAAGACTTAGGAGAACTAGCAAGGAAGAGAGTTTTCACTATAAGAGTTATGCTTGTTATAATTAACGACAAAGTCTACTAAAATATAAACTATTCATTTTCATATAATAATTTCATAATTTTATACCAAGTACTTTGTTTGAAATCTCATGTTTTAAAACATCAGATCACATCACATGTTTGCTTTCGTATTCATTGAAATTAACAAATAAATAATTTATTATCATAAAAATACTAAATGAGGAATATACTTTCAATTTAATAGACACAATTAAATGTGTAAGTTCCTTTTCCGGCAGTAAAGTAGTCATTAGCAAATTTGACAAGTCGAACTAGTTACTTTCTTATAGCAATAACAAGTAAAGGTTTACTTTTAACTCAAATAGTTAAGATAAGGGTAATAGTTTAAAAAGTTTTTAAAAATTATCTGTTCTTTAAAATTCTAAAAAAAGAAAAACTTGACAAAATACACATAATATGAATATAGTAGGTGGACTAATCGAATTTCATTGACAGGATAATAGAACTTAACTCTTAAACTCGACTCAAGTTTAATTAATTTGTTTCAAGTTAAAAGTTAGGTTGGATCCTCGTGTAACGAGCTTTTTGTTGGTTCATATATGATATTTATATTACGTGTATTTCGTTATTATTTCTAATTAAAGTCTACAAGAATAGATTTATCTGAAAAATTAGAAGCTATAAAATGGATAAATATTTAGGAGTCTTTCTAAACTGTAAGGAAACTAATCTTCTTTTATCCATTAAGATCTCCGTTAATAAAATCTAAAGAATAAAGTGATAGAATTTCCGTTTATGAAAATTAGAATGGATGGTGGGAATTAATGACGTATCCAGAGAATGATTACAATATATGCAGTTATGGACATAAAAGTATGGTAAGATGTTGGTTTCCGTTGAGGATTAGGATTTCCAGTATTGGCTTAAAAAGTTAGACGCATACATACGAATGTTTATCTTGAGTTAAATCACAGCAAAAAAAGAAATTAAAACGATTGTTAATTTTGGAATTGGATTTGAATGTTTGCAAATTGAGGGACACAATTAGTCAATTTCACAGTGCGATTAGGAGACAAGGCTCTACGAGGAATGGCATTAGTTTACATGTAGCTGTCAGTATTCAGTAACATAAAAATTAATCCGCTTTTGTAAATAAATGATGGAGCAGTACAGTTAATAAAGGATTCCTCTTTGGTGTGATTGTTAGGTTTTGTTTTAATTTGAATTGAACTCAAAAGGGGAAGTTTTATTATGATTATGAAATCTGTATTTGTTAGTTTGCAGTAATAAGATTGTCAACTCCTCTCTTCATCTTCTTAATTTCCCTTCTTTTTTTTTTTTTTCTGGTCCAAGTCTTAAATTAAATATCGTGTTCTACGGTTGTTGGTTGGTCTTCCCCTCTTTTAATCAGCCGCCTCTTCTTCTCAATTAACACATCACTCGTAAAGTAAGTTTCTGTTTCAATAACAAGGAATTACCTCCCCTTTAAGTTGTTTTGTTCGATCTTTGTACTTTGTTTGATACTTTTTCTTTATATACTTGGTTTTGGTTCACAATTTCTTACATCTGCTCAACTTGTTTTGGATTCATGGTGATTAAATCCTCAGTTTCCAGCAATACCCACTTCAAAATGATGTGCTTTTAGACTGATACCAAGAACCAATGACTTGATGGGATTCTAGGGTTTTGCTGTGATTTAGTTATACTTGTTGTTGTTGTTGTCTTCTTATGGAAAGTTTCATAATCTAGATGCAGAATGAGGTCTCAATTTCTGTTTCTGAAACCGCTACTATTGGTCGCGGCTCCGATGACCGAGTCCACCTTGAGAAGCAAGACAGCTCCCCTTTGTCGCTGAACGAGACCAAAAGCGAGGAGTTGATAGGGAACTCTAGAACCCAAGAACCTAATCCAACAATGTTTACAAATGTTGTCTCTGATGGGGAGTCTCCTGCAACTCAAGTATCCTCCACTAAACCAGATTTGTCGACCAAGGATACCAAAACCGAGAACTTGACAGGGAAGTCTACAACCGAAGATCCTAATCCAGCAATGCTTATAATTGTTGTCCCTGATGGAGAGTCTCCTTCAACTCAAATGCCCTCCACTAAACCAGATTTTTCAGACTCGCCTTCCCCTATAAAGGGCGATTTGTCAAGGATTCCTAGCGCGCATGAACAATGCAGGTATGTAATTCTTCTGTACATACACTGTCCCAATGTTTTAAATATGGGGTACACACGCATCTTACAGCGAGGGTTTGTGGCTAGATTGGGGCTGATATCCAATTGCGAATAACTATGTCGGTAGACAATAATTGTTCGCAACTGTCTTATATTATCTGGTGAGCAAAATAATTGGTGTTCTGTAACTGTGTTATATTACTTTTAGATTTTCTACTTGGCGTTGGTGACCATGACAATGATTAAGCTCGCTATGTTCTTTGTCTTTAATCCTTGTTGCGTATATGCTACATTAGAATTGGGCTTTTTGTGGCAAAGATAGTTAAATCTGTTGGAAATTCCTTTTTCTTAGTTATGGAATTCTCTATATTGTGAAATTGTTTCTTGCATGATATGCATATACAGGTTGTGTGAAGCAAAATCAAAATTATTTATACAGATAAGAAATCTAATCATTTTAACATAGTTTGCATTCTTTCGGACTCTTATGTGGATGGAAACGGAGTTAGAAGGAGAGTTGTGCCTAGACAATGACTTCCAAAACTCTTTTAGGGGATGCAAATTGGACCAACAACCAAAAGCTATTCTCTTATATAGTCTTTCATTGTTGGAATAATTTAGATCCTTTTGTATATCTCTTTAGGGTTTGTCAGCAGGAAAAAGAAGAAGTTCTTATTGATCTTGGATGCAAATGTAAAGGTGGTCTTTCAAAAGCTCATCGTTCATGTATAGACACTTGGTTTGGTACAAGAGGATCAAACAAATGCGAAATATGCCAGTAAGTCATCCATTTATATCTTTACTTTTATGGAGTTGCCAAAGCTATGGAGAAATTTTTAATGTCATTGAATTCTATAATGCAGAGAGGTAGCCGTGAATGTGTCAGCTCCAGAATCACAGCGAAGTGTAAGGACTCTGTGTCTAACTGAATAAGTTGATATTATGCCTAACTTTAAGTTTGTGTGGGTAGGAGGATTTTGGATGTAAAGCATACTCACTTCTCGTTGTGTGGTGGTTTTGTTCGTTTTCCTTCTAACTTGACAACATTGTCCATGGAGCATGAGCATTATCTTTTTCACAAGGCTAGAAATTTTTTGGAAATACCTTACTTGTATTTTGTAAAATAACTGACGAGCAGAGTTATGGAAACATGGTAAAAATGTAGAGTTTGTATAATACAATCTGCAAATACCGGGGTTTTTATTCCATTATACTTTTTGTTAGTGCACAATCAGTATTTTTTCATGAGAGTGACATTTCTAATAAAGCAAAGGATTATAATGCTGGTTAGAATTTGATCTCCAACATATACTTGGATGGTTATTAATTTATGTCACGTGTATTTTTGCAGCAAACAAGCTACTTGGTTTGGAGGACTGACCCAACCTTTAGACAACGAGATCATGAACGGGTGAGCAGGTTACCTTGGCCAATTTACTATCCTATGGTTGTACTTGTTTGAAGATTCTTATTTTGGTGAACATTTGAAAATCAGGGCTGCTTTAGTCCTCTTTGGGTTGCATTTTCGATTCTTATCGGAGGTCTTTTGTTGGATGTGCTGATATCGATTACACTTGGTGTTTCTGCATTACCTGTGAACATAATTATTGGTAAGTTATTCTACAGTAGTTTTGAACACTCGTTGTAGTTTGGAAATCTTATGCCAATATTTTGTCTAAATGGAGAATTTGCTTATGAATGTTGACGGCATGGCATTTGCAGGTGTTATTGTTGTGCTTGGACTTGGAACAGCACTTAGGCTAGCCCTTGAGTTCTGTCATGAGTGGAACTTTAGGAGAGTGGCACAAAGGGTAGACACCAATGTCAATCTTGGGTATCATCCAGCTTTATAGTTATATTTGTACAGAATGCAAAATAGTAACGACAAATGTATTTGTTGTACTATGTATAAATATTCAACTTTATAGTTTGTTTTCTGTGATCGAAACGTAAGAAGTATTGCTGGCATCCTCCAAGTGATAAACAGTATGAAGTGATTTTCATTGATTGGGTTGAGATACACCGATAAGAATTTACAGCGTTTGCTCGTTTCAATTTATCGAAGCCCTGTATGATGGATTGCGAAAATGGAGCTGTCTTCGTTGAGTAGCAATCTAAGGAGCTGTTTGGTTTCATTTCTGTTCTTATGTTGTCATTTTTAGTTTTTGTTTTCTGTCTTTTTGTTTTTCCTTTTTTCTTAAAAAACAAAAACTTCTTAAATTTGTAATATATAAATTGAAAATAAAAACTTATTTAGTTGAGATTAGTAATTAAAAACAAAAACAAAAACATGTTTGGTTTTATCATCTTGTTTTTATTTTTGTAATTATACTCTTATATTAATAGTTTTATATCATATATTATATTTTAAAATTAATTAATTATCTTACAGTTAAAGTTTTAAGTATATGCAAATTAAATGTAATTAAAAATTACAGATTAATTTCATATAAAAAATTCTATAAATTAGAAAAATATATCAATAAAAGATATCCATCGTATTATAATTCTTGAAAATATAATAGCACTATCATTTATAAAAAAATATAAATTAATTAGAAATAATATAATCACTTCACATTTGCTTAACAATTTCATCTCGCTTTCAAGACATACCTCGAAGTTGTGCTGGAGTGGTATTATATTCCACTTGAGAACTTGCATCTTCTTGTTTACTTTCCCTAATTTGTTCTTCATTTTCGGCACAACTGTCAAATAACTCATTACTTTGTCCATACATTTTTAATATAATTGAGTATAACACAATAAGCAATAACGATGTATTTTTGTTTCTTCATATCATAACTCGACATGTTTTTAAGTACAGAGAATCTTGCTTTTAGGACGCCAAAATATCTTTCAATAATATTTCTTAATGAAGAATGCTTGTAGTTAAATAATTTCTGTAGAGCTTGAGGTCTTCATCTACCTCTATAATCTCGCAAATGATATCTTTCACCTCGATATGGTGAAAGAAATCCAAACATATTAGTGTAGCCTGAGTCAACCAAATAGTACTAATCTAATATAGAAAGTACATAATATTAACAAAAATATATTGAAAATGAATCATAATTACTATGTTTATTTAAAATAATATAATACCTTGTGGAGACGTAGGAAATTGATTCGCTAGATTTGTCACTGTTTCCAAAAAAACTTGAGAGTCATTTGCAGTATCTTCGCATCCAGCCATTACATATGTAAAACGCATGTCAAATGAGCAACAACACATAATATTTTGTGTTGGATTAATTTTTTTTGCCCCTGTATGGTATTTGTTTATCGGTCGGAACATGTGCATTAATATGTGTATCATCTATTGCTCCTATACAATCCTAAAAATTAAAAAATATATTAAAATAATTTTTGATCATAAAGACATAATTAAAATAGTAATTAATTATATGAATATACCTGAAAATATGGAAATAATTTTGAATTATGTTGAATCTCAGGAGGTCTATTAGTAAAAAATGGTGGAATACTGACTCTTTTTCCAAAACGATTAACTGCATAAAAGACTTTTTGAAAGTATTTCAAAATTGTCCAAGTCGAATGTTGAAAGCGTTCTGCATTAACTCGAGTTGTCTCACTATGCCCTATAGTCATCAAGTAAATTGCTACTTGTTCCTTCACAATCAAATGATTTGTTGCCTTTAAGCCTCCTAAACTCTTCAACTCATCACATAAGCTCAAGAAGATTATCTTTCTAATTCTTAAGTTTTCATAAATCCTTGTAGGATTTTCATTTAAAAGTTCTAATATCCAATCATGACCTAGTAGAGTAGAAGTTCTACATGGTTGCTTTTGTAAATGAAAATATTTGTTCTCTCCCCCAGCTATAGAAATAATGATTACCTTCTTCCGTTCATCATCAAAATCTGATTTGAAATCTGATAAGAAATCCATTTATCTACAAGCCAACATTAAATAATTAATAAAATATTCAATCAAGTATATTTAATCAAATATTGAAAAAGTATTCATAAAAAATATAGACTTAAAATTAAGTCAAATATTTATACAAAGCATAAACTTAAAATGTTCAAAATATGGAATAGTGCTTAATATAAAAGTGTCAAATCAATAAGAATTCGATATGCAATATCATGAAAATATAACTAAAGCAACATAATCTAATCCAACTTCCTTGTATCTTTCATCTTCATAAAAATATCCTTATAAAGTAGAAAATCATGTAAAGCCTTCATAGTTTTTCCATATTGCACACCGTTAACACCCAATTCATCTAAGAAATTCCGAATTCTATTATTATGTTAGACTTTTGAGATCCATTCTCTGCAGTAGATGATGTTTTACTCAGTTTTTTCTCAAGTAAGTTATTCTTCCTTTTTGATTGTTTACCAAGTATAAGTAAGACTTCTTCTATAACGTTAGAATACGTCTTCTTTGCCTTCTTAGACTTAGGAGATTTATTTCTTTTTAATGGAGAACTTTTATCTTGATCTTCTTTTTCACTATACAAGTAATCTTCGTCAACATCATTTTCATGTTCCTCTTCTGTACTATTCGATGGAGATTTAGTTTATGGATGCGCATGCACTCTAGTTGAAGTAATATCTCCAAAAATATGACACAAGTCTAAAAATTATTTACATTCTTTTTTCTTAAATCTGTGACCCATTTTATGCACCTATAATGATGAAAAAGGAATGTGAGAATGAATATCATATCATATGACATATTAATAAAACTAATGACATATTTTACCTTAAAAATTTTTTCCCAACATTCATTTATAGCATTAACTTCACCAGTAAAGGAGTTGTAGTCGAATCTTATTTCTTTGAGTAAGTTCTTGAAATTATTCAATCTAGCCTTTAATCCATTACACTTATTCTTCAATTGAATATCAGTATACTTCTTATTAAATTTTGTTTGAAATCTTGCCTAACTATTCTACCAACCAGATTTGAAAAAGGTAGTAGTTGTTCGATTTCCCTTCTTCACTTCTTCAACCATTAAGGATATTAAATACATCTCTATGCTATTACTCTACACTCCATCTTTTTCATTTATTTCCACACGATCATTGGAATCGTTCATATTGTTCAAACCTTGCATCACTAAATGTAATCACATATAAATGACATCAATCACAACAATTTCTACAAAGTATTAAGTGCTAAATATAGTTCAAAATAAACATGCAACAGTGATATTAAATGTTAAACTGCATACAAGTGCTTGGAAATAATAAAATAAAAATAAAGGTGTAAATTTAAGTAAGGTCATAATACATATAGGATGCATGCCATTCTTTTGTGTTTATGTACAACAAAGATTATGCGATTCGGAGGGGACAATTGAATTTAGAGAAAAGCAGGCAGAATTATTAAAATAAGGAGCACATATATATATATATATATACATATACAGATAGATTAGATATCGCTTTTTTACATTCTGTGTGTCAAGTATATTAACTAGTCCTTTCCTGTTCATTCAGCTACATCT
>JANKOD010000192.1:20635227-20647744 GCA_026284645.1 Erythroxylum acuminatum
TTTTAATAATAAAAATCAGCGTTTTTAATTGTTATCACGAGTCTTGTTTTGGCATAAAAAGTCAGTTTTATTTTGCTGAAAGTTTCCTTTTTGAACTTTTCTTATCTATTTATTTGTTATTGTTAGAACTCAGAATACTGAGTTTTGCTATATTATTTATATATCTGTAAAATACTTGTCACTACCAAATGGTAGTGCCTAACCAGAGCTTAAGAAGCTCCTCAGGGAGACGAATGTCTCTCTGTCACTAACCAGAGCTAATGCTCCTCAGAAGGTTAATATCCTTCTGTCCTATTTTCTGTCTATATTTCAGCCTATCCTCTCTTCTTTGTTTCCCCCCTTTTATAAGCCCCTCCTCCCTCGAACATTCTGTAATCCTAACAAACTAACCACCTTGGCTGCTGACTCACGCCCCCTTACCCACTGTCCTTCCTCTGACATTCTCTCTCTTTCTACCGATGCCTAACAATCTAGGTAATAGATTGTTCACATTTTCCCTCTATTACTCTTAAAGTCATAAGGATGAGAGACAAGTATAAGACTAACTTCATTACATTGATTGGTAATATGAAGTCCGTTAATTTTTGGTATGATATCTAGTTTTCTGTGAGACCATTGATTAATTCCAATGTTGCTAACACCTTAAAGAATTCAATTCTCTTACAAGTTTCGGTTGCTATAGCATTACAATGCAAGGAAAATTTCATAACTCAACACTAGCCAATTCACTAGCTAACGAAATCTGTGGAACGTAACTTACTGTAATGCAGAACCTGACAAATACATTTGGAGACACTTGTATGATGGTAAATATTTGAATTCCTCTTATAAGAAGTTACTTTTTAAACCAAGTTTTCATGGACTAAAGCCACCTGGTCTAGTTATCTTCAAAATCTTACTTCTTGAATCGGTTATTGCATTTGAGGAACTTAGTTTGAGATGAATCAAGTGCAAAGTTGGCAATGAGTTTCTTACCACTTTATGGTTTGACAATTGGTTAGGCCAAGACCCTTTTGTCCACCATCTAGCCTCATTAATGATCCCTCTCTTCCCTCTACATACTAAGCTTAGTATATTCATTGATGGTAACTCTTGGAGGCTTCCTGCTTAGCTTAGTCTACTACAACCACAATATTAGAAAGGATACATTTTATTGTAAGGATCTTCCAACTTTCAAAATATCAAACAATACCACTATGGATATGCTTAGAGTGAGGAATCCAAAAGTTGACTGGAGTAGATACATTTGGCACAAAGTTATCTCCCCAAGGCATCATTTCTCCTATGGTTTATTATTAAAAATCGGCTTAATACTGTGGATAGACTTTCTTACCTTGACATAAGTAGAAGATGTGCTTTATGTTGTACACATGATGAAATTAGAGATCACCTATTCTTTATGTGTTTAGTTTCGAAAAGCATTTGGGAACAGGTGAAACTAAAGTGCTTATGGATTGGTTCTAATAATTCTATCTCCATCATTGTTCTTTGGCTAGCTACTCAAGCTTTTCCTAAGACTGATAAATTTGTCTGCTTACTGGCTATGGGAATATGTGTGCAAGAATTTGGATAGAAATGAATGCAAGAAGGTTTGAATCCAAATGCAAAACCATAGATGCATTATTATTGAGATTATCAATGGGATTCGAGAAATTATTTTACTGAGGAACCTTGCAACTGTTTTTTGCTCCTCTTTACCCCTTTCTTTGAATCTCTAATCCGTGTACTACGTACAAAATAGAATTTTGTAGGTATATTTAATGTGCTATCTCTGTTGTTGAGGGTTTATCCCATGAACCACCTTTTGGAGATATAATTTCCATTATTTATTATTTCATTCCTTTTCCTTTAAAAAAAAAAACTCAAGCAACATTCACTCTATGGATTGTGATGAAAGGCATAATAAAACAATTGATAGGATAGCCAAATACACAAAGCTCACTAATTGGTGTTGTTTATATAGAGAAGCAGAGGAAACTAGTGAACATTTATTCTTCAAATGTCACTACATTAGAGATATATGGAGGGAACTGCACAATAAATGCACGTGAGCTGTTGAAATTGATAATCTGGATAGCATCCAAACTCGACTGTTAAACTACAGAAACAGCATTGCTAGCAAATGCTTTTGGATAGCTTTATCTTCGACAATCACAGCTACATGGGACAAGAGGAATTTCAAAACATTTCAAGACAAAAGCACTCATCAGGAGCTATTCTATAAACAATTGATACAACAGATTAAGCTCCAAATCAGTTTACTAACATAGAAATTACAGCACAAAGCAATACCGACTTGTCTATTGGAATGTGTAGATTTTTTCAACGCTCTTTGTGGAGAGGGCAAACTTTAGAGCATCTAGAGACGACCCATATCAGGCACGCTACTCGTCAGTTCGCTAGAGGAAAGGCTCCAACGAAGCAGCTCTTTAACAAAACTGCTTGTAAGTCATAAAACTCTATATAACTTTTGTGGAAAATCTTTTGTTTTCTCAATTTAGATTTTAAAGCACATTATTCTACAGATAAACTATTGAAAACTAACGTTATGATCTTATTCAGAAAACGTAGCTGGACTTGGAAATTGGAACAGCCGATGAAAAATTCTGAGCAGCTCCGTAATCTTTTTATGTGTGATGTGGAGAGCAATTACAGAGTCACGTAGCACTAACTACAAGGACCACAAATTTATTCTATATGGACCCACTCACCATAACTGGGTATACCAGCATGCACTACAAACAACAAGTAGTAACCTGGGGGTGCAATATTCATCGTGGATGGTCCAACTACTTTCGAAGTGTAAGTATCCGACGTCTCAGATGCAAATCCAGCCATTCTCAGAACCACCATCCTGTGATTCATGGAAAATGAATGTGTAGTAAAAGAAGGAGCCACTATTCTCACTGATACAGCCTTTTGTGCCAAAAGATTTTGCAGACTAAATTTCACGAAAAGTGTTTCTCCATATTTTATTCTTTCCTTGAAGGCCAAAATTCTTGGCCTTATGGGAGAATATTCCATCGATAAATAGGGTGGTGAAAAAGCCTCCAAACTAAGGTCAGTTGGGAACTCTACCCCTGTAAAGTTATAGTAGATATGAGGGTTACTACCGCCGACAAGAACACGACCATCTGGTAGTAAGATTGCAGTTGAATGATACATTCTTGGCCTTGCTGACGGTGCCATGACTGAGTAGCGCCAGTTTTGTACCTCAAATGGTCGATATATGATCGGTGTAGTTACTGGTTCACTCGCTAATTCCCAGCCTGCAGTACCCCTTTGAGCACCATTGATTATAATAATATCACCAGTAGGAAGAAGAAGCATATCTCCCATTACTCGAGGTATTGGCATGCCTTCCATGACCCACAAAGGCTTTTGATCGTTGACCCTTAGTCGCCCACATGTAGAACTTGAAGTTATCAAAATTCCCCGACGTGCTAATGGGAATGCAGTTTTTGGAGCACCCCCACAAACCACTACTTCAACATCTCTATTGATATCACCATTTTCATCTAAAGGAAGTAAAACAGATGATCCAGAACTAGGATAGTTACGGGCATCACCACCAGGGATTTCAGGGTACTCTCTAATCACCTTGTTTAGACTGTAATCAAACAATATTGCTCTTGTATTAGCAAAAATGAATAGATTACCGTCAGGTAAAAGATGTAGAAAGGGATACAAGTTATTTTCATTTTCATCGTTAGTATGTCTCAAAAATTCAAGCAAAAAATAACGATTGGGAGGATGATTGGGGTAGAACTCATAATTGAATTCACCTCTACCACCCACAATAATTATGCGTCCATCGGGCAATATCTGATCAGTCGCATACCATCTTCTTCTAGATAAATATTGTCGGAATTCGACCCAATCACAAATGTCGTCATCACATGGAGTATACGTACGCAAAACATGATCACCATCATTGTAGCCACCGGTTTGGACCAATGTTCCATTTGGTAGAAGTGCCCCAGAGGAGCACCAGGTGTCAGTTTGGACCTTTAAGGGTTGAAATGTATTGGCCCCAATGTTATAGATGATGGAGTGTGCTGTGCAGTCCACTTTTAGTACTTGGTCGTGTGGATCAAATCGGCATTGTCCACCAGGGAGAGAGAGGTTGGAGCGGCCAAAGTCAGTCCGATCATAGATGACGACCTTATTATTATGCACTAGTTGCATATGCATGGCTGATATGCCAATGCTTTCTTGCAAAAGATGCCACTCACCTTGGTGGCCAGGAGTCTGAGTCTGTGATATCATTATAGAGGGAAATATGAAGAAAGAAAATAAAAGTAAGATTAATTTGATCATACTAGTGGTTGTTTTTGGTTGACTAGTGTGAAGAGTGTGTAAGATTTGGTGCAGCGTAAAGTAGATAAAATGAAATATATATGACAAATACTTGGGAGAGAAGATATGGGAAGTAATCTTGGGGCAGCCTAATGAACGGCAACATTATAGAGGATGCTTCTTCACAAGATTATACGCTCAAGAAATATGATACCTTGATTATGTAACATTTTTCGGCTGATAAAATATTATAAGGAACAATAAGGGATGCAGTTGTTTGTAGACATACGAATCTTTTTACAATGACGTGGTTTTACATTTTCCCCCCCTCTGTTATGCTAACATAGCGGCTATAAGCTTCTGACTGCACTTGAGGACTATCCAGCGTTGCCAGCAAGGTGCACAGGTCGTCAAGTGCTAAAGATGATGTCTAAAACATTCTCATTGGCAATCAAACACGGAATAGTTTCCCTATGCTCTTAATGGAGGAACCATGCACTAGTGACAGTACTACAGATTTCTTCCACATCTCTTGTCCCTAGGGTGATTAACAAATATTCTTCTTTGAAGTTCAGATGGAGAAGACCATTAGGAATTTAACAGCAACGAGAATTGCATTTTAAAAAGGGAGTTCAGTTCTGTTGTCACTGGGAGCACATGGTTTAATATTTTGGATAGCGCTCCTATCTCCCACACAACCCATTAAATGACTATACCTCACCATTAATTTTTTGTAAAGAAAACATGGAGACATGAATCTTATGTATTAAACACACGGTAAAAATCAAATTAAGGCTAACAGCATAAACATATACAAAGAATGATAAGCAAAGCACTATTCCTCTAACAATTCATTATAATCTATTCCAATAGTAATAATAAGTAATAGTTTTATTGGAAAAAAGTTCAAAAAATAATTAAATATTAAATAGAATTTCTGAAAGGGATAAAAATTTGGGTCAAAGAGTAACTAGATTGAAAGAAGGCTCTAACAAACATTTCTCAATCTAAAACACAACCTCCACATTTATAAGTTCACTATCCACTATAACAACTGCAAGAAAAAAATTTTAGGCTATGTTTGTTTGAGTGGTTATTAATAGAATGAAATATTATTTCATCGTTTGGGAGAAGGGTTTATAATAGAACGGAATAGAATATGATGAAAGGGAAGGGTTTCACATTACATCCTGTTCTATCCTAAACAGTAAAAATAAGTTACCTCTGATTTGGGAAGTTTAGGATAAGTATAAAATGATAAACAACATTTCACTATATCACATTATGAACACTTCTCACTATATTATATTATGAACCATTCTTTCCCTTCCAAACAACAATTTTCTAATATTACATTCGTTTACATTCCATTCCATTATAAATTATTTCATTCCATTCCACACAAAACCTTACGTCTAATCAAACATAACTTTAAGGTTAATTGTTGGTGGGCATCTATGACCATCCTTGCCAAGTAACACAAAAATATAATAAAGAATATTGTAATTGGTAATGGCAAATATGCAAATTATGCTAAAAACAAAGTTGTTCCCTCCATCTTCTAGATCTTCATTTCCATATTCTTTATTTTTTATTCTTTACTCCATCTCTACGGAAGACGTTGATATAATTGTTCAAACTTGAAGAAGAGAACGATCGCTTTTTTTACAAAATATTTGTTCCATCCATTATTTTGTTGACATTCATTTTTTTCTTCCTTCAATCTCCATTAAAGAAAATCGTGTCATTTATAGTTGACATGAAAACTACAACTTTATTTCTACAACTTATAATTGGAACAATTTATTTTGTTTATCTACTTGTCTATTTATTTCTTTTCTAAAAATAGTGAATTAGAGTTTCAAAATAAGAATAAGAAAGAGGATCACACATTCCAAATCTTGCCTATGTATACTTTAAAATTGAAATATCAAATTTGAGTACAGATCATACCAAACCTTATTGCAAGCTACACTAGTCCTCTATTTGTCCATTATCATGTCTTTGTCTAAAAACATTGTCATTCCTTACAAACAAGCAAGATATACACTTTTAACTGGAAAAATATTGATTAGATGAAAGTAATACAATGGCTCAATACAAACTATACTAGAACGTTGTAAATTTAATACTTCTAGTTTAAATAAAACCTACTAGTTATAAATAATAAATATAATAAATATTTAAAATAAAGTTATAGTTTCAGAATAAAATAGGAAGACCACGACTAAGTTGTAAAAATACCAAACATTAATGTGAGGTACATGGATTAGGACATGGTTGTTTACTAAAGTTTGTCAAGAAAAGGTTTTGTCTAACATGGTTAAATACATGTTTGAGTGGTCAACCTTGCAACAAGTTATGTCAATTATATTTTTTTTTGGACAAATTTAGATAAATACATGAACGTGCTATCAACCATGATCTTGAGGGAAAATTTAGTGATAAATGATGAAATGCATGATTTAGTAGATAACAATGCATAAAATTGTATTTGTAAAAGGTTTTCTTTAACATGGTTTGGTGCAAGGCCATATAATCCACTATGTTATATTTTTAAAACTTGTAGAGAAACGTGAAGTACACAGATTAATACATGATTGAGCATGAAACTATATGCATTAATGTTTTTTAAAGATAATTAATTACATGATTGTATGGTCAAAAGTTTTGTAGTTTAAATTTTGGTAGGGACTTATGTATGGGTCATGTTATGATGTTTTGAATGGGCTATAATATGATGTCATGTGTGATCCATGTTTCAATGTCAAATGGTAATGATAATGTATGGCCCCTTATTAATTATAAGGGAGAAGGGAGTTCAAGATAACTGCCTATAAACCATGTTTATGAATGACGACAAAGCACTAAAGAATTGCATATAGGTGTTAACTTTTTTAAGCCCCACTAATAAACATGACATATTTTTAACCTTGTATTGTCATTCCCAACTATAATAATTAAATTTGTAATCCTAATTTTTTACTAAAACATTACCTATATTAATTATCTAACCCAATGTAAAATATACAAGTAAGGGAAAAACTGATTGAGATCCTCCAAAGCTCTTTAATCTATTACTTTAATATTATATCTATCCATTACATACAATGCATAAGAATTTACCTTGATCATTCTTTGGCATTTTTTCCTTGAATCTTTTCCATCCATATTTTATGCAAAAACTCATAATATGAGTATTGTATAGTAACGAGCAAAAGGCAAATAGGTAAATATTGAGATAATGGGAGTGAAACTTTGATTATGTAAATTCTTGATCAAGATTATGATTATGATAAGGAATATATACCCACTAAAATTCTAGCGCCAATTTCTCAATGTTTTTATCTATACACAATGGATCATTTGAAGATTTGGACTATGATATATGATTAAATTTGAATAGAAGTGAGCAATGAGGTGAATAGATAAATATAGAGGTTAGTGAGAAAGGAACTTTGATTATGTAAACTCTTGATGCAAACTAGGATTATAATAAAGAGTATATACCCACCAAAGTTCCTTCCTCCATATTTCAATATTTATATTTGTTGATAGTGTATCCTTTAAAATATAGTAATATTGAGATAACAGAGAATTAACTTTGGTAGTATAAATTCCTGATCAAAAGAATGATGGTGTTAAAAGGAATATATATCTAACAAATTTCCTTCTGTAGTTACTCAATATTTTTTCCCCATGCAATATGTCTTTTCATAATTTTATATATAGGAATATATTTAACCCATTATTATTTTTGAAATGTTATTGATTTTCCAGGATATAATTACCCATAAATGCATAAATGTTAACTTTTTATCTATTTTTATCGATGTAGTTCTAAATACAATGAACTGGTGGTTATTAGACCTACTAGTGAAACCACTGAATAGTTGGAGCATATAATGTAGATTATTAAAAGTGTATATATATTCCTAACGCTCAAGGCATGGTTATAGAGAAAGAAATTCTTGTATGAATTATTGTTGGAGGTATATGATGATTTATTGATATAGTGAAGCCTATTGAAGGTTCCTTATGTTTGACATATGCATCAGTATTACAATGCATTGCTATTTGTTAAAATAAATCAAACAAAAAAAAATCCACACTTGTTTTATGAGATAAATATTTGATGTCTTCATTTTGAGTAGACAAAAAATTGTAATTATATTTTAATATAAATAATAAGACAAAAAGCTGTTGCTTTTGTAATTATTGATAAGTTAAAGTTGCCAAAAGTTGCAAAGTTTACACCTATAATTGTTGTTTTTATTGAAATTTTAAACCATTAGCAGTGTAATAGTTTGTTTTTGTTACCTTTCATATATTATTGTAGTATATATTATATAATTGTAAGAAGGATAAGGATAAGAAACATATTAGTTATAACTTTGTGAAGAAATTATCTAATTAATGAAGTCCTTAAATCTCTAAACAAGAAAAGGAAAGTCTACTTGTCTGAAATTATATGTTTAGTGCATGGGCATATGATGATCCATATTCTTTTTTTATAACTTAGACTGAAAATGTAAAATACATGGATTGTTATAGGTCCATGCATGAAATTGTGTCTATTGAAGGTTCTGCTCGATATAGCTATCTATATAGGCATATGATAAATATTGTTCTAGTTTAATAATTGGTGGTGTTACACCCTCTACTTAACTAGGGCCAGGGGTAGACTAAGTAGTGTTAACTTGACAATGGGGTGCCAAGCTAACCCTAAGAACTTATATATTTAAAACCTACTTAACAACTAATTAAAAATTCACCTTTCATTCAACAAGAGATTTTAAATTCAAATATGCATAATTTATTCATCATCAAACATTTATGAAGGAAACTAGGTCATCATTCACTACTAATGTCCTAAGTCTTACTTAATAACCCATAGATCTATTAAATGCCAATAATTTAAACCACATAAAAAAAACCTATCTAAGCCCTTAAAGTACATTGATACCAAAGCCATCAAGTGGTTAACATACAAGGAGAAGAAAAAACAAATACAAGCAACATGATCGAACTTTACTAAACTTGTCTCACCATTGTTGCTACTAGCTAGCTGGTTTTCTTTTACTTATAGGGGAGAGAGAGAAGGAATACGTGAGTATTACACTTAATAAGGGAGAATATTTTTACCTACAAGTGGTCGTGCATTAGAAAAATAATTTTTATTTTGAAAACCATTTTTGGTTTATAAAAGCAAGTAATAAGTTCACTACCTATCGTCACACACAACCATGCCAACTGGTATATCAATAATTCTCTAACACAAGCATCACCCACATTAAGGAATAAGGTTAATTGTCACATTAAGACATCTATTCTTGAATCAAGCCTCATCATAGTCACTAAAGTACAAGTTCATCAATCATCACAATCATTAACTACTTAAGAAGTTATCATTTCCTTAAACAAGCAACACCATATTAAGTCACCTCACTTAGGTCTTTCTTTAAGGAAAACTTTCCTAAGTTCACTTACATCTTTTGCCTAAGCCACCTCACTTAGTTCTTTGTTTAAGAAAATTTTTCTAAGTCATCTTACTTAGATCATCTGCCTACCACATTTAGGTCTTTGCTTAAGAAAATTTGCCTAATTCATATCTTTCATTCATTTTATTTAATCAATCCATTTATTATCAATTTTTTATGGACGGCACTCAACTTCACTACACATTTTTAGACAAACAACCTATTTTCACCTTGCAAAAAGTTCAAGGCATATGCTATAAAATTTGAATATAATCTAATAATCAAGAAAATATTTATATATAAAAACATTGAAAACTTAACAAATTATTCATGAATATTCACATATTTTTGGCACCATCCATTGTAATAAATACAAATCTTGTCATTTGACATTTATAATGACTAATCGTAATCACAAAATTTACTCATAAAGCAACAAATCGTCATTAAGTATAACCTAAGAATCATTTAGATATAAACCACAAAAGTTTTCACACTTATTAGTCACACAAACACACAAATATAAATATATTGATTTTCATGTTGAACATATTCCTAAATTCAATTCTTACATTCCCCGAAAGTATCTCCTAATTATAGAACATATCTAATGCCCTAATGTCCTGAATATACTATGGTAAATTAGTTATATCCCCTAAACCATTATGAATTTATCCAAAAAAAATTTATAAAATGGACCTAACATCTAACCTAAAACTTTCATGTTTTAGCTAACTAGTAAATCTGTTCTTTAGGCACTCAAATCATAAGTATGGTTGTTGTGTCTAATTTTTATTAATTTTGTTGACTTTTATATTCTGATTTTGGTTAAACATTCCTACCTTTTTATTCAAATTTGAATGAAATTAGTTCTATAGAATTGTTTGTTAATATTGCAAGAAAAGAAAGAAACTAGGCAAAAGTCACCTGGGTGGCAAAAGTTGCCACTCACATGACAGAAGTGTCTCACGCGTGACAGAGATGTCACCTGCGTGACATAAGTGTCACGCACATGACAGTGAGTGTCACATGCGTGACAAGGGGAGTTACCACCATGTAAGAGTTCTCACTACCGTGAAGAAGGATTTTGGCACTGAATTAAATGTCAAGCGAGTCACGCATGATCACAACATATTATAAAACCTAGACTCTCACTATAAATAGAAATTTTATAGAAAGAGAAGAAAAGTGGGTGAAGCAAGAATAGAAAATAGGAGAGCAGTCGACAAGAGCAAGAACAGAAGAGAGAAAAGCTAGAAAGCATGAGTAACCATTTCTGAACAGAACAAAGATAGATGAGACAGAAAATAAGAGCTGAAGACAAGGAGCGTGAACAAGGTTAGTGTAGTAAAAACAGACGATGATTATGTTGGGTAGGAGATTCACTGCTACTCTTCTTCGTCCAAGAGTTCTACATTCTTTTTGTTGAACTTATTTCATCTATTTATTGATTGATCAACTGTTCTTTGTTTCCAATTAAATTATTTTACCTTTTAGTTTTTTTAATTTCTTTAAATCCTTTTCTCAACAAATTGGGTTAGAGTATTTAGGATAGCATTTGTTTTTATTCAAAGTTAATTTGAGCGGACCAATTTCATCTCCTTGAGAGATGATAGTTGTGCATTAGTATGTTTTTTTCTACGTATTGGGCATTTGTTTCTTGCATGATAGGTTAGTATTATTATGTTTTAGGGCATGTTTTATCTGTTTTTGTTTAGTTTGATCTTCATGGTTGTTCTTTTGTGTTTGGTATTGGTTTAGGGTAGGAATTGATCATTTTAGTGTAGGAATAGAGGGTGGATACCTTTGTGATAAAGTTAGGGACTATGAGAAGAGAAGAGAAGAGAAGTGGAGCTACTGAAAAAACAAGAACCCATGGTCATGGAAAAGCGCATTCCACAATTGTGGAAAATCTATGGAGAAAGTTTCTATTAAGTTAACCCACGATCGTGGGAGGCACAAGTATAATGCTCATGATTGTGGGAACTAGAAGTCAAAGAGATACGGTAGTTTCATGTATTTTTTTAGGTTTTCGTGATTTTATAAGACATAGAATCTCGAGAGCCGGAAGAAGGTCGTGGAACTTGCTTCTTAGAGCCAAAAGACAGATTGAGAGCCTAAAGATAGGTGGAGATTCTAAATTTCATTCTTGATTGGGCAAAGAGCACCCTGTCATCCAGATTTTCCAGATTTGGGCAAAGAAGAGGAGGAGCTGCCCCGTCTACTCTTATTTCAATTTCTTTCTCTTCTAGCATGTTTATCATGAATTATTTGATTGTTTGGGATGTTATGGATATTATGATTGGCTAAAACAATTTTTAGGGTTTTTTGTTTGAACTATTTGTGAACCTTTGGATATCGATTTAATGATATACATGTTTGTGTTATTTATTGTGCTTAAACTTTGCAATAAATCGAGAGAGTGAGGTTGGTAACCTGTATTAATTGTACAACGAGAGTTAACAATAAATAGACCTATAAATAACAAGTTATTAATTTATTACGAAGAGATTTCAATATATTAATACACTGCCTATAGAATAGCTTCATATCTAGTTAAATACTTAGGAAAGGCTTTACACGTCGAGAGATCCCAAAGTTAATTCTAATTTATTTAACTAGTGACATTTAGTTACACCTTGAAAGAGGGTAGCTAGAATTTTAAAAAATCTTGGGTCAAGCATAAATTGAATCAATTAATCAGAGGGGAGCAAATAGGGATAATGACAAGTCCTAAT
>JANKOD010000192.1:20647844-20658463 GCA_026284645.1 Erythroxylum acuminatum
GGAAGCTGATAATTGTGCATTAATATGTGTTTTTCTAAGTATTTGGTATGTGTTTCTTGCTGCAGGTTAGTATTATTATGTTTTAGGACTTATTTTGTGTGTTTTTATTTAGTTTGATCTTCATGGTTGTTCTTTTGTGTTTGATATTATTTTCGGGTAGGAATTGATCATTTTGTTGTAGGAATGGAGGTAGACACTGTTGTAATTGAGCTAGGGACCAAGAGAAGAGAAGTGGAGCTGTTGAAAAACAAGAACTCACGATCATGGAAAAGGACATGTTTTCCACGATCATGGTAAATCTATGGAGCAAGTTTCTATTAAGTTAACCCACAATTGTGGGAAGCACAAGTATAATTCCCACGATCGTGGGAATTGGAAGTCAAAGAGATACGTAAGTTTTATGTGTTTTTTCAGGTTTTCATAACTTTATAAGACATAAAACCCCGAGACCTGTGAAAGGGTCGTGGAACTTGCTTTCTAGGACCAAAAGACAGATTGAAAGCCTAGAGATAAGGGAGATTAAAGCTTTCATTCCTGATTGGGCAAAGAGCACCCCGTCATCCAGATTTTCCAGATTGGGCAAAGAAGAGAAAGAGCTTCCCCATCCAGTCTTATTTTAATTTTTTTTATCTTCTAGCATATTTATCATGGATTATTTGATTGTTGGGGATGTTATAGATATTATGATTGGCTAAAACAATTTTTAGGGTTTGTTGTTTGAACTATTTGTGAACCATTGGTTATCAATTTAATGATATACATGTTTGTGTTATTTATTGTGCTTAAACTTTGCTATAAATCGAGAGAGTGAGCTTGGTAATCTGTATTAATTGTATAACAAGAGTTGACGATTAATAGACCTATAAATAACAAGTTATTTATTTATTAGGAGGAGATTCCAATAGGTCAATACACTGCCTATAGGATAGCTTCATATCTAGTTAAATGCTTAGGAAAAGCTTTACACATCGAGAGATCCCAAAGTTAATTCTAATTTATTTAACTAGTAATATTTAGTTACACCTTAAGAGAGGGTAGCTAGAATTTTAGGAAATCTTTGGTCAAACATAAGTTTAATCAATTAATCAGAGGGGAGCAAATGGGGATAATAACAAGTCCTAATGTTTAATCTTGATTTTCTCCTAGTCTTAGTTTACGATTTTGGTTTGGGGTGCGTTGTTCCCTTTTACTTTTAGTTTGTCTTTATTTTACTTATCTTTTTAAATTTGATCGAAACAATTTCTTCAAAAAAGACAACTTGAATTAAGTGGTGCCTAAGCACAATCCTCGTGAGATCGATATCCACTTTCAACTACAAGTACGATCTGTATACTTGTGATTTTGAGCGTAAGATTAGTGGTGTGCTTTGCATTCAACAAGAGACAACCCTGGGTATTCAACTATAATTACCTCGTATATTTGCGAGTGGGATAACCTATGCTTTTATAACTTATTTTGGCACAATAATGATCTCGGACTCAACTTCAGTCCTACTAGATAGAGTAGGTTTGGACAAATTGACCATATCTCTTAACCTGTAAAATTTAGGCATTTGCTCTTTTATGGAAATAAAATAGACATATAAATCTACAACTTTTATGATTTATACTTTATCAAATTCGCAACTCCTTGCCCCAATTAATTATATCGAAAACAACTAAGTTATTCATATATAAAACAGAATAACTATATTTATTAACATATATCTCACAAATTAAACCATATTTCCTTAAACGCTCTCAAAGATAATTAAAATACATATAAAGAGGCATGAAAGATTAGTATTCATAGTAAAATTTTGTTCAAAATCATCACACAAAAATTTGTTCCAAGAGGGGTTTATTAAGGAATGCAATCCGACTCACCTATCGTTGGAAATCAAGACTTCTTCTTCTAATCCTCTTACTATTTTTTTATTCCTTCACTCTCTCTTCCTATTCTCCTCTAGGAGTGTCATTCCATTCTATCCCCAAATCCTTCTCTTTTGCATCTTTTAACCATAACTAATATATTTTTAAAAAAATTCATCTATGACCTATAATGTAAAATGCTGACTATGTCCTTAATGAGCATCTCTCCACCTAGACATTCTGGGAATGAAAAAGAAAGATCATAGGGAAGGTGTGAAGGCGGAGAAGTAGAGAACTTTAGTTAGGAAGAAAGAATAGAGAAAGGAAGAACAACAAGGAGGTGAAAGTAGTGTGAGCATTCGATCATCTGGGTGAGAACCAAGTGGAGGCAGAAGGCAAAAGCTGATATAGGGAGCTTAAGATTGGTAAGAGATTCACTACCAGCTCCCTCATCCGAACGCTCTTTTTGCTTATCCTGCTTTATATCAGTTGCTTTATTTCTCTATTACATTATGGAACTTCTATGTTGAACTTGTTTTCATTGTTAAAGTCTTATAGTCCATTCTGGTTTACTCACTGTTTTATAACTTTGATACTTCTCTATTATTGGTAAATATGGGATTAAAGTATTTGACGATAATGAACCATGTTTATTCTATGATGGGCTGATTACTTGTTTTTTAGGATTAACGTAGCTAATTTAATTGATTATGAATGATGAAGGGTCAATTTTATTGTCTTATTAATTGCTATAGTTTCTGAGTTTATTGGATGTAATAGCATGATCAAACTTTACATCATTTTGGTATTAAACGAAGGATCGAGAGAAGAAGTTTAATTTAGAATGAGAAACTATAGACCCTTAAGTTATGAATTAGAAATATATCAATTTAAGTGGATAATTATTAGTTAGGTTTAATAATTAGTTTGGATGATAAATTTGTCGAATACAAAAGTTAGATTAGTTTGTTATTAGAATCAATTTTAGAACCTAATTGGTAATTTTAGCAAGACAATTATCCAATTAATTCACCTTCTTCATGCATAAGAGATTAAATTAATGAAATTATTTCTCGAAAGTTTCTACACCAATTAATCAATTAGTTTTTGCTTCTAGTCAAACCATTTCACTTTTTAGTCTAATTGCAATTACAGCCTTTACTCAACAAATCGGGATAGAATGTTTAGGATTTTATTATTTTTTATTTTTATTTAAGATTAATTTGAGTGGACCAATTTCACCTTCGTAAGAGACAACCCTGGTAATCATATACAACTATCTTGTATACTTGCGAGTAGGATAGCCTACGTATTTTTAGAACTTACTTTGGCACAACATTTTCTGGTGCCTTTATCGGGGATGTGTTTAGTGATTACACATAATTTAGTTTTGATTATTTTGTCAATTGTTTTATCTGTTCATGCATACATTTTTTTGTATTATTTCATTGAGTTGTTTTAGCAATTTTTGTTACTAATTGAATTTTGTCTTTATTTTGTTTATGCGAGGAAGGAGATCTCAGGAAAGTGAACTTGGCCCCTTTATTGATAATGTGCATCGGATAAGAGGACCTCAATGGGACTTTGAAGACAATTTCGAGGAACCCAAGCCTGAATATCAAGAGATGGGTGAAAGACAGCAAGTAATGAAGACCCTTTGAACATCATACGAGAATTCTATACCACTCTCTAGACATTCCCTTTGGATGGCCAAAATGAAGATCAACTCAGGATAAGGTGCTTTCCATACATAATGAAGGATCGAGCCAAGGCATGGTTGACGACCCTTCCATCCAATTTATTGACTACATTGTTAAACTGTGAAGCAGTTGTGAAGTTCTTTTCTAGCTTCAAGATGATAAGGACCTAGAATAAAAACACATTTGTGTTTAGAGCCTAAACTATTGATCCCAAATCATTGAAGAACTATAAAACCATATTCTATTGTAATATCTTTTACAAGATCATTTCTAAAATTCTTACTAATAGGCTCAAGCTGGTCTAACCAGATATTGTGAATCATACTCAAGCAACTCTCACTAAATGCAGAAACATTAGAGATAATTTATTAATTTCCCATACCTATTTAAGAACTATCATCTAGTGGGATAAGGAAAGAATTGTGCTTTAAAATTCAACATTTATAAGGCATTTGACACTTTAGAATAAAGCTTTATTATTCACTCTCTAAGGGCTCTAAGTCTTTCGGAGTCATTCATCTTTTAGATTAACCAATGCATATATACAATTGCTTTTAATGTGCTTGTAAATAAGGAAGCTTCGAACATCTTTAAGGGTGCTAGAAGTATTTGATAAGGAGATCCCCTATCCTTTTACCTTTTCACTATTTTCACTAAGATCCTCTCTGAGGATTATTCAGCTTAACTTTAGTAATGAGAAAGGTTTCATATTTTATAAGAAATGTGATTAACAACAGAATACTTACTCAGCCTTTGAGGATGATCTCCTTTTATTTTGTGGAGCTAATATTTCTTGTATTCCTTTTCCAATGAATTCACTAGATGAATTCAATTTCCTCTCAGGATTATTTATCGATAAGAAAAAAAGTTCCATAAGGGTATTGCTGGAAAGTCCTCATTCTGCTAATGAGTTGAATTGCGTTATTGGCCTAGCACTAAAATTGCCCGCCCCATTTATGTACTTACATGTTCCCATCACTTCGAGGAGAATCTCGCCTTCATGATTTAACAGGAGAATAGTGGAGAATTGGGTTAATAAAAGCCTCTTATATACTGTTACAGTTAATTATCTTAGTACTCACTAACCTATATACATACTAGTCTTCTCACCTCTTACTCCCAAGGAGGATATGAAAGGATATGGAGAAGCTTTGTAGAAATTTCCTATAGGAAGGGGATGGAAACGCCAAACCATTTACTAAGGTAAGTGAGGAAGGAGGTTTAAGGATACTCCCTTTACAGCTGGTGAATAAGACTCTTTCTACTAAGAGGTTATGGAGAATGGTAAGTGAAAAGGATTCCTTGTGGTTAAAATGGCTCCGTGAATTTTGTCTAAGAGATATATCTATACAATTAAGCCTAGGCATGATTCTTCTTGAGAGATGCCTCTGATCTTGAAGCTGAGGGATATTCTTCAGTCCTTTATCCGAATTAGAATTGGTGACGATTCAATCACTTAGGTTTGGAATGATAATTGGAGCTCTCTTGGCCGTTTATATCTTTTCCCTAACTTCACTATCTTTTTTCACTTTTACCCGACAGGAAGTAACTAGTCATGCACCAACAGGTGTTCGGTTACTTTACAAGAGTTGCCTTCCAACTTATCTTTCCATAGCCA
The DNA here is from genome assembly GCA_026284645.1 of Erythroxylum acuminatum. NCBI lineage: Eukaryota > Viridiplantae > Streptophyta > Magnoliopsida > Malpighiales > Erythroxylaceae > Erythroxylum > Erythroxylum acuminatum. Next base: position 20,653,013 of record JANKOD010000192.1, read on the forward strand.
ATAAAAAAGCAATCTGGTTAAGACATTCTTCAGGCTTGTCCACAAATAAATCATATAGAGATTTGCATAGATACTCAGCCCCTAAAGTTAATTGATATAAATTGGTTTGTAATAAGTACGTAACTCCTAAGGTGTCCTTTGTGTTTTGGCTAGCAGTGAAAGGAGTGGTTGTCTACACTCGATAAACTTTAAGGGTGACTCCATTCCTCGAATCAACCTCGACTGCAGATTGTGCTTGTCTTGTCCTGATTTCGTAAATGATTTGTTCTTCGGCTATCCTTACTCCAAGCTGCTCAAAAAAGATATCCTATTTAGATGTGTAATTACTTGGGGAGTCAATGATTGAAGGTTTATGATTCAATGCGCTTTAGACCCTCAGTTTCTAAACAAGGATGACGCAAAACTCCATCATACAGCTCTAGGTTGCTTGGCATACATCTTATGGTGGGAAAGAAATCAAGGAGTGTTTAATAACGTTAAGAGGAATGTTAACTCCATGATGATTCCGCAAATGACTTTGGGAAGAGGATGGAGCTTACCTCTTTCGGCGTATGGGCTCTATGTAGAATCTACAAAACAAAAACCGAACGCTACAGCTGGTCACAAATATAAGCAACTACACTTCGCTAAGTTAGTTAAGCTTTTGTCCTTGATGTCACAGGCACTATTATTGGTCTCTACTTTTTAGTCAGTTGCAAGATTTCAGCTTGATTTTGTAGGCTCAAACTTCAGGTTGCATTCCCTTCTTATTTGTTTTTTCTTTTATTCCCTAGATCAGCTTCACTGCTTTCTGGGGTTGTTCCCTTTTGTACTAACCTGGCTTTTGCCTTGATATAACACTTATTTTCCAAAACAGAATCTTCGTAACATTGACAGCTAAAGCACCGAAAGAGCATTTCAATCTTCATAACATTCATATCTGAAGTGCCGGCTCCCAGCCTCATATTAAATGCTCACACAAGGTTATAAAGCTCGTCACAGAGGAACAATCTGAACAACAGAATGTAAACGAGCTCTGATCGACGAAATACTTTATTTCCATCTTATCAGACAGGACGAAATCCAATTAGCCAGTAAAAATTAGCTTGCTACGATTCGGCATAGCTCGAGAATAGGACCAAACATTTCTAAAGTTGTGCTTTCCATGCACATTACATGAATATAAAGCTAGTAATCCAGAGACATTACCTAATATGATCTTAAAATAGAATGACAGAGTTTAGTCAAAAGCAAGCCAGACTAGTACAACTTCCACCTTGGCTCCCTACTGGCGTTCTATCTGAATGGTTACATGACTGATATTATATTCTCTCCTAATATAGTCTATAACTTTGTCCAGTACCATGTCAGCATTAGCTTCCGGCTTGATCTTAACATGACAAGCCAACAAAATCTTCCCGACAGTAATAGCCCAAATATGCAGTTCATGAACAGCAACAACTTCATCCATATCACAAAGACCCTTCTCAAGCTTAGTAGCATCTATCTCTCTTGGGGTACTCTCCATCAAAACTTCCAAAATGTTCCGCAACATCTTGATTGTTGTGCCCAAAACAATTACTGAGAATACGAGGGTGCATATCAAGTCTATTATCTTCCAATCTTGATTATACCATATGATTGCCCCACCAATCATCACCCCAATACTTTGAATGGAATCTCCCAACACATGAAGATAAGCCCCTTGTACGTTAATATTCACATGCTTCTTTTTCTCAGATACATCTTTTATCTTTTCTTCACCCTCAGAACAAGTTTTAAGCAAGGGCTCACAAAGATTTGTTTCACAAGTATCATGGTGCTCATTTTTTTTGGAGACTCGTTCCTGCTGATGATGACAGTGATCTACTTCACCACGGCGATGGAGATGATGATGATGTGTAGCTACGACTAGCCCATGTCCATGTTCATAATTATGATCATCGTTGTCACGGTGACCACCAAAACCATGAAGATGTCCGTGGTCGTCTCCATGGTGTCCATGTGAATGACCCAATAAGAGGGCCATGACAACGTTAACCACTAGACCGAATGCTGAAACAGCAAACATGAGAAAGCCCTTAACTTCACCTGTATGGTATATAAGTCTAACAATGGCTTCATACACAAGGATTCCAGCAAGAAGCCAGATCATCTGAATGGAGATAAGAGCACCGAGTATTTCAATCCTAAAAAACCCATACGATTGGCGTGGAGTAGCTTCCCATCCTGAGGCCCAAAGTGAAAATAAGGAGATTGCAAAAGCTGCAACATCTGATAATAGATGAGCTGCATCAGTTAATATTGCAAGACTGTTGGCTTTAATGCCTCCAACAACTTCTACAGTCATAAAAATGAGACAAAGCACAACTGCTATGAGAAGTTTCCGCATGGAAGTTGAACGCTCCTTTGCATCTTCGGAACTAGTTTTAGAATCTGAAAATCCACATGGTGCTCCACCACAAATCTTACCCCCAGCCAAGCTTGTCTCTGTAGGTGGTAGATCTCTACGAATTTCAATTATGTGTGGATGTTCAGAAGTTGGAACTTCCATCTGAATTTAAAAAAGATAATAATTATGATGCAATGAGCAATGATCCATAAGGAATGAACAAATAAACTTTAATTTAATCGAACTACTTTAACAACTAAATATTGATTCCTCTTTTAATTAACTACCTTAACTGATTAGGTGAGACATTTAATCAAATTCTAAATACTGATGATTTATTTGTCATTTAAGATCTTGAAAAATGCTTGAAATGTGTAGAGCACAAAGAGAAAGGAATACATATTCAAGTATTTTAGTAGCTATCTTCATCAAATCTTAGTGAGAAATATTGAAATTGAGAAGTTCATGCTCGAAACAATCATGTTGGTGTTTTCTCCAAATCAAATTTCCTTTACTCCTTTTGTCTGGTAGAGTTTGAGAAGGGACAGTGAGGTGGTTTAATATCCTGCAGCTTCAGTACGTTCACAAATACAATTGAAAAAGATATTTGTGCATTAAATCATATTATCGCCAAAGCGAACACAAACACACACACACATATATATGTTTGTGTGTGTATATATATATGTATGTATGTATATAAGGCACTATTTCCAGAAAGCATTTCAAACATTACAAGGTGTTGAGAGCGCATATCATGTCTATGATCTATAACGCAGAGAAACCATTCGGAAATAAGACACAGATCAAAAGCCATAATTTCCTTCAAATGGTTAAGAAACATGAGCATGGCATGGAATTAAATAACAAGTAATGATCAAACAAACAACAATTCAAATTATGAGCATCAAAACACAAGTTGAAAAAACAATTATGGAGTAGGGACATTGAATTTATACATTTGCATTTACTGAATATTCTGGAACTGATGGAAAGATTATAGTCAAACGTTAAAACAATACTCTCAGAACCCTACGAACAAAAAAAAATCGGAGACGGCATATGGAAGAATATATTGAACATATACATTACCTCGTTGGACAGACAGAGCAAAAGGGAAAAAACAATCAGATGCGGATCAAAAATAAAAAGTATAACAGGGACATAACTGAACACAGAGGCAACCATAAGAGGATGGAAAAGCAAGAAATTCACGAGACCCGTGAAAGGATATCACGTCAAACTTATGCAACACAGATAAAGGATGTCATGTTTGTGCAGAGTTTTATAATGTAAATTAAGCCAATTAGAGTATGAAACCAAATCTTTGATTCAAGAATCTCGGAAGGATAAAAAGGCATCAGTTCCATGGATAAAGTAGTATAGTAATAACTGAAAGCAGGAAACAAAGTAGAAAAAGCATGAGAAGGTAAGAGAGAGATAACCGTTGAGGATGAGGCTGATTGGTTGGAGAAATCCGTGTTGTTAAAGCTCATTGAGATTGGAAGGAGTGACGGATTTTATGCTGGCTTTCTCGACGCTCGGAGTGTTTTCAGGTCCTGATGCTTTGCCTGGATTTATTTATATGGGACGGGACAAATTATTTAGTCAGAGACGAATGAATATAAATAAATGTTGGAGTAATGTCTTTCGCTTCTGCCCCTTTGTATCTTGTTTCTCGTCTGTACATAATTGTCTAGTAGCGCATAATGAATATTCATTAAGCTTGTTTGTCTGCTAGTAAATCATTGCCAACTAAGGACCTTCGTGGTTTTACCCTTTTCATCTTAAGCTTTCCCTCACCATCCTTGCTGGATCAGACAAGATTTTTTGTCTAATTTTATAATGTTTTATTCTATTTCATAAATTTTAATCATTTATTTATGCAAATTTTACATTTATTTATACAAAATTTACGTGAAATTTACATAAATAAATGGCTGAGATTTATGGAACAGAATAAAACACTATAAAACTGGACAAAAGATCTAGACTCCTGTTAGATTTAGTTTCCATAATCATCCAACAAAAAGCAACCGTTCCTTTTGTGTGACTTTTAGAATTCACGTCGCTGTTAGGAGTAATTGGTAGCTTGATTATATTTTATTAATAAGCCAAATTTAGATTAACTTTATTAAGAAACAGAAGTTTTGATTAATTAAAACTAAAATTACCAACTTTTAAATAAGAGACGGAGATGACTTGTAACATTCGAGGGAAGCACTGTATTGATCAGCGGCCACCTCTTCTCTATCTTATTCTTATTTGCCAAGGTCTTTCCCAAAGAATCTGTAAATCCTATGTGAGTTTTCATAGCTTCTATTTGTAAATAATTAAGTGCTACAACTTATTTAAATCAATCGAAGAAAGAATTATATATAATATGACCCAAATATCAATTGGTATAATACAGATATCAAATAGGATTTTTAGAATTTATAACGACAACGACTAAAAAATATCAAAATCTTGAATGCTTATGTAATTCACATGTCATAATACACTAATTTGACTATTCCAGAACACTTACTTTAAGAAGGTAAAGTGTCGTTGAAAGACGAATAAAGATATTAAATTATTAAAACCATGCTAAGCTAAGATGGCTTCTTCAAATTTTCAATCATCATCATCGTACAAGAACATTTACTTTTGTGCATAACATGACAACACAAGTTCTGATAGAATTGACACGACGACGCAATTCACAGAATGTCCAGGCAACGCTGACACGTTCAACATTATCAACAAGTACTGAAGTTGTTTTCATGTTGTTTTTTGCCACTCAACTAGTGGTCTAGTGTCAGATTTCAATGGTGGTACACATCAACCAACATAAATCTTTCGTGTCTGTCTTGACAACATATCAAGTTATCAGATGTCTTGGCCCAAAACATTACAAACACCAACGTAGTGTTTGATTAGCCTCCTCAGGAGGTGGAGATAAATGACAAAAATACAAAAGTTCCGTGTTCCGTGTTCCGTGTTCCGTAGTATTTACTAAAAGATAATAAGAATAGGGTGAAATCCTCACATGTATTAACATAACAATAACTGATTTATACAGACGGAGAAAGCAAAAA
>JANKOD010000192.1:20658563-20669130 GCA_026284645.1 Erythroxylum acuminatum
ATTTTTGCCATGTTTGTACAAGTATTTAGAAAGCTGTGAAGCTGCTTTTCTTATTTTCTTACTTTCATTTATTGATCGGTGTTGTTGTGGTGTTTTTTTTCCCTTTCTTTGTCACTGTTGCATGTTCATTCGTGCGAATGAACTACTTCTATTGTTTTTAAGTAGAGTGAACTTTGATCTTAATGTTTCGTGGTACAATGATTCCATTGCTTTCATTTAATGATTGTTGTTTTCTTTGTTCTTATAACTCTATGTCAAGTATATGCTAAACCTTTGAAATTAATTTAAACAGCTTTTGGGCAGTCATCTGCTAGCCCATTTGGGTCCCAATCACCTTTCGGTCAAACAAGTAATACAGCAAATAATCCTTTTGCTCCTAAACCATTTGGTAGTACAACTCCTTTTGGCTTGCAAACTGGGGGTTCCATATTTGGGAGCACCTCGACTGGTGTGTTTGGTGCTTCACAGGCTTCATCACCTTTCTCTTCTACAACTGCTTTTGGTGCTTCATCATCACCAGCTTTCGGTAGCTCAGCACCTGCTTTTGGAGCATCCTCAACACCTACTTTTGGTGGTAAGCACAGCTGTTAGTTTAGTAGCACTCTGTACATTTTGTTGCTCCATTTTGTACATTTAACTGATTCTGTAGTAAATAACTGTGAATTTGTTTGTCTTGTTAGCATGTGATTTAGGTAGTTTGTGCAAACAAACTTATAGCATACTCAGGTTTGTTATGTATCTGTATATTTTGATTGTTTAATGCCCATATCTTCTACAGTATGATTTTTATTCTTTATTTTCTTTTGGTATACCAAACTTAGCATTGCAACCAGCTAATGTCTATACTCGTTTATGTTGAGCTGATTCAGAGGTTATGTCTGCTTCATCAATTTCTTATGGATTTTTCTGTGTGATTCTTTTCTGCTTCCTGTGCAGCACTGAAACTTTGGTCTGGAGACATTTCTTTATGTGTCAGTGACTTGGTCTGATTAGATGCTTGTTGGAATTTAGAGTGATGATTTATTTTAACAGTTGGTTATTTTTTCTTTCTATAGGATCTTCTCTTTTTGGCCAAAAACCTGTTTTTGGAGGCTTTGGGTCCACTAGTCAAACTAGTCCTTTCGGAACAACTACTCAGCAATCACAGCCTGCATTTGGTAGCAATTTATTTGGTTCGACCTCACCTTTTGGTGCATCTAGTCAGCCTACATTTGGAGCCAGTAGTAGTCCTGGATTTGGGTCAACAACCACCACAACTTTTGGTTCAAGCAGTACTCCATTTGGTGCTAGCAGCAATGCAGCTTTTGGTGCCACGAGTGCTCCAGCTTTTGGTGCTACTAGCACTCCAACCTTTGGTGCTGCTACAACTCCAGCTTTTGGTTCAACCAGCACTTCCACTTTTGGTGCCACAAGTACCCCAGCATTTGGTTCTGGAGCAAGCCCCGCATTTGGAGGTACAGGTACATCAGTATTTGGGTCAGGTGGAGCATTTGGAGCTTCAAGTGCCTCTCTTTTTGGAGCCTCCAGCACTCCTGCATTTGGAGCTTCCAGCACTCCTGCATTTGGAGCTTCCAGCACTCCTGCCTTTGGAGCTTCCAGCACTCCTGCATTTGGGTCTTCAAGCACCCCTGCCTTTGGAGCTTCCAGTACCCCTGCCTTTGGGGCTTCTAGTACTCCATCATTCAGCTTTGCCTCAGGTCCAGCTTTTGGCCAATCAAGTTCTGCATTTGGGAGCAGCTCCTTTGCAAGCAGTCCAACACCTTTTGGTGGCCAGGGTTCTCCATTTGGTGAGCTATCTTAAATGTCCATTTAATTTTTACATGACTTTGAATGAAGCTTCTTTTAGGATTTTAGTATTGTCACGAGAAAAGGAAGAGGGTTTCCCAATGGATTATTATTTACTTCATAAATTTTCTTGTGAACTGATATGCAGGACCTTCGGCTGCTACTGCAACTTTTGGAAGCAGTGGGTTTGGGCAGTCAACATTTGGAGCTCAACGTGGAGGAAGCAGAGTAGCACCTTACACACCAACGACTGAGACTGAAAGCAGTGGTGGGCAGCCTGGGAAGTTAGAGTCAATTTCAGCCATGCCTGTCTATAAGGATAAGAGCCATGAAGAACTCAGATGGGAAGATTATCAGTTGGGAGATAAAGGTAGCTGCTCATTAAATAATTCATCTCTCTCTCTCTCTCTCTCATATGTATGTATAATTTGATGGTGCAAGAATGATGATACTCAATGCTAATTTTAATAATCTAATTGCAGGTGGACCAACTCCTCCTGGTCAAGCTGCTGGTAGTATCGGCTTCGGCATGTCCACAGTATCATCAAATCCTTTTGCCCCTTCAACATCGTTTGGTCAATCATCTGCCAGTCAATTCAGTACTACATCAACAAATCCCAACCCATTTGCTTCAAAACCTCCTGGTTTTGGAGTTTCGACCACATCTGCATTCGGTACTTCACCATTTGGATCTTCATCCAGCCCATTTCCATCGGCCTCATTTTCTTCAGCATCTACTACTGCATTTGCTGGCAGTACATCTCCATCCATGTTTGGCACATCAAGCACATCTACTTTTGGTTCAACTTCTACTCTTTTTAATTCTACTGCTGCTCAAGGAACTGCCTCACCATTTCCTAACATGTTTAGTAACACTCAGCCTTCTCTCTCGTTTGCATCCACTACACCTGCACTTGGGCAGACAGGTTCCGCATTCGGACAGAATACTATCCCATCCTTTAATCCACCAAATTTATTCAACAGTCCTTCTACTGGATTTGGAGGCCTTTTCTCAAGCACTACGTCCTTGGTTCCTTCAAGTAACCCTGCAGGGTTTGGACCAACAACTGTAAGTTGCTTTTGAATCTATATAACTACTCACTGTTTTTTGGATATTCTTTTCCATCCTATTAGTTTGCTGGATTTTAGATATTAGGAAAAGGCTTACTGTTTCTGTAGGATAGCAGAATCTTGCCTATTTCACTTCAAGTCACAGAAACAGCCTTTTTGTAAAAATACAAAGAGAAAGTTGCGTATATTATGACCCTCCTTAGACCCCAGTAAAGCGGGGAGCCTTGTGCATTGCATATGTTGACTTTATTCTAGGAAAAGGTTTCCCATCAATATAAAGTGCAGAAGTCGACTGAAAACTTGAAAATGGAGAGATTTGGCATATCATATCCCATTTCTAGTTCTTGGCATGGTTGGAATTAGTTTCCCATGCATGTAAATGCATGTGTGGCCTTTATTACTTTTTTGATGTTGGTGTTAGATTTGATTACTAATGATCTTTCTGTAATTTCCAGTCTTCTGCTTTTCAACTACCTCAACCATCTCAATCTACTGGTGCTTTTGGCTTTAGCAATACTGGTCAGACATTATCAGGTACTTAGTTTTTAGTTTTCTTTATTGACATATATCTTCACTTAATGATTCTTATGTTACTAGTAAATAGTACTGACTTTAGTTCACTGTCTTTTCCAGCTGGTACAAGTGGCTTTGCTGGTGTATCTGGAATCTTTGGTCAGAGCAATTTCGGACAATCGTATGTATTGGATTCTGATGTCTGATTAGCCAAATATATTCTCTCTGCGTATTATGTATATTAAATTGCATGAAATGTAGTATAAGTTGTCCATTTTTTATGCATTAAAGTGAAATGTTGAGGGCTAAATACACCATAACACTCACTATGATTATGCTTAAAAGGTCTGCAACTCAGAACTCTGTTCCTTTACAATCCATGCCTGTCACAAATCCATTTGGGACACTCCCTGTAATGCCACAAATGTCTATTGGTCGAGCTGGAACTTCCCCGTCAGTTCAATATGGGATCGCAAGCATGCCCGTGAGTACAATTTTTTCTCATTTTTTCTTGACCATTTATGATTGCCTGGTATGTAGCTATTGTTTTAAGTATTTATGTTTGTCAATATCTAATTTTTTCAGATTTAGTTGAGATTGAAATAATTGTTGTTTGTCAGATTGTTGACAAGCCTGTTCCTGTTAGAATATCATCTTTGTTGACTTCTCGGCACCTGTTGCAAAGAAGAACTCGGTTACCTGCAAGGAAATATAATCCCAAACTCGACAGTCCAAAGGTGAGGATTTAATCCCTCAGAGTAGCTTATTGTTCTGTTAATTTAAGTCATTTAAGTAATAGAAATTCTGTAATTTAATTTCTTTTTAATCTTGTACTGCTTTCAGGTCCCATTTTTTAGTGAGGAAGAAACACCCAGTACACCAAAGGCAGATGCTCTCTTCATTCCTAGGGAAAATCCAAGAGCGTTGGTCATCCATCCTACAGACCAGTTACCTTTGAGGGCAAGTGCAGAGAAAATGTCTTTAAGAAAGGATACATCTTCTCAATTGCTCGAGAACGGTGATTTTTTTTTTACTTTTGAAGTTGTAAGCTACTGTTGTTGTCATGCCTGGTTTGTTTCTGCCATGCTTGTGTTTAACTGACCTGGTTTCTGTTATAATGTTGGCCATCTCAATGTGCACAATATGTACTGAGTGATCTGCGCTGTCATTTTATTTCTTTCATAAGTTTTTATGTCATGCAGATTTTATATTTTGAATTTAATACTCTTGTTCATTCAAGAAATCAATTTATAGTTTGTAGTATATTTCTTAATTTGATTTATCTTTGCAGGTAATTCCACAAAACCAGTGGATGCTTCTCCATTGGGTGGTTCTAGTGCTGGTGGGGAAAAGAGTAAGGACTTTGTTTCCTCAGTTTTCTGTCCTGCAATTAACTTATATTTGTTGCACTCTTTCCATCATCCTTTGCTAAAGCTCCTTTTTCATGCTCTGCTTCTATTACTTGATAATAGTTGTTAAGATTTCCAAATAACCAGGTTTCTGATGGATTTGCCACATTAGATGTTAGGATCTATTTATTGACCATTGAAGTCTTTAACACTTAACTGTCCCGAGTTGTCAGTGCTGGTTTCATACTTATTCAAAACTTTGATTTACCCACCTCTTGGACACTGGTACACCCTTGTTCAGTGGTCTTGCTTGTGTGGTAAAAGCTTATGAAGATGGTTACAGTTTTCTGGTTTTTCTACCCAAGGTGAAGAGTTACCTGAGTGTATAAAATACTTTGCATGTTTGTTATGTGATTCCTGCTAGTGTTTGACAAAAACAAGAATTTTATGCTTAGAGAGCATCTCAGGCCCAAATCTGAATTAAGTGAAGAAAAGGTCCTTGTCTAGTGTTGGTTTCTATTGAAGATGCCGAATTTGGTGCAATTTTTTGCCTGTTTATCCTTGTATCTGTCATCTTTTGCAGAGAATTTTGTTGAAGATGGTACGGCCAAGGGGCGAGGTCATCATGGTAGACTCAACCAAAAACCTAACGGAGTCCAAGAGGATAATGGTATTCAAAGAGAGGACTCATATGTAGCAATTAGTGGTCTCAGAGCAGGGGAGGCTGCAATAGTGTATGAACATGGAGCTGACATTGAGGCTCTAATGCCAAAGCTCAGGCGCTCAGACTACTACACAGAACCTCGAATCCAGGAACTCGCAGCCAAAGAAAGGGCTGAGCCTGGCTATTGTTGTCATGTCAAGGATTTTGTTGTTGGACGACATGGGTTTGGCCACATTAAGTTTTTGGGTGAGACAGATGTCCGGTGTCTTGATCTTGAATCTCTTGTTCAGTTTAACAATCGGGAAGTGATTGTTTACATGGATGACAGCAAAAAACCACCGGTTGGACAGGGTCTCAATAAGCCTGCTGAGGTTATTCTTCTCAACATCAAGTGTTTTGACAAAAAGACGGGGCGTCAATATATGGAAGGCCCAAAAATTGAGAAATATAAGGAGATGCTCCAGAGGAAGGCTAAGGACCAAGGTGCTGAATTTATATCGTATGATCCTGTGAAAGGAGAGTGGAAGTTTAAGGTTAAGCATTTCAGCAAGTACATGCTGGAGTATAATGAAGAAGCAGAGTGGGAAACAGAGGTTATTGGAGTTTGCTGAAAATGCTACTTGGCGTCAAAGATGTACTGTGCATTAAGGAGGATTTTTCTTTTCTTTTCTTATAGGGCTCATTAAGCAATGGCATATTTACTTCTAAGGGAATCTGGATCACGTGGTTCATGTGAATGCTTAACCAAGAGTTCTGGCCCTAAACAGATTTGATTGCTGCTTTTGTTTGTTCACTGTTTTTGAGATGTTATTTTCTTTGTTCTTAGCATACTTTGTAATCCCTGCAGTTGTAACATGTAGACATGGGCAGGAAGATACATGAATTTTTTGTTTTTGTTAATTCATTTCTCCACATTCAGAAAACTTGGCCACGAATGTCTACATGAAATATTGTGAGATGTTTTGGTTCTTGCAAGAGTTCTCTCATCTCACCAGAAGTTCAATCATTTCCAATTGTTTGCAAGAGTTCTCTGTTATGAAAATACAAAGAATAGAGGAGAGAGAAGAAGAAAGAAGAATCTAGGAGACAAAGCAGAGAAAAGCACAAGAGAGAGATAATAGCTAATTCATATATTTCTCATATCCTGAGAAATGGTTATAGAGGTATTTTATATTACTCGCAGTTACAGCTTTATAACAATTCATCCTATTTTAGATAACCTTATCCGTACGGTTTAATTGAAAAATTATCAATGAGGTTTGCGGAGTGGATGAAAAGGAAAACATTGACAAAAATGAACTTTTTTTCATTACCCTTCTTCAATAACGATTTGATTGTTATTCTCCTTAAATATTCAAGTTGGTGATATGAAAGTAGAGAGTGATTCCTTATTGTTCTGTTCTATATTTCACTACAGTACTCATGTTAAAATTCATGTTGCTTTGATGCTTTTCTTCGTCAACATAAGTATCCATCTTTTGACCATTAATGTAGGTATTTTCTGAACAACTATTCCTTTTGATTGCATAAATTGATTGAACATTGCTTTAATTTTCTGCATCCATTTCTCATTTTGAATATGAGATTCCTTAACTTTTTAGATACTTTCTTCCAACTTCTCAAATTCTTGATTCCAATCATCTTCTTCATATTTATGGAATTTCTAGGGTAAGAATTGTAAAGCTCTGATACTATTTGTTATGAAGAGGAGAGAAAAAGAAAGAAGAATTCAAAAGGAGAGAAGGTAAAGAAAAACACAAGAGAGAGAGACAATAGTTAATTCATATATTTTTCATATCCCTAAAGAATTGGTTGCAGGAGTATTTATATTACCCACAATTGCATTTACAGCTATATAATTGTTGTATAAAAATATGTAACATTCTCACTTTTCACTAGAAGTTCTATCGCTGGCATTCGTTTGTATTTTCATTTGTCTACAAAAAGTTAAGTGATCTCCCTTTTATGCATCTCCTTATTTCTATTCTTTTTTTTAATTAGTTCATTGTTGCATTTTTTGACACATTTTAGCATCTCTTATTTTTGAGATAGTTAATTACGTGACGAGTAATTATAAGCTTAAAACTTTTTGGTAAATTTTCAAGAACAATTAAATGATTATTAGCTCATTTTTAAAAATAAATAAATAGTTCTATTAAATCTCTATGAACTCTATGGCTCTTCTTCAGCTTTTCTCTTTTTTTCATTATCTTCTCCTTTAAGTTAGTTTTATCTCCATCCTTCTCCTCTTCCAAGCTTTCCTTTTCATCTTTCTAGTTTTTTTTCTAGCTCTCTCTTGTTTTGTTTCTTAGTTTCCTTAGAGTTCCTTATTGCCTCTCCCAGACATTTTGCCTTTTTATAGTCAGTGAATCCTTTGTTTGGAGGATTTCTTTTAGTCTTTTTTAGTTTTTTTCCTCTTGCCTTTCCTTCTTTTTTATTGTTTTTGAAATAGTTTTTAAAAAATCTTTATCTTATCTTTGTCTATCTTTTTTCTTTTTTAAGTATAATGCCACCTAATTTTTCTGAATTTGGTCAGTACTCTCTATCCTCTGGTCCTTTACTTCCTTTGCCATCTTACCCTTCCCCCTATCATCTCTATTTCTCCTACTAACCTTTTAAACCTCTCTTCTCAATTCCCTCTAATAGATGTATATTATAGTATGTTTTCTAAGCATTTGAGTGTATTTTAAAATGTTTTCTTAGAAGATAATCATGTGTTTAGGACTTAGAATTGTGTTTTTGTTATGTGTTTTAATTGTTTGATTCATTTACAACAAGAATTTGATTTTAATTTTATGTTTCAAATGGTGCTTGATGTGATTTTTAGTGAGTGGAAACAAGAAATTGAAGAAAAAAAGAACAATTTGGAAAAGGAAAGAAGCCACAATCGTGACAGAGAAGATGGATAAGTAGAAGTCACGATTGTGACATTGTGCAAAATCTTGATAGACAATTTTCCAACACCCAAAATTTTTGTATTCTTGACAATTTGGGGCTACTTTTAGAATCAAATTAAGCAAGAAAACCCTAAAAGCCTCAAGAAACATTTAAGGAAAAATAAAAACACAAAAAAGGAGGCTGCATATTAGATTTAAAGAAGATCAAAGAGGAGACATTAAAAGCAACTTCGGATTTTCTAGATTTCTATATTAAGATACGACATTGTTTTTCTTTCTTTTCTCTTCATATATTTCATTTTCTTATATGTTGATTTGGATTATTAGGACGTTGAACATGATTATGGTTCTAAATCCAAATTAGGAGTGTTTTTGATATATTTTGTTAAACCTTATTCTTGTTGAATTCAATAGATATATCAATTCTTTGTGATATTTGTTATGCTTGTACTTGGTAATAAATTGAGTGTTAAGGTGCACAATGAGAGTTGGTAGCTTAATAAACATGCAAATATTAGATGAATAAACAATTGAAGAGAGATCTTAATTATGAATTAATTATCTTTAGGATAGCTTCAAATCCAATTAAATAGTTATGAATAGTTTTGTAAATTGAGAGGTTGCAATTATATTATTATCGATTCAATTAGGATTACTTAATTAGATCTCAAGAGAGAGTAATCAAAACCTTAGGATATTAGGATCAATCATAATTGAATCAACAAGATAAAGGGAAGAAAAAACAAGGACAGAACAGTTCTTAAGTTTCTAGCCTTGATTAACTTTATTCTTATTGCTAGCTTTATTTATTCAAGTGTTTCATTTGCTTAGTCATTTCAATTTTAGTAAATTTATTTTTAATTCAATCAATCTTTTAGTTCTTTAGACAAAGCGCATTCAAGTTGTTAAGTGTCTAATTAATCATCATGAAAACGATACCTTTTATACTACGAGTTAAGATCTATATACTTGTAGTATGAAAGCTTTTTTATTTAAAACTTGGCAACCCTCCTTATTTAAAGGTCATCCAAGCTTAACTAAGAATCTCTCTCTTCTTCCTTGCAATCTCTCCCATTCCCTTTAAATGTCCTATTGGCCTTAAAGAGCTTCTAGCTCCTCAGGATTTGTCTTTTCCTCCTCTTTTAACCCTTATCCTCTTTGACTAGAAATTGGTTTTGGGATAGCATTCTATGATGTCCCTTCACTACCATTCTCTTACTATCAGATGGTCATTCGATTATCTTCTCTCTACTAGGGATTCTCAAAGTAAGCTCCAAAAGTTTTTTAAAAAACAAAGGCAACTGGCCTATTTACTACTCCACCGTAGGATGAAACTTACTATCACACAACAATAATTCTCCCAACCCCAGCGGAGGGTGGAGCAAAACATGAGGGGCGTTCCTAAGACAACAAGCATATTTAGTAATAAATTCCATACACCTTTTAGCCTCCCTTGGCACATATTGGATGGTTACACGCCAGTCATGACATATGAGCTCTTTAATAATGTGTATTAGTTGCCCATTACCATAAACATCTATCCCATTAAGTACTTGATTAATGACCAACTCACAATCAGACTCCACTAATACATTTCGTATGCCATGACACCATGCAAACCACAAGCCTTGAAAAATACCTGTAAGCTCGGTTGTGAGGATTGAGCCCCTGCCCATATTCATAGCAAAGCCCCTAAACCATGCACCATTATGGTCTCTCAGCAATCAAACACCCCCCCCCCCAACTGTTAATAACTGTAACACCCCACCCTTACTAGACACGTACCCGACATCTATGGGTGATATCTAAGTCTGTACCCCGCGAGGGTGGCATGCTAGAGTACTAAATCAGTCAAAACTTTGTACAATTTTTTTTGAAACCATAAACGTAATATGTGAAAACCAATAATCAATTCGGGCCCACTTTATTCGTAAACTTTTTCAATCATAACAATACAATCAACAGAATTTTCAATAGCCATTTAGGCCCTTGCACAAATATATAACACTTTAATCGTAATGTCTTTACCTTACAACCTAAATCATAAACACATTTTTTCAAAACTTTCGAAATACATAATTTGATACAAAAGTTACGGAATATATAATTTAATACAAAAAAATAAAGAAATACAATGCAGACGCGAACTGATCCCGACCTCTATCTCTTACTTGTATACTATAAAGATACTCTCATTTGCCTAACGGGGTATTCTCTGATCTTGAAAAATATTTGCAATTTTTGGGTGAGTTTTTTTAAACTCAATGAGTGACCATCATCGATGGCTC